>CM031233.1:18816225-19416225 GCA_018340775.1 Taxus wallichiana var. yunnanensis
GTGTGCTTCGTTCAGTTGCTAAAAACCAGCACCTTCAGCTTCAGACAGAGGCAGAAGAAACAGGTGGCACAGGTGGTGCCATACGACGCATACAAGCTCACCAGTGATTCTAAATATTTAGCACAACAATTCTTGATTTATTACAATCTACACATTAGGTCGTGAGCCAAGGACGATGATACAAATACAACTTGCAGTAACAACACTGCTGCCATCGATACTGCTAAGCTCACAAGTGATTATAAATGTTGTACACAACAATTGCGGTGTCCAATCAACTGCACAATCTGAAAAACTCAACACCTTCAGCTAAAGACAAGCAGAAAAACAAGGTGGCAGGTGGTGCCATCGACACTGTACAAGCTCACCAACTGATTCTAAATGTTGCGCACAACAATTCTTGATTGTGCAATCTACACATTAGGTCCTGCATGAGCCAGAGACATTGATACAAATACAACTTGCAAAGTACCAACACTGCTGCCATCGATGCTGTACAAGCTCACCAAGTGATTCTAAATGTTGTGCACAACAATTCTTGATTGTCCAATCTACACATTCTGTCCTACATAAGCCGGAGACATTGATACAAGTACAGCTTGCAAAGTAACAACACTACTGCCATGAGCACACTCAAGAAGAACAAGAAACCTCCACCACACAAAGTGATTGGTAAATGGTCAGCAACTACATATCATTGACATTAAAAGACACAATTTCTTACGAAGACAACGGCCCTGGTGTCTGGGTCTTTCAACAGAAGGCACATCACCGACCATACTCTACTATTAACTAACAAGGGAAAGATATCCAAACTTAGTACTGATGCACTTTCAAATCGCAATCAGGCCTATTGAGGACATTGTCACTTGTGACATCGTTTAACTGGAGGATGGTGGCATTCTGCTTAGGAGACCATCATGTTTGGCTTCATGATGGTTTATATCAAGCTAAGCCATAATGGTGGCAGCCATGTCGTGAGGCGTGTCTTCAACATCCGAAGTCGCCTCCAATCCAAAGTCAAATTGCTATCTTGCGAGGCAATGCCCGTATGCTCATCTCGCACTGAAGCAAAATGTTGTGCTACTCATGGTCTATCATGCCAGACTCCTACCCGAACTCAAGCCGGCCAGAGCGGTAGCGAGTGCCTCGCTGTGCCATGCAGTCACAACCTTCGACCAATTACCTAAACAATATGGATATGCCTTTGAAGAATCAAAATCCCTTCCCACGACATTCAGGCATCCACGCACCTAAGATGATAATCTACTTCACATTGAGCATGTGCCTAGAGGGAATAAAGATCTTCACAGACTCTACTGAGGTATGTAGCCCATTTAAACATGTCTAGAGTTCGATTATCAACATACTTTAGACATATCCCTATCAAGTGTGACATCCGACTGCGAATTACGCGTTACCATAAAAGTGGAAAAAGGCTCAAAGGTTTCTGTGTCTGTCCAAGGAATTGAATAGATGCTCGCGCCTAACAAATAACAAAGTACAGTAATTATAGTGTCAAGACAGTGGCAGCATTCCTCCTTAATTCAAGGTGAGTGATAAGGTTTGGTTGCATCTTTAAAAGGAACACTTCACAGGGTCCTAAATGGGAGGATCGAAACCTTTGTCTTATGGTCCATTACACCATCTTACACATAGTTAGAGGAACGCATTTGTCCTTGATGCTGCCACAATACTTGAGTCTACATCTAGTATTCGATGTGGAACTCAAACCATACTTTCCGAGCTTTGTTTGAGCCAGCTGACAACTCGGCATCAGCTTAATTTGGATCCCTAAAAATTTGCAAACAACATCGAAGGATCACGATTTTGAAGTTGTGACAATACCTTTGCTGCAAGGCACACACATCGATTGTTGGAGGCATGGTCAAGGCGAGAGACAATACACTAATCAAGAATCTGATGATATAACGCCGGGTAAGTTCAGATTTATTTTTATAGCGGTTAATCGAAAGAGCGCAGTATGATCACTACCACTAACTTCCAGAAAGGTGATCATGTGAGTGCAGGTACCAGCAGATGTACCTGATTAAACAATTGATTTCTTCTACCATTGAATTCATTCGGGCATATGATTACATATTTTAGCTTAAGCTTCTCCTAACAAACAAGGAGGTAGCTCTGTAAGCACATTTAAATTTCTCCTGACAACTTTAACTCACATTAGGTTCAACATAACCCATAAACAACTTCACTAATAATATTATAATCATCACGTAAGGCACTAAACAAAATTAAATTCCCCTAACATTCCCCTTAGTGCGAACATGGGAAAATTTACTTGTATGCTGTGCGTTAAATATACTTGCTCTCATGAGTGCTGCTCATGATCGGATGGTTTCGAGGACAATACAACAACCTCACGGATGGTTTTCCAAGTGGTTAACCAACAACCACACAACGGATGGTTTTTAGGGCAATACCAACTGACAACCTGCGGATAGTTTTCCGGTGGATAACTATGAAAACCACAATATCATGATGTTGCAGGTAGTATCATTAGCTCTTATCCCGCTATCTCCTTTCTGGGGAATGACATGGGAAAATCTACTGAATTTTGTTGCTTTAAATACACCTGGTAGGCCCAGCTGGAAATGGAACATTGGATAATGTTCCCCTACTAATCTTCAAATTCCCACTTATTGGAAACATGAGCACAATGACAGGAACATTGAACAAATGACACCTTTGCACACGCAAAGCGGTAAATGCTCCACGCCCATAAATGCCACCCATAGCAAAATGCATTATCATTGTACATTAGCGTACGAGAGGGCGTTGATTGTCCCTTCGTCCTCTTGTGCCTCTGTCCTCCAGGTTTCATCTTCTTTGCCTTTCAAGCAAATTACGCTTTTGAGGATCGATAGTTTGCCGGGGCGTCAGATTCCATAGAAATGCGTCCAGTAAGGCAATTTTTAATTTATAAATTGTACAATGACATGATGACTCCATGATGACATATTTACAACATGAAGACTTGGATTTTGAAATTGATTTTAATGACTAGACCTGAAATTGTTTATTTGACCAAGAACCTTGACAACTACACCTGTATTCATAGCATATGACACTTTTGGCAATGAGTAAAGACTACGAAAAATGTCCGTAGACTTGCCCAAGTAGTGATAACACTGACAATTTATACACTGTAGAGACTATTTTTCTTGAGGCATTGTCATTTGATGTGACTTTACTTTTGAAAATTTTGAGGTATAGACGAGACCTCGAATAAAGCCTTTTACAAAATTAAAAAATAATAATAACCTTTTACACAGAGACACACGCTTAAAGGCTTTATCACACGAACACTTGACACACTATAATGAAGTATTAACTAATAATAATGGACCCGATCGATTAATCAATTTTGTGAATCGCTAAGCGAATAAATCCTATGACGAAACACCACTATAACTTCAGACCGCTTTATGCCAAGTCACATTATCATTGCACATTAGCCTATCCTTGTGAAAAAAAAATTATTCTTGTAAACTGACTTACTCAAAACGATGATATACGGTTGAAGCGTGCTATATCCAGTGTCTAGCACATGTCATGAAGCCCACATGAGTTGTTTAGACCACGTCACCCAAAATAGAGAATCACGACCTGAAAGCGCCTTTGCGTGAAGGATCTTACACGTTTGGAGTATCGAATGAATCACGTGTGGCGTGAGAAAGAATGATCATAAACGATGTAACAATTTTCTTATGGCGCGGCAAATCTGCATTCCCCTGCACGCCTTATGCATTTGTATCCCTTTCTTGACCATGCGGCGAACACAAAGAAAAGTAAAATCCAAGTTCATTAAAAAATTTGGTTCGGGTTGTGTCGGAAGAACAATTGGAGCTCGGGATAGGGTTTTGACCGGGGCTATTGCGATGTGGAGCAATTTGAGTGGATCGAAGCAGGTTGCGGTCCACTTTATTTAGTAGCGGTTGGGCGATGATTGGTGAAACACGGTTTGGAGATCGCATCGCCATAAGTCGCCCGCATAATATATCCGGTTGCGATCTAGAAACCACGATCTGATAAGCATCGTATGAACCAAAGGAAATCCCGCGGATGGATGATGCTTTGGCACATGCATGAGTAAATGCATATGCAAAAAATCCTTGCCAACCTTTCACATAAATACATTGCTTTAATAAATAAAAACTCTTCTCAAAAGTGTGAGTCTCTCATCATTAGAAGGTGGTCATGAGATATTGTAGACTCGCCCCTTGACGGATCGAAGAACATCATTTTGCGTGTGAAGCTCACGATACCAAATGATGGTGAGTACGGTGGTAGATTTACATGATTAAACAATTGATTTTTTCTCTATTGAATTCATTCGGGGATATGATTACATATTTATAGCTTAAGCTTCTCCTATAAACAAGGAGGTAGCTCTAGCATACATCCATTAAATTTCTCCATGACCTAAATTCGTGAGTTGTTATAACATGCCCAAAAAACTTCACTAATAATATTATAATAATCACGTGAGCACTAAGCGAATGCATTCTACAACAATTATTTGAGCGCATGATGGTGTCGTTTCCACACTCTTCTCTAAGGCGGCATTTGTAGCCTTTGCACACACACAGTGCCTTTGCACCTTTAGTGCTGCGCCATCGGACATAGTACCAACACTCGGACTTTGTGCAAACACACTTAGAATACCATGGGCACATGGAGGTCTACACCAAGTGGAAATCATGGAGCATGCGCCATGCCTGATCACCTACATCGACATAACACGCACCTAGGAGACAATCGCCACACCTACGATGAGGCAGACCATCGAAGCCGTTACGAGAATCTCAAATATCTTATGAGTTGTTCCCTTTAGTAACTACTTTGCTTGTAATGATATATTTAAGCCATTAAACCCCCAAAGGGAGATACGAGGCATGCATAATTCAAGCATCTAGCATCGAATGGTCATATCGGCATACCTACTCTGTCAATCAGTTAGGAAATGATTCCCCCTTTTTGGGTTGGGTCATGTGATCTAAATTATATTGTTCGCATGTTAGTCGTTGTATAGAGCATGCATCTCTTCATGAGACACCCTCTTTAGTAATAAATGTTATGTTAGGTGATAAATTAATGTTAATCATTAATTTACTTATATTATTAATAATGTTACGGGTGTATAGTTGGAGAGTTTGGACGAGTTGGGTCCCATATCACGAATTGTGAAGGCAGAAGCTTAGCCAAAGAAGCAATCAGTGAGATGTAATCCCCGAGACGGCCACAATGTTATGTAAAGCCTCTCTTTTGAATAAAATGTGTAGTTAACTCCATTTCTCCTATGTATTATGTCTTAATAGTGGTATCAAAGCCAAGTTAATGGATATGTGGGGAAGAAGAGGAAGCCATGATGGAGATAATGAGAAAAAAATAATCTAAAGGATTTTCTTTTGGGAAGTTTTTGAAGATTTTTTCAATTGCGTGATTTTATTCTTACTTTATCTCGACACTAGAAGAGTGATATGAATATTTTTACTATTTTCAATATTGCCTAGAAAAGTTGAGGCATCATTTGACTTATTGGAGCTGACTAGAAGCATGATAATTTGCATTGTAGCATTTCATACTTGTTAATACTTTAAAATGTATTAATACTATTGTTGGCATAATAGTACTTGCCAAAGCATTGAAATTGCCAAAGGAACAACACCATTTGCTGATCGAGGGTGCTAAAACTGTTGTTGGGTGCTTCATCTTTCCCTGAAAACATTAAAACCACATTTAATTTGGTTAAAAAGGTTGTGTTGGGCATGATTCTATGTGTCGGGGCATCCAAAACTATTGTTGGGCATTAAATCTACCTGAAACCTCTATAACTATGCCTAGAGGGTGTTTAAACATGTAAAAATCTGTTTTGAAAGGCTTTATTTCCATACTGGACGTGATTCTTCTATGTCAGTCATCGGAAATTTGTTCAAACTTGCTGAAACCTGCTTATTGGCATTCAAAACCCCTGCAAAGCGTCGGAAGCTGAATAAAGGCTAACATATGTGAAGCATGACATGGTGGCAGGTTTTGTGCATGCATAAGTTTAAAACTCATTAAAATATTCACTGGAGTTTGAAGTGGGCCCCTCAGATTGCTTGGAAGCATTTATTTGCTGTTGGATGAATTTTCTTTAATGCTGCGTAAAAACTTTCATTGCTGTAAAACAAGACTTTTATTTTTATTTTATGACTGGACATTGCATTGTTTGAGTCTTTAGGCAAAATATTGAATTTTATGTATCACCAGCAAATGTAGAGGAGTCAGTAAGGGATAATATGGCAAAGCCTTGCACATGAAGGAGGTATGAGGTTAAAATCCTCTTAACCACATATTTCTTTAAGTATTTACGTGCAAAAGCGATACACTTGTTATTTGGGTGTGTCAATATATGTATAGTTTTGAGTGTTTTTTTTCTAATTGAATGAGTAAAGAGTTGGTAAAGGCATTAGTCCACCTACAGGTCTCAAGATCAAAACCAGGAAGTGGTTATTATGTCTCAATTTTGGTGTAATAAGGATGTGTTTGGAGCAATAAGTATTGTATCAAGAATCTAATAGAGGTATACCTGTTTTTGAGGTTTATTATTTTTTTGTCAACTTATGACTGGAATAGTAAGTCTCATCTCAGAAGCAGAAAAACTGACACCTAAAAACTACAAAGAATGGAGTATGAACATTGAAAACACACTTGTTTTCAAAGATCTTTGGGATTTGGTTGAAAACCAACCTACATACCTACTGATCCTGCAACATTGTTTGAGTTTTTGAGTTTGTTTGAGTGAGTTTGAGTTTCAAAAGCGAGATAAGAGAGCACCAGCGCTATTAAAATCTTTTTGCTCTTCACAAGTCATCATTCACATAGAAGCCATTAAGTCAAGCTTGGAAAGCTTCAAAAACACTCAAGGACTTATATGACAAACAACCAGCATATAAGAAAATTGATCTACTAATACAATTGTTGAACATTGAACTTAATGATGATAGAGGCATTTCTAAATACATCTCTAAAATAGAGAAGCGTAAGACAAGAATACAATACTGCGGGTAGCAAAATTGATGATGATATGTTAATATCTATTATTTTGAATGGGCTCAATTCAAATTATACAAACTTCTTGGAAATGTTGCAACCCAGTGATAAAATTAATAAAGCAACATTTGATTCAATATGTGAATTGCTTACTCAACATGAGCATCAATTGCAGAGAAGGAAAGGTGTTAAGCCTACAAAGGATGTTTATTTCACAAAGTCGGGAAAACACAAACTAGAGAAGAAATATGTGGGAAAAAAAGCATTTTCCACATTCCTCCAAACATAAGCATAAACATTATTTTCGTTGTCAAGATTGGTCAAGTAATACTTCTTCATTTACCAACACTAGTAAGTCAAAATCATCTTTAAAATCCAAGAAAAAGGCATGATGCTATGAATGTGACCGGTATAGGTCACTATGCTCCTGAATGCTCTTCTAAAAGAAGTCGTCAGGCGTAAAAAAAAACAGAAGTACATAATGTTGGTGAACCTAGTGAAGATTCTTGCGATTCAAAGACATCATGGTCTGATCAGAAGCATCTAGCTTTGTCCGAAAGCTTATGGTTCTGGGAGACTTGAGAATATCTTCTGAGAGACAGAGACCAACCTATCTTAAGTATGCTGCTTACTCCAAGATAGGGAATGTGATGTGCCATTTGAACAGATGATAGGATTTTGACATTTTCTATCAAAATTTTGGTTTTTGTATTATTTGATATCATTGATGGCAGAGCAGACTAGTAGTCTAGTAATGGTTTCTTGCTGCATAGACTTCTAGCCTCTCATCTGATAAGGGATGAGATGTTCTATTGGTTTTCAATCAGTCGCCTACAATTGTACAACTGACAGAGGGTTGCTTGCACTAGAAGTGTTGAGAAAATTGGCTCATTGTAGTTGATGATCAAGGTAGATGTGCCATACAGGGGTATGGAATTATCATTGAGATAGGAATCGATGTGGTTTAGAATTTCAAGATGATGCTCATACTGCAGTACAATACGGATGGTCAGAAGGGATGAGTATGCCCAGGATGATGCTCATCATTCATATCAAATCAGGCTTTGTGTAAGTGACACAAATTGATCAATACTAGGATCAAGGATGCACAAAGTCCCAATTCGTAGGTTGCAGCAAATATTGTTGGATGGCTTCACAGTCATTTTCTCTAGATCATCTATTGGTGCACTTTGGAAGCAAGGAGGTTTTGTTTTGGTTGGTTTATGTGATCCAAATCATATTGTTAGTATGTTAGTTGTTGTCCAAAGCATGCATCTCCCTAGTGAGACACCCCTTTAGTAATAAATGTTATGTTAGGTAGTAAATTAATGTTCATCATTAATTTAATGATAGAAGTCAAATTAATTTTCATCATTAATTTACTTATGTTAGTAATGTTGCAAATGTTTAGTTGGTGGTTTGGACTGTTGGGTCCTATATGCAAATGGTGAAGACAAAGCTTACTAAGGCTTGTATGAATTAATGAGTGTAATACCGAGCATTCACACTTTTATGTGTCATACCTTATTCTTGCTCACTGAATAGAAGTAGCTTTATTTTGCTTAAGTAATACATCAATATGTAATGATTAACTGTTATAATTGTTGTCTATTACATGTTCTATCATCTGTAAGTTATTAGCTCAGTTATACACTTATCCTAACTGATCTTACAACATAGAAACAACATATACATGGTCACACTATTTATATTTACATACAATACAAAAAGTTTGAAATATAAAGTCAGAACTAGCAACAGAAGAAAATTGACATATAAGTGATGGCCCATCTTAAGCAACCAATTACACAACATTTCAGACTATAGCACTTAACTACTAATTTTAAATTCTGAAAAATCGAAAGCATACAAAATATCTTAACACAAGCAACCCCTAAAGGGACTACCTTTGTTCCAAACACAACTTTCAAAGCTATTAATTATGATCACTCAATTCAATTCATTTCCATGTTTGTTTACTATTTAGTGCACCTAAAGTACGGTAAAAAGAGAGGTTCGTTGGAAAGTTTTTATTTTTACATTTCAAGTTCCTATATAAAACAACCTAAGCACTCATTAAGATTCATTAACAACCGTTACACAATCTAATCCTATTGCCACTATCTAATATTTCCATTTACGAGAGAGAGAGAGAGAGTTATTCAATGAATGCCATCACTATGTTTCCAATCCCTGAATCTACTTGTTAACCAGAACACTTTCTAATCACACAACCATGCAATGACAACCAAGTCGCACTTCCTTTCCAATCAACCAAAAATCGAGTATCGGCTTAAGATTCTAGTAACACTTCATTCGTAGATATCCATGAACAAAAAACATTTTACATATATTACTTGCAATATGTTCATTCCAAAACAGCAAGAATATGACAAGAGAGCAGAAAGTCTTTCAACTCACAGAGGTAATTATGTTAAATAGGATGAGAAAAGCAAGGGGCAAGAGGAACAAAAAGACAAACACCATCCCATTTTAACACTTCTAAGACTAAGAAATATAATCACTCCAAGAAAAGTACAATATTCCTATATTGTTGATTCTCAATTTAATAACCAACTACGCAATATCAATCATTCCAATTAACGAGGATAGAACCAGAAAGCAATAGGGAATATAGGTATAAGTGAGCCTAAAATTGACCCAATAGAGCATTAAGACGGTTTAGGAATTTGATACGAAATCCTTCCATTCACTGGAGTTTGTTTGCAAAAGCGAAGTACAAGACAAGAGCAGCTATTAGCAGATCCAGTTTTATAAACAGATTACCTCACAAAAGCCTAACACTGGCACAACTAATAAATAGTTAGCTCCTCGTTAGGGGTTAGTTGTACACTTTCACAGTCACGGCTCTAAGCATACTAAAAGGACATGCAAAAGTTGCGTCCCTAGGCCTGGACCCTGGCTCATTCAAAGTTGCCTACATATCCCAGGAAATCAAGGCCAAATGTAGGTCTTTTATGTGTGCAATGTGTTAATCCTTACCGGTGAAGGCAATCAGCCTCCATATACAGTCTCACATAATTTCTTCTCACAGTTACCCCCTGCGAGGTAACACGCACGACCACTAACTGGCAAACTCCCAGCTAGTTCTCCTCGCAAAAAAGCAATTACTAGCCGAGGGACCTATAACCAATCACTGGCGTGACCCAAACACGGAGGAGAGACCTGATTAGGCTTCACAAGAACAGGGAAGCAAAGGGGGGCACGAGTGTCTAGTATGAGATCTTTCTTAACACTTGTCGAAAAGGAACAATATTTTAAACCCAGAAAATGCATATGCCATTAGATTAAAGAACACTTTTAAAAGATCACTCAATTAATTATAAGCATAGTCAATAAATTTATTTGACAATTCCGTTACATTTTCTATATTGGTGAAAGCATTTAAAATTGGGCCATTTATTCATGAAGTTTACATCAAATAAAGGTTGAAGTCGTCAACAATTTAAAACAGCATTTTGCACATCTTTTCAATGCTAATAAAACTCAAACAGAAAAGGCATCCAATTAATTCAAGGCGAACAATAATTTAATCCGACAATGCAATTGTATTTTCTAAGCTAAGGAGAGTGCGAATTAGGCAATTGCAAAAATAATTGAGAAGAAATGCACTGAAATTACCTAGCATTTTAAAGACATTTCTAAGCCTCATTTATCTATCTTTTTGCACACCCGTTTTCAAAAATTTATTCTTAATAAATGGTGACGATTGGACATATTTTGCTACATGGGGTCTCTTTATTTACCTACTGAGAATTATCTCAACAAGATTTGAGTGTTTTTCTCTTTGTGGTTTCCAAGCGGCACTTGGTCAAAGTTGGTTGTCTTAAACAATATTCATAAAGATACAGTTCACAGTAACAAGTTTCACTATTTCAAGGGTTGATTAAAATCAATGAAGAAGGAAGGGAACAAATGGACAAGTAGATTATGTTTATCTACCTACCAAGATCATTTCTACAAGTTTTGTTTTTTCACCTTACGGTTATTACGGGATTCAGATGAAGTTGACTGTTCCAACTGCAAAAACTAAAGCATAATTCAGCATATTATTATTATTTTTAATTTCAGACAATGACTAAAGAAAATGATCAAGAACAAACCAAAAGGTTAAGTGGGTTTTGTAATTCTATTTATAGGGTGTATTTTCTCAAACTTTCAGATTTTCCTTTGTATGGTTTTCTCTATTTCAATGGTGAAAAGGAAGTTTAATAATTCTCGACTAGTTTCCACACTTGGACAGTTTTCTAATTTGAAAGCATAAATTTATATCTCAAAACTTAATGGATTATAGCATGAATATATCCATTTTGAAGCTCTTGGGTGGCGATCAACCTAACAATCTCACTTTTCAAAACAATTTTATCATAAAAATTATCAATGATCAATTCTTTCTAATCACTAGCAATGATCAATTTTAATTTTGTTATGAAATAGAATATGGCTATAGGTTGCAATTTATCCACCTATTGCGGGTCCTATGAGTAACGAATTCTCACAACTAAATCCCCATTTCTTAGATACTTAACACAAGAACCTAGGTTAAAATCGTTTAAGTCAAGAAATCTTTTTGATAATATTAACTCCTATTTATGACATTCCAATTCCGATCCATATTTTGCCATTACCCGGCATTCTACATGCATGCATTTTCCAGCATATCATAAAAAATGTTGTCTTTAAGCTTCATTGAACAAGTATTTCAATTGTTTGGAAGAATGATGTCCGTGGCCCTAAAAATGCATTGGAAAAGCAAAGAAAACTTGATTAGGCATATTTTTCTCTTCTCGTTACAATTTAAGGGCCCTGGTTGATTGTGGTTTTAGGTTATAAGGTGCGAGGGCACTTCCTTCCTACATTCATCATGTTTCACAACACTGAATCTTTAAATCGTGACTCGTATAAAAACATATGTAAGAATCTTGCGTTAACATAGTCGAGGAAGCACATTAGTCCAGTTAACATAAGATGGTATTATCTTATCACTATCAATACTTGATTGAGAATGCCCGATGAGGAGTAGATGGAACTCTAGAATGGGGAACATCAGATCTTCCATGTCTAGAATGAGAGCGAGAGGGTGGGACACTCGATAGAAAAGGAAAGATTTATCAATGGTTGTGGATGGGTAGCTACTAAGTAGAAAACATTACAATTAATCTATGAAAATGATTAACAAATGAAATACGGCCCAAAGATGAAACACGATTTATCGATGGTCGTGAATGCTTAGTAGCCTATATACGACATTTCAAGATGATCTGATAAATGTAATGTGCATTTAAATATGTTAATTATTACGTAATCAAAACTATATCAAATAAGCGAGAGAAAACGGTCTCGTTTGTTGAATGGCGAGTATAAAATGAAATAAAAAGCTCATCATGTGTAATCAAGCTCGTGAAATCCATAATGTAATTGAATTCCACCATTTTTGATAATATAAACTCTTTCTATTTATGGCATTCCATTTCAATCCATATTTTAATATATTTGGCATTCTACATGCATGTATTTTCCAGCATTCATGAGAGATATTGTCTTCCACTTCAACTGAAGTATTTTAATTGTTTGCAAGAATGATGTCCATGGCCCTAACAATGAATTGGTTTCCATCATACTAAGGGCAGTCATCATGATATACTTGGGAAATGTTAGAAGCCAAGGGATTGAGAGGGGGTGAATCAGTCCTCTACAAAACTTTTAATTCATTTTCATTCATCATATGTTATCATTCATCTGACCATCCATTGATCATGTCTATATGTGTATTAACTTAACCATATAACAATGATCATACACAAGATCGAGAGAGCAGAGAGTACACAAGATCACCAAATATATGTGGGAAACCCTCGGGGGAAAAATCCACTTTGAAACTTTGTTGATATTACACCTGACAAAGAGATTTAGTGAAGCACCAACTCCGAGGAGCAATGACCCCCGATTTGGTGAGGCACTGACCCCACGAGGAGCAATGACCCCACGATTTGGTAGGCACCTTTGACCCGAGGAGCACCGACCCCGATGTAGTAGGCACCCGACCCTACGCTGGGCACCTGACCCTTAATTTAGTGATGCACCCACTCCTGAGGAGGCTCTGACCCCGAGGATGACAAGACACCGACTCATCCACACGAAGATGTTTGATCTCACGAAAATGATGCTGCCCTGATGATTGAGATCACTAATTCAGCTCCTGAGCCCTAGCTCATACCCTAGGGCATCAGCTTGCTCTCTCTCCTTCTTTCTTTGCTCTATCCTCTTGCTCTCATCTTTATATGATCTTCCCTCGACTGTCATGCTCTTCCTCGACCTTACAATCATGCACTCATGCACCTGCAAAATATCTTCCTCTAGGTCGTACACCTTCCTTCGAGCACTAATTCAAAAATGAACTAAGCAAGAACTTAAATATGTTTTCTTCCTTCGAACAAAATAGGTTGGTCCTTCATGATAAATCGACCCAAACAACTCTAGAACATTCACAAATTTGAATTACTGTGATTACATATGACCCATACTGGTCGGTCTAGCCAAAAACCTCATTACATATGTCAAAAATGGCTCAAAACCCCATGGGCACAATCTTAAAATTGCCTAACATGAGTACCATACTTTGTCATGACCCATGAACCCTTATACATGATTAAAATATCATAAAACATCGACCATAGTCACAATTAATATCAACTAATCAAATTATTTCATTTCTTGAGGCTCGGTTCCTTCTGATTCTCAAAACATTTATTTACGCCCCTTGACCTGCAGAGCTTCATGCGATCACCAAATCACTTATATTGAACCAAAGCATGCCATGTGACCACTCAAAAGAAATGGCAAAACCTATAGAATACTTCTAAGTTAGAAGTCATGATACATCCTTCATTTCAAGCCCACTGACAAGATTTGTCTTCACCAGGATTGACTGCCCGAAACAATTGTTTCTAAAGGTTAGCTCATAAAATCAATTATACATGCATTCAAGATCTCCAAATGGATTCATTGGATGCCAAATTCATCTCTCCTCACTTTCCAGGTAATAGGAAGCATCACCAAATCCATCCCATGATTCAAACAACATCAAACTTCCATAGAAAGCAGATCTTGTCCTAAAGCTGCAAAAAACTTTGTTTGCTCGAAGAATTCTCTAGAAACCACTGTCAACAGAATCACCTCATCATGAGATGCAAGCCATATATCGATGGAAAGCTCTCACGAATCTACTCTCAACCTGACTTGAATCACCTCAAAATTTCACCTGTAGCTCAAGTTATGACCAAAACTCTTTGGACCTACTATTTAAAACCCCAAAGCGCCCTTTGACCAATCAACTTGTTTGAGCCTCAAAACACCATGAACCTGCATAGTTATGTCCTGAAACTTCATAGAAATCAAGATTAGCTCCCAATCATCATGCCACATCAATTTGGCATGCTTTACTCCTTTGGACCATCTTGCTTTATAACCTTCTTTCCTAGAACTATTATTTTTAGGTGCGGCCCACTCATCACCATGACTTGACCATACATTTGGAAGCACTTTGAGAGTCTCTCTGACATCCGGTCATCACATTTTCACTTGCAATCAAAATTAGGTCATTATACTTCACCTTTTGCAAACTGCTCCTAGCTAGGGTTTAACTAGGGTTTTTGACCTCTTTACCTTCTTAACATTTGTTCATAAAACGTGATCAATTGACCTCATTCTTTTTGTGAAACCTTCTAAACTCACCTTAGAAGCATCCCTAAAGCCACTGAGGTCCCATGAAAGCACATGATTCAACGAGCATTTGAAGTTGCACTTCGAGCTGGAATTTGCATTGATTTTCACCTGTCTCACTAAACGACTATATCTGACAAAATTCACATCATGGGCACCTGAATTTTCTGAGAGCACTATCACTCATCCCTCTAACATCTTGATCATCGGAAGATCAATGTCATAGCCCAATCTCTCAGGTCATTTACGATTTACCTATCTTTACTTTAGATCCTCATAGTAGCAACTAGGGTCAACTAAAATAATCACGATAACTTTGAACAAGAAACCTCTAAAAATGACCCAAACATACCTCATATGCCATGATACACCTAATAGCATGCATTCATGAGCTCAAATGGCTCCATACACTTTGTCACACCTCAAGCAACTATACACTTGCTCCCAATGAGCACATGTAACATGGAGAATCACTTGTACCTGCACTATACCATTGTTGTGAGTGCTCAAGCACCCCTCAAATCAGGCTAGTCATCATGCGACATGCTTCCAAAGCTGACAAAAGTTCACCTGCTTGCCAAGCTTGACACCTCCTACAGCACTTTGTATGGGCTTGCTAGAGCAAGCATGCATCATTGAATCCCACTGTAACAGCTGATAAACATCTGAACTAGTATGTTAGCACCATAAACAACATCATGACATCATCCTACAACATTCACTTTGTCATTAATGTGGTTTTGCATCAATGACAACACTTACAGATTTAAGGGCCCAATTTCCCTTTGTTAATTGTGATTTTAGGCTATAAGGTTTGCGGGCGTTTCCTTCCTACATCAATCAAGTTTAACCACACTGAATCTTTTGTCAACTCATATAAACATGTATGTAAGAAGTTTGTGTCACCATAGTTTAGGAAGCACATCGCTCCATTAGCATAAGATGGTATTATCTTATTACTATCAATTCTTGATTTACTGCATGACAGTTTGCACGCAAATCCCATCTCCGACTACCTCTAATATTAGTGATTAATAATGTCAGGAAATACCTTCTTTCTTGAGGGTTGACACTAGTCAAAGAGACTCTCAAGAAAGCTTTAGAAATTGGAAAGAACCACGATCGTGAATAGAAGATGATCTTAAACTTAAATGGCAACTTGTCATGCCCCCTTCTCAAATCTAATCCAATTAGAAGACCCTTAGCCTATTCTCCATTTCCCGTAGGCTAAAGTGGTGGTGCAAGGAAATAATTTAATAATTTAACTTAAGTTGTCCAAAAAGTAACTTTAAGTTATATTCATAAAAAGACAACTTATGTTTTATTATTAAAAAGGTGATTATTATTAAAGCAACTCAAAATTAAAATAAAAGGAGGGGACATTGCTTTATGAGTGCTTTTCCTTGAAAAATGTGAAAGTGAAATTATAAAAGTGGGGCAATTGGGCTCATTTGGGGATCACTTTTCAATCATCTATGTTTACATTGTGAGTTTGAGCTTTTGCTTCAGCTTTCAGCATCGAGGACAAAAACCCTCTAGTGAATAAGGCTTGGGGACGAAAACCCTTCGGTCTTGTGAGGTGGTTCCATTCAAGAACTATAATTGTGCTTTCAAATGAGGATACCGTCAGAATTTAGCATTGGGAGAATCATCAAGCAGACTTATCAGATTTCCAGCTCCTTCCAAGGTTCGTGCTAGGGTTTCTGACCAACCATACCAGCTAGGGCAGCAGCCATACATCCCTCCATTGCTGATGTCATCATTTTCAGCCCTAAATCAGTTCGCTACAGTGATATCAACCTAAATAAGATTGCTACAATGACACTACTGTCGTACTAGGGTTTCAGATCTACTGTTTCAGACTTCTGGACATTGTTGGCAGCTAGGGCATCATTCTTCAGCCAGCTTGGACGCCATTTCCAGCCAATCAATTCATCTGTACGGTCAGCCATACAAGCACAGGTTCTACCCTTAGGGTTTGTTGTTTGTAAATGCCAAGTGGGCATAAAAATCTAGGGTTACAATTCTGAATTTTGCATGCATAATTTCAGCTAGGGTTTCAGCCAATATATTTTGTTTTGTACTTTGCATTGCAATATGATTTTAATAAAAAATCTGCTCTCCGTGGGTGTTCAACCACTTTAATTATTTCTTTTAAATTTTAAGTTGAAAGGGATTTATCCTCAAATTTCAGAATTCAGGGTTTATTTAGAATCTTAGATTTATTTTTGATAAAGGGTTTGCTGACAAATCCCATAATTCAATATGTCATCTGGAAGGGGACATCACAGAACTGGAGGCCTGCCATCGATATAGTCAAAAGCTAAAATAATAGTCAATAAACAATTGCTAACATATATATCAATATAGATAATAAAATTCCACCCATTATATTTATCCGTGCATTGATGTTATTGTTCTGTTTTCATCAATCCTCATTGTTCCGACATACAACTTAAAATGATGGCATAATAAAAATCCAATACATCAACACAACCAATGATAGCAACAATTACCATCTAAATTCGGTGATGTAGACCAAAAAGACTACTGCAATGAAGAGGAGGAGAGAGCATGTTTTCTATGTTTCATCCGGTCTGACCTCCTATGCATTAAAGCTGTAATAATGGCCAGCCTCTACCATCATAATCACAACTCTGGCAGTTTCAGAATATATCAACCGCTCACTATTTGTGGATGTTTCTGACAAAAATTTATGTTTTATTTCTGCTAGGTAAACCCCTTTTAAACACTATAGAGGTTACTTTAGCATCATAATCACAACTCAAAGCCTCACTATTTGTAGTTGTGTGATAATTTTTTTGCTAGATAAGTGTCTTATTAACACACTGTAGAGGATACTTAAACATCATAATCACAACTCTGGCCATGACTCGTACACCCACACCTCACTATTTTGGGGTGTATCTGATGTATTTCTTTATGTTTCTGTTTTCTAATTTTTTTGTTAGGAGAACCAGTTCTGAACAATGCATAGAGTACTTAACTACATACGTGTTGCATCACATTACAACATCACCATTGGTGTGCCTGATTTAAGTAATACCAATCATAGAAATACCTTTTTGTTTAATTAGTTTTGCTGGGTAAGAACCTTTTGAAAGAAGAAATCACAAGAATCCAGAAAAACAAATCCATAAGTACTGGAGAGCACATGTCCTATGGATCATGGTGTATGGTAATGGAGACCATTCCTAAGAGCGTGACCAAAGTTCCAATCCCCCAATACCACAGTAAGAAGCCCATACCTGCAGCGGCTGGCAGCTAGGTGTCATTTAAGCATAAGTGAGAGAAACAATTAGGGATAGATATCTAGGGAATTTGTTTGTTAGGTTTTGGAGTAAGGAAAAGGAAGGGCAAAGCAATTTAGGGCTACATTCATGCAGGATGCAAGCCATGATAGATTTAAAGCTTGCTGCCATGGAAAGGTCAAGATAAAGCTGTATAATGTGTAGTGATACTCTATATAAAAATATTGCTTTGTTGTTTGTTCTGAATTTCAATCATTTCTTCCTGTTTTTGTCTGTTGTTGGATAAAATGCTCTCTTATTTCTAAGGTTCGGCATAGGCTACCATTGTATGGCAGGTTTACTGTAAAATATGCATTGGCTAGTACTTGTTTTGAAAAAAATTCAATCAAACGCATGGCAGGGTTGTGTAATGATTATGGGGTATATGTAAGTGAATTTTATGTGAGGCAAATTCAGATCATGTTATGAGGCCATGGTGTAACAATTATGGTGCATGTTCTGTGGGACCCAAGTTTACAAATCTTGAGGATGCAGTCCAATCTTAACCCAAACCGTAAAGGGCAACACATAAGAAAAATAATGCAGAGCATGCCTGCCTGCCAAGTTTCAAACATGGTTCATCAAGGACACACCTGCTCTACCATTAGACCACAGCCCGGTTGCAAGAAACGCAATGGCACTGGTTGTTAGCATTTTCTGACGGCCCATAACCTGTCCACAATAGAAAATGACTGTTACCAGTGGGTTGGGCCATTTTTATCAGGCCAACGCATTTCAGTGTTTCCTGGAAACAGCAACACGTTTCGGAGCAGGTTTCAGGGTTTTACATTTAGTTATTTGGACTGTACATAAAAAAGAGGCTGAAATGCAACAATTTAGGGTTTCCAATCTGGTTATTTTGACCATAAATCAAAAGGAAGCGTTGAAATGTCAAAATGGGCATAAAACAGTGCCCAAATGCTTGCATTTCCTCTCTTCAAAACACTAAACAAAAATATAAAACCAAAGCATTTTTCAATTAAAAATCAATAGCAATAGTGCTACCTCTATTGAAGAAGGCAATCACTCGATTAGAGAGGAATTTGAGAGCCTCCAGTAAAACAAAGTCTAAAGAATAAACACTATTTGACTGAAGAAGCAGCTTCAAGATATGGCAAAGCCGTTCCATTAGCAGTTTGTACTGCATGCATGTGTAGGGTAATGTGTTTCAGTTAGGGTGTTTTAATTAAGGTTTCATAAGATATGGAGTGAAAAAAATATTAATTTACTTCCCTTTTTAGGTTTATATAGTTTTGCTTTCGTATTTCATTGTTTTATATTTGAGTTTGGAGAGTATGTTTTGAAATTATAACTCGTAGATGTATAAAATATTGATGTATTTTATAACTCATAGATGTATAAAATAATGATGTATTTGAATTAAATTTATAAATTATATGAGTACATGTAATGTGTGTGTGTGCTAAAGTTATTTCTAATTCGTTTCTTGTGCAAACTAAATAAACTTACGTTTTCGCACACATTGGAATTTCCTGCATGTTTCTCGTTTCTCTATTTTGGTAACACAGGACCAAAGCTTATGGATGAAGAAAATTCTAGAATTTTTGGTACTTGCTGTCGAAGGTGTAGTGTTTTGATACTATGTAATGCCAATTTCACTGCAGACTAATGTCTTCTTCGTGCTGGCCACGTTGGGACTTTAGAAGTAACCATTTCCTTCACCAATATCAAAGGGTTGTGGAATAATGGTAAAAGAAGACACTTATAGAGCATGACCCGGGTTCAAATCCACCTCATTGTATTAAGGAAACCATTACCCCAAAAACACATTATGAGCCTAACCAGGGTAGCTTTGTCTCTTGCTGATATCAATAAATAAAGCTCGCTGATTTCTATAGAGGAATTGAATAATTTCACCCAACAACCGATCAATCTAAAAGCAAATGGCATTGCTACCTAGAATTTTATATTCCGGGCTATATGGGAGGTTGCCTCAGCAATATCTTTGTGGATATTTTTACCTTTAATAAGCAATGCCTAAACATCTACAACTAGAATTTTAAAATTCAGACAAAACACAAATAACGAATATAGAAAACCACCACCAAAAACAAATCAATTAGCATACCTGAATGTAAAGCAGAATAACTGCAAGGGTTTGAATTTTGTCGTAATCACGCCACCATGCCCTGATCTGTGCCCATGCCGATGATGAGCAAAGCATGTTATTTTGTGATTTCTTCCACTCCCCTCAAAACATTAAGTCACTGTATAATGTAATTGCCCTCAGATTAACCCTAATTTTTATCAATCTACAGTTAATCTAACCCACTCCAGTCATCGCAATTCGAGGCATCTGATGTGAAATTTGAACCAAAAAATTGATCTCCTCGTATCCCGATAAATTAAAGCACGATTCAGTTCATATATCAGCAGGATTAACATAAATTAAGGCGGGAGATGCCACCTGGCCCCAGTATGTATGGAGCCCTGATATGAAAAAGCGACAGTTTGTATATACCATTGAATATATGAACAGAGGTCTGTGTATATGTACGAGAAGGAAAAAAACATACCTTTCGGCGAAATATTGTTAAAACACGTATATAAAATTAAAATAACTACTTGCCCTCCCACGGAGGTAGTTGCTCCAACTGGTAAAAGAAAGAACCGCACGTGCGGGGCTAAATGTTGGGAGAAGAAGTAAAGCGATTTGTTTCTTAACAACTAGCAGTAGAGCGTGAAATGTGCAATGTGAAACGCTGGAAGAAGGAATGTGTTGAAGAAGTTAAAATTAAGGGAGATGAATATTACGGGAGGAAGAGGGGTATGAAGAAAGAGATTGGAAAATGAGAAGTGTATTAGTGTAGAAACACCTTTGGGGGAACCTATGACCTATGCAAAAATCCTCTTTCTTACATCAAGGAATGTATGTAGCGCATGTGATTCGTGTTAATCGTGTGAAGCAAAAAGGGGGTGTTAAGAGGTAGTCATGGAGGAGTTATACTTTAGAGATATATACGAAAGTAAGGTATGGTTGATGAATAGTTTGAAGGAAACTTGCACACGTTTGAATGTTGAAAAAGCGTACATATGGTTTACATTGAACCTCTAAGTTTATCGTTCGTCATGTCATCGATTACATGCATAATTGCGAAAAGATTTTCTATGAATTCAATTAGGTAGGTAGCAATTAGTGTTTCCCATCATTAGTAGTGCCGATGAAACTTTACAACAATGATCCCTAACACAAAATCTTGTCCTCTCATTTTCCCGATTCATGTAAAGAAAAGTTATGGAGAATCGTATTTGGAATTTCCTATTAGCATAATAATTTTTAAGAATTGGCATGAGAGGAAAATCTTTTTTTGTGCACATCTCGGTCGTGTTTCAATCCTAGAACACATACAAGGTCATAAAATGGAACATTTAAGTTTAAAGATCATAATTCGATTGATCAGTTACAAGATTATAATTTGGTTGGTTGCGCATAAGGATTATAATCTAGTGATGAGGCAACGAATCTGAAAACATGGAATATGTTGAATGCATGGATGTAAGTCGAGGACAATTGGAAGAGCTTCAACCCGTATGTCGATGCATGAGGGTACGTGCAATCTACATCATCTAGTTGTTTGGAGAGTCGACGAGTAATGTTTAATGATTGCATGTATACGGTGAAATGTTGGACAAATTGAGAGAAGATGCAAACTTGGGTGATCTTGTCAGTGGTCGGAGGAGATACCATATGCGAGAAAGATGATTCGCGGTATTGAATATGGGTCGATAATGCAATTCGATGTCGAGCTCGAAGGACCCTTGTGCAAAAAGCCCAAACCCTATTGATCCCAAAACAAAATGTAAATTTAATGCATATCAAAGTGGAAAGATGAAGTCAAACTCAATAAAAGGTCGGTCTTGATGTTAGCAGAAAGGCTGGTGAAAGCAGAGAGAACAACTTAAATTGTCCTACACAAAACGATTGCTATATATGCTCACTTCATCGTCTCAATCGTGCTCACACTATTCATAAGCTCATGATTTGCATGGAAAAGAGCAAAAATGAAAATGGAAAAATTCATTAGGTTCCAGTGTGAAATCTTGACCACGCCTTTGAAGCATCGACATCATCTTTACACTAATTGTATACTAAATAAAAAGCTTAGAAATAAAGGTGCATTTAGATATGCAATGACATGGCACTAGTTTTCGGACACGTAACTAATATGATCCGATAAATGTCCGATGTGTGGAAGCACAAGAACGTAATAATGCCACCACCAACTATAAGATGCCCCTGCCTTTCTCATCTGCTTGAATAGTTTTGATTAGGGCACATTTTTGCAGGAAAAATGAGTGAAGAGCCAACAAAAAGACGGCCCGTGCCATACGGGGATTACTTTAGTGTGGAAGGGGAACTGAAAGAGAGAGCTATTTTGAAAGAAGATGTGGCGGCATTGCAAAGAGAGGAAAATAAGGCATACAGAAACATTGAGAGGCCACTCCATACTTCGGTAATGGAGTTTGTCATTGAATGAAATGCATGCATCTCGAATCTTCCCTTTGGAAACATTAAGAGGCCACTCCATACTTGAGAAAAATTTTCCCTTTTTATTATGAGGAATCATTACATTTAATTTTTTCATTTGCTTATGAACATAGTATCTACGTAGAATCTGATCCATGCATTTCTAATGGCTAATAAGAATTATAGACACCCATAATTACGCCCCAAGCAATTTAAATATTTAAATTGCGCTAATTATCTATCTTACGGCAAATTGGCGACATATTGTCAATAACGCTCATTTTCCCTCATATCATCATTAATTAATTACACTACGTTAATTAATTAATTCGCCTATCAACAAATACCTAATTAATGACCTTAGTTAATAAATCAGCCCATACACCTAGACTAATTAATTAGCTTTCCCCATATTTAACCAATAAATCAATATTTAATTTATTTAATCCCCTTCTAATAGCCTAAATCTTACTAATATTCCTCTAATTAGCCACATAAACTTACATCTACCTATTAGTTAATCACCTTTGATTAATTAAACACCCCAACTCCATGACTTACTTTAAGCATAAATTAAAAAATAAGGTTACCTTTAATAAAGCAACCTTATCCATTCCTAATCATGTTTTACCTTTACCCCACACGCATGAAAGGGATGAAGTGTTTCCTTTATCCATTGGGCTATATAAAGAGCCCTCTTACTGCCTTTATACCTACACCTAAACTTCTTAAGAGAGCAAATCAAAGCATATAGCAAAGAGACTAAGAGCTTGCATTTTGTCTTAGAGAGTTCATCATCTTGAAAAGTTAAGCCTCTTTCTTAAAGTGCTTGGGTCATTATGGGAGGTGTCGAAAGGTCTTGTAGCCTGACTTTGACTAGCCCTCATTCTTAGGTTCTTGGAACATTAAGGACAAACATTTTTATAGCCATGGAGCCTACCTAAATTCCTTCATTTATATGTTGTTAGAGAATAGAGGATTTTTAGATGTTTAAACATTGTTAGGTTCAAATTTTTGTATTAATGAATGTTTAGCAATCTAACCCTTGTTTAATTCTTATCATGATGGTGCTTAACATGTTGTTTAATTCTTGTCGATTAAGACTATTTAGGTGTTAGTCTTTTATTCGCATTTAGCATTAGTTTAAAAACAACATGCATCGCACAGAATGAAACAATATATTTATATTTAGAAGTTGTCAACATATGCTTCTCTATTATACATTGTTATCTACCTCAAAGTTATATTGTATTGTCTGCAAAGACATTGACTCTCTATAGGTAGATTACAAATGTGAAGCTTAGAGAGGCATTTTATAGATAATTTTCACTAAATTTCTAGTAAAAAAATTACTTTAAGACTCCTATGAGGATGTTATCACGTTTTGGAGAAATTCTAAAACTACATTTCAGACAGTACAGATTATATGCCTCTATTCTTGAACATGGCCCTTGGATGGTGGATTGAAGAATAGGAATGGGTCTATTTCATCAAGGTGTTATGACTTCATTTGATTTTTCCAACCATATTTTGCGGACGCTGATGATGATGGATAATAGTTTAAAACCCAACAACCCAAAAAAGTAATGACACAATTTGCACAAGCGATGAGCATCATTTTCGTCGGAAAAAAACTTCACACGGTTTCCATATATTATTGAGAATATTGTATTTTGAAACAGGTATCTTTGTATGGCAACAAAACTTCTTTAGATGTCGAAATCCACTTGCACGTCATGTTGAGAGGCACTTGCCCATCATGTTGAAAGCCACCTATCGTCGTAATACTTGTTGTGTTGTCCTAATGAGTTGTCGTGGTTATATTGGATAATGAATGTGGCGGGAAGATTTCGGCGTAATAATAACAAGTAATGAAGAGCTAAGTAGTTGCGACAAGTGAATCCTCTGGTATTAATGGAGGAAATAACTAATAAACAGTGTCATCGTCATCAAAATATAGGTAATTCCTTGGTCGATGGAAATTCCTACACTATTTATTCCCATTGCATTCCATTATTAAAAACAAAAAGAATCAAACAACAAGAGAATTGACAATTGATAAGAAAGGCAAGGGTTTATTATCTTCCTGGGGTGTGGATGAGTTGTTTTTAAACTAATGCTAATATAAGTAAAGACTAACACCTAAATAGCCATAATTAGCAAAAATTAAACAACATACTAAGCACCATCAAGATAAGAATTAAACAAGGTTAGATGTTAGCATTCATCATTATACAAAAACTTTGAAAGTAACAATGTCAAGTATCTAAATCCTCTATTCTCTAACAACAAATAAATGAATGGACCTAAGTAGGCTCTGGCGATCAAAAATGGTTGTCTTTGGTATTCCAAGAACTTTAGGAATGAGGGCTAGTCAAAGTTGGGCTCAAGACCCTTTTGATACCTCTCATATGACCTAAGCACTTAGGAAAGAGGTGAACTCTTCAAGATGATGAATTCTCAAGAAAACAAAGGAAAGCTTTTAGTCTATTTTGCTATATGCTTTGCATTTGTCTTCTCAAGAAGTTTGGGTGTAAGTATAAAGGTAGAAGGAGGGCTCCTTACATAGCCCAAAGGATAAAGGAAACACTTCATCCTTTGCATGTGGGATAAAGGTAAAACAAGATTAGGAATGGATAAGGTTGCTTTATAAAAGGTAACCTTACTTTAGAAGGGTTTAATTTATGCTTAGCGAGTCATGGGAGTTGGGGGGGTGCCTTAATTAATCAAGGTGATTAACTAATAGGTAGGTGTAAGCTTAGAAGCTAATTACAGGAATATTGTACGATTTAGCCTATTAGAAGGGGATTAAATCAATTAAATATTGATTTATTGGTTAAGTAAAGGGGAAAGTTAATTAATTAATTAGTGCAGGTAGAGGGGTGATTAATTAACGAAAGGTGAATTAACTAGGGTGTTTGTTGGATAGGCGACTTAATTAATCAGTGTAGTGTAATTAATTAATGACGCCATGAGGGAAAATGAGTGTTATTGACGATATGTCATCAATTTGCAAGCAAGGGGATAATTAGCGCAATTTAAGTATTTAAATTGCTCGGGCGTAATTATGGGTGTCTACAGGTGGTTGGAGCAGCCGCAAGAGAAATATCTAAAGCCTCCTGAGCATTCAGAGCTACAAATCCAATCACAACCACAACCACCACTACGATGAGAGCATCCACTCTTTTGATGAAATCCCTGCTTGATGACATCTTTGTTAAAAACCATTCGCTCACAAATTTTCTATTTTCACATATGACAAGAGTATTCGATAAACGATTTGATCAATCATTGGGTTAGCGAAGAGGTATATAAAGAAAAGTATGACACAACTTATTCCGTGTGTGATTGTGCGTTGGGCATGGCCATTAGTTTGAAAAAGCTTCCCCGATTTTTGTTATGCATAAGTAGAATCGATAAATCAACATCGAAGTTCTTTCTGCTAGTCATTACTCAACCACCCGATCTTATTACTGCTCGCGATGACAATGATAGTTTTGGCTAACATATGTGGCTTGCACTTGCTGGACCATACGATTTTCAATGTATGTCCTTGTTCAATCTCATCCCTCCATTATTTGATGTCCACGCTGAATCAATTTGGGCTAACTCGAAAAGAGTAACAACTTTGGCGTAAAAAAATTGGGTAGTAGATTTATTTTGGCAATTTAAGACGGGGTTAAAAGTAGATTCCACTCCAATGGACACTTAATTTTTTATTTATTGAGTAATGGTTTAAATTTTCAATTACAAGTGAATAACGTAATGAAGATCTCCAGAGGGATACATCGAAAAAGTTAAACTTGATGGAGAAAAATATTGCACGAGGAAGAGGGGAAATGCATGGGGTTTGAGGAGGGTTGGCATATGGATTTGTACGCATGCACGAATGACATGCAGCAATGTGGGAACGAAGTCCTCCTCAATGAAAGTGAGGTTGCCTTTATTGAAAACCAAAATTGTATTTACATCACTGTACATTCAACATTGTATGTGGGGTTTTTTTTGGAACATCAATGGAAAGAAAAAGTGAATGAGGAATATGGAATGGAATGAAGGAAAGGAATGGAAATGAATGAATGGAAGAAACATGCAATAGTTAGGTAAAAATAGAGCCTAATATTGCATGGAGAAAAACAATAAATAACTAACACAAAAAAATGAAGTTTGCATCAACTCAACGAGAATGAGTAGAAGGAACACACGTGAGCAAGTAGATAATCGGAGCTTGATCATTGTGAACTATAACAACGTATTAGTAGTGTTGACAATAACATCCAAGATAATATTTGCATGCAAAATTCAAACACTAACATCTAATGAACATACGAACATCAAATGTTATAAGAGACGATGAATGGGACACAAAGTTAATATTTCATTAACTCCAAAATGTCTTCTCAAAAGAACACAAAGTTTCTTTCTTTAAAATAAATCTTACACGCAAGAGTATTTTCTTCTACTCTCTCAAAGTCACCCTTACAAATGAGCCCTGACATCCTTTCATAACCCAAAAGTTGATTACAAAGTAAATAGGGTTTACATGCCCATTAAATAGGGCATCCTAAGTGACTTTGATTTTTTCAACCAACTTTATTAAAAGCAACTAAAAATAGAAATCATTTAAATTATTCAAAGTTTTTCAAAAGTAGGTTTAACAATAACACCATTTTAAAATACCACTTTTAAAACATACGACAAAACCGAGTGCCTTACCCATTGAAATGGGGAACACTATCTCAAACTTATGATAAATGGATTATCCCACTTGATTTAGATACCATAAAAGCTATCTCCTCGTCCCATGAGTGAAATTAGGATCCACTATCTTCGCGATTAAAAGGATTTGAACCTTCCCGATGATTCAAACATCTTTTCTTCCTCGGGAGGTTCACTCGGAAAAGCACAACCTCACAAACACACCCCGATTCCAAGATCCTACATGGCATATCATTTAGATTTACCATATTTGATTGAATATTCTCAAACAAGTTCTTTAATTTGATGCAACGTTCCATTGAAGCTGAAAGAGAAATTGATGGTGAGAGTATACATGTCTTTGAATAATTGTAAATATTACTCCTCCACATGTTCTTATGAATACCTCACGATTTTGCTCATTTGTAAGATTCTGAGGATCTCACTATGAACTCCTGAATCAAGGTGAGTGAAGTGAAGGCTTCATTGCATACACTCGTGTAACAGGATCATAGAATCCTTAATAAATGTCTTTCTTGATTTGAGATGTAAACACGAAAGAAAGTGTGTCCCTCGACATTTGAATTCGAGAACATGATCCTTTTATCTAACGCATCATTGGTGAAGCATTCATCGTCAAGTTTTGCTTGAGCCAATAGTAATGTTGGTAACTCCATTGTGATGGGAATTTGAGCATCGGTTCTATACAAGAGTTAGAATGGTGACATCTCGATTGCTCTTTTGGGAGTTATGCGGTTATCCCTGATGCATCATATAACTTTTTGTGCAAGTTCTTTGATTTTCTTCTACTAACTTGCACACGATAGTAATGATGTTTTATTCTATGGATTATGCTGACCATTTCCTACGGGTAGTAATTTGATGAATGAGATAAGGATATCCCATACCCATAACAAAAACCTATTATCTCTATAAAAGAAAAATTGGAGGCATTGTCTTTCACAATCTTGTGTGGAATTACAGTAATGAACAATATATTCTCTTTGTGAAGTTACAAATTATTGCGGTAGATGTTTGTTTGGCCAAGAAATAGCTTCTACTCACTTCGTAAAGTAGTCGATTTCAGTGAGCACGTGAGTATGACCAAGCACTAGAATTAGAATTCAGAACTTTGATGAAATCTAAATCCCATTTTGAAAGGGTTCTTGAAGGACAAGCGGCTTCAAAGGCGAAGTTTTTAATTTAGGTCTTCAACAAATTCTTGACAAGCTTCACATTTTTCTACCCATTTTGAGCATCTGAAAACACGGTGGGCGGTAATAATGTGCTTGTAAAATTTATGAGTTGTCATTAGGAAGCTAGAGAAATGACCACCATGAAGCATGATTATGAAAGGCTTCAACTTGGGTTGTTGTTCTTATCGTTACATCGAGGAACATGCAATTATTCCTTTCTTGAACAATGTGTTGTCCCAAATAACGTACCTGACAACTCTCAATTTGATAGCTCTCTTTTCCTTAGTTATCAGATTCTCAGGACATTTGCCATATGTGAGAAAGTAGGCTATATCAGAATACCATTCATCTATGGTACTAACGAAAACTACCAATGGTAAACTTTCTTCAACTGGTTCTTCTTCAGAGTCATCTCGTGGCTCATTCTCTGCGATGAGTTGGCAAAGTCCTCTTCCTCAAACTAACTTGGTAGGCTTGATGTCCAAGTCATATTCTTGGATCTTGGAGACCCAATTACCTATTTTAGATATTGGTTCCTGTTGTGTCAACATTGATATAAGCTGGTATCTGGAACTAAGACTTTAGTGTGAGAATTTAATAGGTAGTATCTGAAATGTTTCAAGGCTCTAACCATCACGTACGCATGCCTCTCAAGGGGAGTGTAATTGAGTTCATGTTTATTGAATCCGAACTCATGAATGCAATAGGAGATTTGATTCCCTCTTGATTATGTTGAGTTAGGATGGTAGAGATCGTGTGCGGGAAGCATAACAATAGATTATGAAATCCTTTTTAAAATCGGGACATACCAATGTAGGAGATTTACAATAGCACCCTTGATTTGTTCAAATGCTTCTCTAACTTCCTTCGATCATTTGAAGTATTATTTACCTTTCATAATGTCGAGAAATTTCTTTGGTTAACTCAAGAAAATTTGGCACGAACCTTCGAAAAGTTCACCTTCCTAAAGAATGAGTGGACTCCAGGCTTACTTGTAGGAAAGGAAATATTCTTGATAGCTTGAACACACTCGGGATCGATCTTAGTTCCTTCTTTAGAAACAATATGACCTAGGAGTTTCCCTTCCATAACTCCGAACACAAACTTCTTTGGATTCAGGGAGATCTTATGAAGTCTACACCTTTGCAATATTTTCTCCAAATCTCTTAGGTGGTCTTCTCGCTTCTTTGAGAACACCGTCAAGTCATCTAGGTATATCACGATGATCTTGTCTTTATAATCCGTGAATGCCATATCCATAGCCCTTTGAAAAGTTGCACCGACATTGAGCAAATAGAAAGGCATTCTTCTATATGTGAACGTACCCCAGGGGGTGGTGAACGTGGTTTTATGTTGGTCTTCTCTAGCCACTTCAATATGATTATAACAAGAGAAACCGTCTAACATGGATAACATTTCCAATGCAATTACTGCTGCAGAATATGGTCCATGACTAGCAATGTGGATAGTTATCCTTTAAGGAATCTTGATTAAGATTGCAGAAATCCACGCAAATCCTAATTTCTCCATTTTTTTTACGAACCGGTACAATATTAGCTATCTAGGTTGAATGTTGAATAGGAAACACTATTTGTGTATCTAACATCTTTTGAACCTCATGGAATATTGTCCCTACTATCTTGGGATTATATTATCTTTGCTTCTACTGAATGGAGTTGCACCAAGTTTTAAAGGTATGGCATGCTCCATTTCCCTAGGTTGGAAAGACTTCAAGTCTTTATATGAGTAAGCCAAGACGTCAAAATATTTGGTAAGGAGGCTTACAAATTTTTTGCGCTCCTCAGGTGAGCAACACTTACCAATGTTGACTAGGTGAGGTTTGTCCTTGGTACAAATATTAACTTGCTCATAGTAAGTAGAATGCATGGTCCTTCCTACTCTTTCTCTTTGATAAACTTGTCATGCTTATCAAAAAGTTCTTCAAGTGAAACCAATCCTTTTGGAATTTTATTTCCTTTGAGTTGAATGATGCCATCACCAGGATCCTCGTTCTCAACTCCTTCTTGAATGGGTGAGGTCATCGATTCACGAAATGCATAATCACTTCCTTTAAAGTACAATTGTTTAAAATTATCTCTCTTTTCCAAGAAGGCAATAATTTGTTGATCATCATTGAAGACTTGCCAATTTTCTACATTATCAGAAACACTTGGCCTAAAAACCATTTCAATGGTGTATTTTTCTTGATCAAACTCTAAATGAGGGATCAATAAGGCGAGATTAAGCTTAGAGAATATGCTTTCTCATTCTTTTCACAAGGGATGGATTTTATGGAAAAAGCATTGAAGACTTCTATCGCGACCCACACTTTATTTCTATAGTGTCTCAAACGATCATTCTTTACTTGGCTGATTTTTAACTTATTTCACGATCAACTCCATTATCTCCGAAAACTTTCAAAATTTCTATCCCTTTTTCTTCTGCAACTTAGAAGCCAAGAATTAATGCCTCGTATTATGCAATGTTATTAGTATTTGAAAATTTGAGTTATAAGAAAAAGGAAACATTTTACCATTAGGAGATATGAGCACCACTCTACACCAAAACTTGTTGAGCAACAAATTCCATCAAACTCAAGAGCCCATACTTCATTGGGATATTGGCAAGTGACCTTAGGTGCTTGAACCTCTAGATCATCATATAATTACCTATACTTAAGTTTTGAAATAGGACTGTGTGCGAGGTCATCGGTTTTGCTACGGTGAACTTTTTACGAGTTTCGACATTAGCTTCTTCATTTCTCCACTAATAGGGATCATAGCATGAGACCAATCCATTTTAATCTCACCACCTAGATCTCTACAAAATTTCCTGCTTAACAACATACCATATGAAGTGGGAATATCAACAACTAGAATGGTTACCTTGACTCGCTTTTGAGGAAATTGAGCTAAAACCATTTGAGCGTCTTTAATCTACCCAATTATAGGAACTTGTCTTGTCTCCATGGAGTAACAAGATCTGAATGTTCTCATACAAGTCAACCCAAGAGCATGTGCTACTTTCATAGGCATCACCTTATCCAAGGCTCCAAAATCTATAATGCAAGTACTTAATTTGCATCTGTTGATCATGAAGGACACAGAGAAAGGTTCAATCTTTTCATTCAAAGGTACTGATGGCCACCACAATATTTTTTTTCTTCTTGCCTTTGGGAGTTTTCATAATTCCTTTAGAGAAATGAACAGTAGAGAGTCCTTTGATAAATTAGACCAATTTCTCGAGTTGATTCTTATTGGACTTCAAGTACTCCGCTTGTGACATGGAAATATTTGTTTTATTGATATGATCAATAATATCAAATTTGGGAAAAATGACCATACTTGATGTCTCGGATACTAGTTCTTTCAAACTTGATGATGGCACACTTTTGACCTTTGTTTGGGTTTTGTTGATACTGATGTGGAAGAAGAAACTTTCTTCATAGCTAATTTATCAACTAATTAACTAGACAAAGGTCCCCCTTTCTTTAGGATAGTTTTAACCTTGGAAGCCTCAGTTACCTTGGATTCTTTAGGAGTCTCATTTGTCTTGGATTATTTGGAAGCTTCTTTAGTTTTAGATTCTTTAGAAACTTACTTAGAGCTCTTTTTATTTTCCATCTCAGTGGAACTCTACTCCTTCTGAGAGCGTGTGAAGATTACGAAGGATTGACTATTCATATCTTATATAATTTCTTCATATTCATCTTCTTCTTTCGAACACGATTCAAAGAAATGATTATTACTTTCTCCTTTAGGCTCTTCGATTTTAGGTTCAGATGTTCCAAATTCTGGCTCTTCTTCGTCAACTTCGACGACCTCAACTTCATCATCACTTTCTTCAACGACATCACACTTTGAGTTAGTTGCGGGAGCCACTTAAATAACAAGCCTTGTTAGAGCGCCTATAATTCTAGCTTTGTTGGGAACGTAGCCTTTTCTTGGGATGTCTTTGTAAGGTTTACTCCTTTGAAAAACTTGATTTTTCAAAGCTAGCATATCATTAGCCAACTTAGTGAGTATGGTCTTATAAGCATTCGGGGTTTCTGGAATCTTTCCCTTGAGGGAAGGTTTCTTGAATTTTCCCGCCATGATTAATTCATCCTCAATTTCTATTGCCAAGGATTGAGCAAGTTCCAAAGTAGCCACTCTAGCTCTTCTCAAATGGTAGAACACTTTTGGTTGTTGTGCATTAATGAAGAAACATTTTTGTCAGGGTTTGGGTGAATTCCAGAGAACTTTGTTCACCATTTTTTTGAACTTCACCATGAAATTCCTCATGGGTTATGTTGGCTTTTTCTTCACCTAAGATAATTGGGTAAGAATGGCATGTTCATCTTCTGTCATATTGAAACGGTCTTCAAACATTAGTTTTGATATCATTCTAGTTTGTAATGCATCCATTTGGGAGATGATGAAACAAATCTATGGAAACCTCATACAATGTTTCAATGAAGACATGAACAACAACATCTTCATATTCCATTGAAAAAACTGCACATGTAGCAAAGAAGGCGAAATGTGGTCATCAGGTGAAGTCTTCCCATTTCCATTGAACATAGGAAGAATCTTCCTCGATCCTCGTGGGAGGTCATGTGAAGCTGTTAAGGCCAATGGGCCTATGGAATTTCCCATGGTGGTACAACTTGCCATCTTGGGAAAGGTGATATGTGAAGTCGAAACAACGCGAGCAAGAACAAGTGCTTGACTTGCAACGATTCCTTCCTTGCTTTCTCTTTCGGGACTTGATGCAAGGCTTATAAATCTACTGGCGTGTTCCTCCTTGGAGGAGATAACTTGAAACCAAACTTTCCTTAAAAGTCAAAAACGGGATCGATTGACCTCTAACTTTTTATCCTCGTGTAAACCTCCTTCCGATTTGAAATCTTTATTGTGAAAGGATCACTAACATGTTACTATTCAGCTCTTCCCTTTTCTCTTTGCTCTCTTTCTTGAGCTCTTTGTTCCTGAATGACTCTAGACATTTTCGCACTTGATCTTCTTCGTTATCTAAAATCTTGATGTGGCGAGATGAAAATGATAGTTTCTCATGCGCTTTTCCCAAATAACTTGCCTCAAATATGATGATATGTCTTCTTGAGTATTTGCAAAAAGAATATTTGGTTGGAAGATAGGTGAGTTACCTGTAATAGTTATACAGATTATTGCCTTAGTGGAAGAGGTCCACATTGATGAAAACGATCAACCCATGTCCGGAGGTCTTGGCCACAATGTGGGTGCTCTTCTTCCAAGGTATTTAATGTAGATTTCTCTCTGTCAATGGCTATATCAATGACCCACAAATTGTTGCAAGCTTTTTCAGTTTTCCCAAGCTACTATCCGAAGGTTGGCAATAATGTCTCCTTAAAAATATTCGTTGGGCACAAGATTCGGTTGAAAAATTGAAGCTTGTGTAAAGGGGATAGTCATAAAGATTTGATCTAGCACTAGTTAACGATTCTAGAATCCCTAGTAGAGTTGCCAAAAATTGTTGGCATATGGATTTGCACACATGCAAATGACATGCAACAATGTGGGAACGAAGTCCCTCCTCAATGAAGGTGAGGTTGCCTTTATTGAAAACCAAAAGCTGTATTTACATCCATACATTCAACATTGTATGTGGTGGTTTTTTAGAACATCGATAGAAAGAAAAGTGAATGAGGAAGATGGAATGGAGCATTAGGAAAGGAATGGAAGAAACATGCAATAGTTAGGTAAAACAAAGCCTAATATGTGCATGGGAGAAGAACAATAAATAACTAACAAAAAAAAAATGAAGTTTGCATCAACTCAACGAGAACGAATGAAAGGGAACACACGTGAGCAAGTAGATCATCAAAGCTTGATCATTGTGAACTATAACAACATATTAATAGTGTTGACAATAACATCCAAGATAATATTTGCATGCAAGATTCAAACACGAACATCTAATGAACATAAGAACATCAAATGTTATAAGAGACGATGAATGGGACACAAAGTTCATATTTCATTAACTCCAAAATGTCTTCTCAAAAGAACACAAATTTTCTTTCTTTGAAATAAAGCTTGCACGCAAGAGTATTTTCTTTCTAATCTTTCAAAGTCACCCTTACAAATGAGCCCTTAACATCCTTCTATAACCTAAAAGTTGATTACAAAGTAGTTAGGGTTTACATGCCCATTAAATAGGGCATCCTAAGTGACTTTGACTTTTTCAACCAACTTTATTAAAAGCAACTAAAAATAGAAATCATTTAAATTATTCAAAGTTTGTCAAAAGTAGGTTTAACAATAACACCATTTTAAAATAACACTTTTAAAACATACGACAAAAACCAATGCCTTATCCATTGAAATGGGGTCCACCTATCTCAAACATATGAGAAATGGACTCTCCCACTTTGTTAGATACCATAAAAGCTATCTCCTCATCCCATCGGTGAAATTAGGATCCACCGCTTTGCTTTGCAGGGATTGAAAGGATCTGAACCTTTCCAATGATTCAAACATCTTTTCTTCCTCAGGAGGTTCACTCGGTTGAAGCACAACCTTACAAAACACCTACAATTCCAAGATCCTACGTGGCATATCATTTAGATTGACCATCTTTGATTGAATATTGTCAAAGAAGTTATTTAATTTGATGCAACGTTCTAAAAAAAGTGAAAGAGAAATTGATGGTAGAGTACACATGTCTTTCAACAATTGAATATTACTCCTCCACATGTTCTAATGAATACCTCTGATTTTGCTCATTTGCAAGATTGCAAGGGATCTCGGTATGAACTCCTGAATCGAGGTGAGTGAAGTGAAGGCTTCATTGCATACACTCTCGTAATAGATCATAGAATCCTCGATAAATTTCCTTCTTGATTTGAGATGTAGACACCAAAGAAAGCGTGTTCCTCGACATTTGAATTCGAGAACAACATTCTAAACGAAATTCCCATCATTCCAAACATCATTAGATTCGACAAGACTCCTTTCCACAACCTTAATTTTACGAAGAAATAACCTCAATATCTACCTCTTGAACATTAGTGAGATTTTGAGAAATATCTTCATGAATTTTCGTTCATAAGTCTTCGATATTTGGACTACTTTCACTTGAGTGGACTCTATTGTAAGGTATGACTAAGGATCGCTTGTTCACGAGCTTCTGCGAACTATCAACAATGTGAGAAGAAAAATCTCTACTTGAAATGGAAAATCTTGATACACGCTCTCTTCCCTCACTAGGGCTAGGACCCTTAGATTTTTCACCTTGCGACACCTTCTTCGGTGAATTGGATTTTGGCAACCATTCCTTTCTTGCTTGATGCGTATGACTAGATGGCATGGGGTTGATTGATAAGAAGCTTTGGTGTTGGAGACCTCCTTGAGTTGGAAATTTTTATAATCCTGAGGTATGATCTTGGATTGACTATAACTTTGCAAGTTCTCTTTCATCTTAGGATATGCTTCTTTCGAGAATTGGTTGATTCTTGTTATCAAGAGAAAATTCATCTCTTTGGGTCCAATCAATTCATGGCAACGTGAAGTAAAGACAACTCCATCATATGAGGAATCAATAACATCTTCATCATCATCCACTAATGAATCGGAGGGTTTATGATGCGAAATGCCTTGATCTCGAGCAAGGTTTAGGAGGGAAAACTCTCGCCTTTTGACTTCGTGTTCGTTGGAATAGGCGGCCCAGAAATGTTCCATGGCAGGGTTGTGCTGATACTTTTCCCCAAACTTATTTTGCATGTATCCATTGATATCAAATTGGAATCTCTTCACATATGGATGAATAGTGATGAGGGAAAAATCTTTCTCCATGAGTTGTGCCTTTGGAGATATTCGGACATTAGTATTCCCAAATTTTGGATTGGGAAATGAATTCCTAAACATTGTTTGTCTTGACCGAGAAGACAATGAACTTGGAATATTTGTTGTGCAAGCTCCATTAATGCCCACTTGTCACTAACGTACTTAGGAAGCTTCCATGGAGTACTTTCATGCAAAGCCACTCACAAGAATGTAGGAAAAGGATGAAAATTGAATAAACCATCCGCCCTATGGGAAATGAAATCCATGGCCTCTTTAAAGAATCTTTCCTCTATATTCCAATTCAAGTTTCGAACCACGCGAGAAGGTGAATGCATCGTTAACTATTCTGAAATGATGAGAGTTATTTTTGAAACTTAACCATGGATAATAATGGAGGACATTATTTAATGGATCCATGACTCCTTTTGTTTCTGTTGGTTTGAAAATTTGTCGCAGGCGATTTATGGATAAACGAGTCACGATTAATGCGGGGGCATAGCCCCTCTTTGAGTCAAAGAAAGCAAAACTAGTTTATTGCTATTCTACCAGCGGGAATGCATGCGAGTCTCACAACATTACGCCTTCGGGGTTTTGGGATCTCATCCCCAAGAGGGGTATTTCCAAATGCGAAAAGAAAGGAAGGAAGTAGGGGATGAAGAAAGATTAGATCCGAAAGGAGAAAAGAAATGAATTCCAAAGCAGAAAGGTCGGAAGGTTTATGTTTTGGGATTGGTAGTAAACAGAGCCAAACCTACTTGCATAAACAAATAAAGCAATACTGATGAATAAATTACAAAAAGGTAGAGATAGATCCAGCAGAATAAACACATAGATCGACATAAGAAAATCAACATGTTTGCCCATAACACACATATTCAAAGACAAAGTCTTAATATGTGTATTAATATTTCCTTTTGTTGCAAAAGTACAAATCCTTTTCTCCCTACTTCTATTTTTCATCTAAAAGATATCCACTACTTGAATACAACAAGTATTCAAGTATATATAGAAGGAGAGAGGAAAAGAAGACAAAAGCAAACAAACCACTTATTTACATAAAATCTACAAAATATCTCAAAGTCATGTTGACTTTTGACAACTTGATGGATGACATCATCCCATGGTGCAACATGGATGATGTCATCATTTGTGCCAACATACTTTAGACATTTACAAAAAGAAATTCGAAGAAGAGAGAGAAATTATTCGTAAGTAAATCGTCCCCATGGTGAAAGGGGATATCTGCACTCTTGCTTTGCTCGGGTGACGAGATGTGGAATTGGGCACGGTATTCCATGAACTTGTTGATCATGGGCTCTAGTTGATCTAGGAAGGATCCTTGTGTCGCTCACTGATAGCCTCGCAAGTCTCCCGCTCATATGTGAGCTTCTCTGGGAGTTTGGAATATTCATTCTCTGCTTCTATTAAGAACCCGATGAAGTTCGAGCAGAGCCGGCAGTTATTTATGGATTTTGCGTCAAAAGTGACCTCTGGCCCCAACCACGTGAAACGATCTCCTTGAAGATCTTGATGGTTTCGTCAACCTTCCTTAAGGCGAAAGGAGTAAGCAACCCTGGAGACATCGTTAGAACAATTTGTTCCATCTGATGCATTGCGTCCAGGGCTTCTTCCTTTACCTTATCAATCTTTTCGAGGACAAATTCCAGTTGATCCATCCAGTAATCCAGAGTGGAAAGGATTTTATTGAGGGCCCTGGGGTGACCGAAAACGCCGAACTTGACCAAATCTTCGACTGAACAGTCGAACATTTTTTGAAAGGTCTCATGCTGCAGCCTAGCATGGTCCAGCTCTTCGGATATGGGTCCTGCTAACACCTGGAGTTCTTTGTTCGCCTTGTTGATGTTCAGATACAAATCGGTGAACTTGGCGATCACTCGTTCACTGTCCTTGAGGATCTGGCTCCTCCAGGTGGAAACTGCCATACCCTGCTCGCCGATCTTTGCATATTCATTAATTTTATCCTGACTCAGAGGCTCGGGAGTTTTGGGCGATTGTGGGAGGTGCACTGCCCATCTTCTGTAAGGCATGGAGCAGATGTTTATTTTGCTCTTTCAGTAGCCTTTTCTCTTCTTTTGCTTCTTGAAGCTTCTTGCAGAGGGCGTCAACTACAGATAGGGCCTCTCCCTGAAGGCTTTCAGAAGACGTCCCCATTGTGACTTGAGTCACTGTGTAATTTGTCAAAGACAAATCCTTTTTATCTTTCAGAGGATTGGGGTATGCGATCTCCATTACCCTTTCTCCCAAAGCACTCGAGAGAAGTGTGTGATAGGCTTTTGCTTCTTGGTCCCCTTTGATGGGATAACGGAAAAGTCCATCGGCGCGATGGGAAATTTCATTTTCTGTTGACTTAGGTCTTAGGAGATCCAGGCTGGACTTAGGGGAGAAGGACCAGAAGCAGAGAGAAGGGCAAATGCAGTAGTAGAAGGAAAAATGTGGAGACACGTGGCGGCCGCATTGAGAGGAAAGCGAGGAAGTGCCATGGGAGGAAGGGATCTTGCTGGGGAGGAAGTCATAGGAAGGGAAGGGAGCTCGGAGATGAGGGAAGAAATGGAGGGGACAGCCCGCGAGAGAGGAGAAGATGGATGAAGAAGCGGGAGGAACAATAGAAGAAGGGGGAGAGGAGACGACCAAAGGAATGGTTGATTGGATCACTTGAGGAGGGGAAAGAGGAGGAGGAGAAGGAAAAGAAGGGACCTCGGTTATTACTGATTGTGGCCACATCCTGAGTGGATGTGCCTATGGGAACATCTTCCGTCGCTTCTTCTTCTGAGCTTTTCGGGACTACAACCCATTCTTGTGAAGCAAAAGGAGGGCTTTCAGGAGCTTCCTCTTGGGTGGAACTGGATTCACCCTCTTTATCTTTACTCTTTCCCTTTAGCTGTTTTTTCGACCGAGGAGGTGCGTTGCCCAACGGAGAGGTTGTGAAATCGACTCCGAGGTAGATGAGCCCATTCATTCGCACCAATGCTCTGTTCTGCGCAGAGGTTCCTTGACTCTCTCCTCGATTGTTTGAGGAGCTTTGGTCTGTCAATCACCGCGAAAGGCCAATCGTCCCCACCCGTGTCAAGATACACTTGATCCACTTCTTGCTCAATAGTTTGGTAGTCTTTGGGGACGATGGCCACCCCATACTGGATGATTTCTGCTAAGGCCAAGGGGGAATGATCCTTCCTCTTGAGCTCAACCTCATGATATATGTCGATGTAGATATCTTCGATCTGAGGGATGTGGATCGGGTCGAGCTTGGCCCTTCGCGACAATTCCTTGGGTCGAAGGTGGGCCTTTTGGGAAGTTATGTTTCAAAATCAATGACTCCGAGCTTCGCAAACATGTCTTTCACCTTGTGGTGAGTGAGACACGTATACCTACCCCTTTGTGAGGGGGAAAGGAGTTCCACCCTTCTTTCTCTTTAGACACTTTTCGTGGTAAGTAATAAGTTGCCTCGACAGCTCTAGCAGGATCAACTTGGGACCGACATATCTTGGCAATTTAGTTGGTTCCCCAAGAAGTCGATCGCCTCGAGATAGGTGAATGTGGGGAATTGAGTGAAGAAGGCACCCCACTTCTCGGTAGCTGCTATAATACTCTTGGTCATGCGACCATGAGTCATATTCGGCCTCAAGAGGCAGATGATGCCGTAGAAGAAGGCATCATTGATCTTTGTGAACTGGGGAATACTATTTTCTAGCCTCAACTCTGGATAGTATTCATAAATCTTAACACAGGGCCAAACCCCGCACCGCATCGAGTTGGATAGTCTCTTTCTCAAGCTGAGTGTGAAGATAGACCATGTAGGAGTTCATATAGAACCTCCCCGTTGTGTTAAGTTGTTGTAGCTATTACTCCGAGATATCGTGTTGCTTATGATTTATGCCCACTCAAAGCGCTAATCGGGCACATTTTTGTTCATTGTCTCTAGGTATCGCAGCATCCACTTGTGAAAATAATGGGCGTCAGGAAGCCCAAAGACTCTGCTCAGGAACGTGATGGTGTCGCTGAGTTCCTCTGAAAAGTCACTACGATGAATGACTTGTGGCCACCGAGTCACCACCTTTTTGTTCTTCAAATATACCTCGTTCATCAGCTGCATGCACTGATCTTCATTGTCATCCCAGGCCTTGATGCAGTCTTCCCGGCTTACGGCCACAAAGTGCCGGTGGTGAGGGATGCCGAGCATTATTTCAAAATGGCGGGTAGTGAGGTTGATTATAACCTCACCCTTCTCATTGTGGACACATCTTGTGTCTTTATTGTAGCATCGGGCTACCACCATCATAAATTCATTATTCACGGCAATGACTGGGATCCCTCCAGCAAAGTGTAGGGCACTGCCTATCAATTTGTCCATCCAGGGACTTCGTGTGACCTTCCTGGTTCTGGCCCAGAACTCCTCCATATCAATGTGTCCGAGCTCTGAGTCTCTGATATCTAGGTCACACTCTGCCTGGGATTCGGGCATCCTGACCCTCTGATATTTATACTTCATTTCTTCTTCTGTGAGCTTGGCCTTGCCTTTAGATTTGGTAGGTCTCTTGCTTGATGTTGACATATGTAACTCTGAACTCAGTTGTTGATCTGCAAGGAGAAGAAGGGAAACACAATGCAGAAGGTCATGTTAGCTATTCGATCTTCCATTAAAGCGTTGACAGAAAGAAGAGTTAGCAATTTTAAGGCCTCAGGGCGCAGGGCGCATGTACACTGCAAGCTGCAGGGTTAAATAGTAAGGTGCACAGGAAAGGGCTGCTGCAAGGGATAAATCAGCGCCAAAAGGGCGCATGGCGCATGGACACTGCAGATTGCATTTTGTTGTTGTAAGCACAAGTGTGCTGCGCCATGTGTATATATTTTATAAAGGGCGCAGATATTTTTCATGTTACACGGGTACAGGATGCGCCAAAGGGCGCAGGTATAATGCGTGTAACATCATTTTTTCATGCGCCACAGGAGAACTTGGCACGGCGCATAGAAGGTCTGCATAACATGATGTCGTTGCAACGATGGATGCACCTGCGCCGTTTTAACAGTTGTGCTTTGGCGCATATGATTTGAATGTTGCATATATGCAGGGTGTGCCAAAGGGCGCGGGTATTAATGATGCAACAGATGCGTTGAGTGCGCCAAGTAGGGCGCAGGGAAAGCGATTGCAACAAGCGAAGGGAGTGCGCCATTAGGGCACAGCTGTTCATTATGTAACACGCAAGGAATGTGCGCCATTGGCGCGACTGTTTATCATGTTGCAGGGGTGACAGATGCGCCAAAGGAGAAAAATAACAGTGCCTCTTTTCAAGTCATGATTCTTTTCTTGAGGGATTTGCATGTGGTTAAGCTCCTTTTTAAGGGTTCATTTGGGTTATGAAGAAGCTTATTCAGAGAGTTCCAAGCCATTTTTTAGGACAGAGTTTCCCCTACCAGCAGATCTGGAAAGAGGGGGGAAAAAGCATGGGTAGAGAAAAACAACAAGGAGGATGGGGAGCTCATGTTTTGACAATCTCTTTTAACTCAATCCAAACCAGCAAGCAGCCAATAAACAAAACACCAAACACAGAAGCAATGAGGACCTCTTACCAGGATATATAATGAAGAAATGTGCAAACGGGTCCACAAAGCGATTTGAAAATGACAGGGCAGGTGCGCTGGCAGGTACAGAGAAAAATCACGTGATTTGTGTCGGATGACAATGACAGTGCAGACGCACCTATATATAGGCGAGGTGGCAATAAATGTGCCACCAACTTTTTCAAGTGGCGCATGAAAAGCACTGTCGACACAAGAAAACATGCGCCCTGTGGTGCATCAAAACGCTTGCCAACACAAAGTTATGTGTGCCTTTGGCGCACTGAAAGTGGTGTTGACAGAGGAATATGTGCACCCTAGGCGCACCAAAAAGTGGCGCAACAAAAGTTTTGTTGACATGAAGGCGCATGCGCCTTGGCGCATGCAAGGAAGACTCAACATAACGAGGCGCACCAAAACACCTGTTGACACGAGAAAGCATGCGCCAAAGGATTTAAAGGGGGCACATGAAAACTTGATGTTGCATAGTCATTATATGCGCCCGACCAAAAAAGACCAAAAATGGCTAAGTTCGGAAAACTAGATTTCCCGGGAAGGGATTTTGCAACGTTCCGAACGCAAGGGGTCCCTGACGAGGGACCGGAACAAAATTTTGGTAGGGTTATCTGTAAAATTGCCCTTGCCAATTTTACGGGATAACTTGATTTGAGCCATAAAAATAACTTTATTCTAGCCTTTGCATAAGTCGAGGTATGATGTCATGCAAAAACATCCGATCATCTTCACTTCAATCAATTGTTTGTGAAGGGTATCACCGATGATGTTGGCCTAATCCACAAACTCTCTCGACAAGAATGGTACGAGATAAACTCATACATCCATGTGTGGAAAATTTTGCAGAGGGTGGATGAAGACTCGACTCAAGAGAGTGATCATGTCCACGATTTCCTCCACGAACTCAATGCGGTACATTTCCTTAGGAAGCCAATCAACTCAAGGCCCTCGGGCACTAACCAATTGTTATTAACCATCTTTCTCCGCATAAGGGGTTCTTCATCCCAAAAATCTTGTCTTTGACTTTTGAGTGATGTCAGCATTCTCAGGGAAGTCAGGTATGCTGAGCAATTCCTCAATATGCTCTGGTGTGATTAAGAGGAAAGGCTCACGATTATCTTTATAAATTCCTCGTCTCTCGGGATCATAATGCTCTGCGCATGCGACAACCAGCCTCGGGAATTACACCGAGGCTGGAAATGTCACCGCAGGGTAGACCACTATGGTAGAGCATATTCGAGAATATGGTTTTGCCTTGACTTTAACTCGATCACAAAATTATGCACATTGATGTGACCAATATTTATATCGGTGATATTGTCGTATACAGACTTGATAGAATTGGGAGGGATGATTCCTTAGAATTTGTACTTGAGCACGGACTTATTTGATTTCTCCACTGGCTTCCTCGATTTTCCTATAGATTTATTGGATTTTTTGGCCATTATGAATTTTACAAAAAAATGACTCAGGCTCGCAAAACAATGTAAACAATGTTGGGTCTCAGTCTCCGAACCACCTTTTACACAAGAAGAATATGGCTCGTTTAATTTATAATAATAATAATTATTTAAAATAACAATAATAATTATTATTGATCGAATTATAATTTTGAAAATGTCAATACAAGCATATCAAGACTAAGCTCGAGTTCCAAATCGAGTAATAATAACAATATTATTACTTTTAAAAAATCTCTGATTTTAATATTTCGATCATATCAATTTTAATATTTTTTATTTCATTGTTTCTTTATATTGTTTGATTCAAGTTGCTTCAGATAAGAATTTCTCACAATTGTCAATGTGTGTATTTTCTTGTGAATGCGGTTAAATCTTTTTTTTACTTTTGCCCGATGAATACATTTTTAGACTATGGACAATTTATTTCCACCTAAAACGTGGACAATGGTCTTATCTTCACTTCTGGCTACATTCAAAATGTGCTTGGAAATGTGTTTTGGACCTGCATTCAGGCTGAGTGGTGTTACCTTTAATTGGTGTGGAGGATCTTCTTCTAGCACGCGGGCATATATTTTTGTTTCTTTTCTGACTTATGTTACCTTAACTCTACTAATGTGTGGCCTTCTTCTAGACAAATGTGCGGTTGTATTGCATTACTAGTGTGGCTAATCTTTGACCGACGCGAACAATAGCCTGGGTAATGTGTGGTTGATCTTTTCTTTACCAATGCGTGGACTTGTGTTCTCCACCCTACATGGCTTTTGTTTTTGCCTTTAACATGGCCTGCCTTTATATCCTTCTACCCTGCGTGGCATGTTTGGTTCTTGGACTACATGGCCTTGACCAATGCGTGGTGGAAATGCTTTGATCAATGCGTTCACAATGGATGCATGGGCCTATTTTCTTCCTGGTTGTGTTGCCTTGATCATTGCGTACGATCTTGTTTGCCTAGGCTCTCCTCTAAGGCAACGTGGGTCTGCTCCAACTTAGTCCAATGCGTGGACTTCCTCTAACGTCCAACACGTGGGGCTGTGTGTTGAATTCTCCCTCAAAACCTTGGAGTGGAAATTTTCTCTTTTCTTGGACTAATATTCCTCCAACGTGACATGTTTCCTTTACTTTGTGTGAACAATTCCTTAGCCAATGCGTGGAGATTGATTTCTTTTCCTTTCCCACTTGGATTTTTAATTGTCTTTTGGCAAATGCATGATCTTTTTATATGTCCTTTATCTCTGCATGAGTATGTGTGCGGTGGATTTTTCCTCCTTCAATCAGCTGGCTAAACTTACTTTATTGAAAACTCAATTACTCTCGTTCCCCTAAAAGAAATAAGAGGCAAAACTTCTTCGAACTAGTTTCACGAGGAAATGGTTACGAGAATTAAAGAAGCTTCCACGTAACCATTTCCCCTTCCGTTAAAATAAATGACTCCTCTTCCTTGGGGTAGCGGTATTAATTGCCAGGAAAAAGGGAGAAAATATTATTCATTTTCTAGCGAAAATGGCAAGGCGAGTTGACAATCCCCACCTTATTTCCCCATGTGGGAGATCGAGAGATTTTGCTGTTTGCCAACCGGTTGGATTGATCAGTGAAGAAGAAATCTCACTGGAAATAAGAAGAATTTTCAGAAAGGGGAAATCTGGGTAAGGGAATTGAATTTGGCATCCCCAACAATTGGAAGCGAAACCTTTATTTTCCCCGTCAATAAAAAACTTGTCGATTGATTTTTAATAAATATTATATTAATATTTATTTAATTAAAAACCCCAAAATTAATAAAATTGATTTTATCAAATAAAGGGTAATAAATTAATTAATTATTATTGCAATTTATGACTCGCGGGGGAGTTCTCGTCGAAATGAGTGAAACGAAGACCAAAACGATCACGAGAACAAGATGATCACAATGAGGGTGATAAATCACGTGAAAGAACACTTTTGATTTTTTTTAAAAAATCACGTTTATTAATTTCACGAAAGTCAAATTTAGCCGATATGAGAGAAAAAGTCTAGGTGTGGGGAAAATGTTGGGAGGTACCTATGTAAAAGTCTTCTTTCTTAATCGAGCACATATGGACCACAAGCCATTTTTGCGATCATTCAAAGAAAAAGGGGGTGTGCTACAATTTGTTGTTTGCAATGTCAACTCTTGTGATTTCGGACCACAAGTAAAATCTATCAAACATTGATAATATGCGACAAAGGGCAAATAAATAACAAGATCGACAAAGTTTTAGATAATACTATACGCAAGAATGGTCTGGGTTACCAACACAAAAGGATCAAGATGATTTGGGAGCCTTTGGTTGTCGAGCTGTGCAAGAGAAAGACTTTTTAGTTCTTTGAAAGTTGGTCTTGAATGATAGACATAGATATGACATTGTAAGCAAGAGTGGGTTGCGAAAGACCCTACTTCTCAAGAGGGTACACAACTACCAAAGAGGTTAGGGATCATTTAGAGGATGGGATATTGGATTGGCTAACACTACTTAAAAATTCATCCATCACAAGTCTCAAGTTTGGGCTTGTCATGCAAATTGCCTTGCAAATAGATGCAAGTTTCAATCTTAAGGAAAAGGATACTCAAGCGTGGTTGCATGATAAGCTAAAGAAATGGAAATTTGCAAAGTGAAATTTGGGAGTTGATTTCTTCACTTGCTTTTACACAATTATGGGAATTCTCCCATCGATATTAGGGAAATGTCCAAGCATATTTGTGATGAGTTTGGTGTGCTTTCCTATTGATCAAAGTAGTCGGGAAGCCATGGAGCATCTCATATCCGATGAAGTAGGATCTCACATTGTAAATACTATGAAATGGTGATAGAAGGTGGATGGACCCACATGTTGAAAAGACACTTTATGATAAGTTGAGGCTAAGCGACCCATAAATCATTTGAAACCTTCAAGTTACAATTCAATTTACAAATGGATACTTTTAAAAATAATCATTTTCCGAATTTATTAAATAAGAATTGATTAAAATATATTTAAACGTGTTCTTAAAAAGCGAATCTAAAATTTGATTTCAAACTCACTAATCATTTCCAATTTGTATAATCAAAAGGATCCAATACAATTTTTTTGAAAGTGTGTAAAATTTATAATTACACCCAAGATCAATAAAAAATATGATTTAAATATGCAAATAACCATAATGAAATTGATGCAAACTCAACACTAAACACCAAAATTGAAAACGGAGTTCACCCACTAATCGGGCTACGTCTCCGAGACTGCTAAAACACAATATGATCCATTAAAAATCAAATTTGCAAGTACAAATGAAATTTTAAAAATATTAATGGATCCTAAAACTTGCAAAAGCATGCTTAACAGACCTTCAAAGGACTCTGAACTCGATCAACAATGTCCTCCACCGCCATTGTAGCACTTGCGATGATCCATTTTCCCATATTCTACGTCAAAATGGTAGAATCCTTAAATCCCTTGATTCTTTCCAAGGTATCCAGGAATTTCACGACAACATTTGTGGTGGACACTTTAGTGGTTTGGTTGTTGCCAAATGCATTATTTGGATGAGCTACACTTTGGTCCACAGCTAACCAGGATGTTGTGAATATTTCAAAAAGTGTGTTAAGTCTAGCAGACATTCCAATTTCATATGTATCCCTAGTTAGGCCTTAAGCGATCAATATCTATGGCCTTTGTCATAGTTAGGGCTCAACCTTATTAGTCTCGTGAATCCACGTTTTTTTTAATGTCACCATTCTATTTGTAGACACAAAATCACGCCCTTGGGTACATTTCTAGGTCTTAAAAGCATGCAAGCATTTACATGATTCCTAAGTAAGAAAATCAGTGGTTAACAACTATCTTTGGCCTCTTTTCTCTATTTCTTGCTACCTTTTATGTATTACATACCCCCTACAACCTAGTCGATAGTTTACTTATTTATCTTATATGACTCCAGGACACGGCGCCCAACAAGGACAAGCTGTGCCTAGATGCCCTTGTCCCCTCTACAGGCGCCCCTGACCCTTTTCTATCTTGCTCGCTCCTTGTGGGTCTCTTTTATATTTTGGGCATCTTTTCTACTTATGGGTCGGCCTTCTAGTTGTCAATTACAATATTCAATTAAGGCAATCATATAAATACATAGTTATGTGTTTGAAATGAGGGACCAAGCTCTATGCATTACTACTATCATCTAAGCTTGCATTAAAAAAGAACCTAAAACACTTCAAAGCATTCATTAGGCATCCATTAGAGGGACAAGGGACTTAATATTTTGCATACACTACATAATAAGGGGAAGTTCATTCTATTCCATACACAAATTTGCATATTCTAACAAATCTAGCTCATTATCAAATGTAACTTGCACAAGGGCATGCGAGGACACAATTTCTACGCACATTCACAAGAACTACATGGAGTCCGAGATGTAGTGTAATGCTCGATCATAAGTTCACTATGTCGGTGGTATCGGTCAGCCGTGGTCGATCGACTCCCCATATTGCATCTTTCTTTTTTAGATTTTTATGTGGTTTTGTAGGGTTTACAACTTAAAGGTACCTTCGGAAATCAAGGAGGGACGGGCGATCGATAGGGAATATTTACGACACTTACGCAACACAGTAAAAACTAGGTTTTGACCACTTTCGCGGTCATGAGTGCCCGTGTAGTCAATAAGGCAGGTCAATATTGGCACCTTCATATCCCCTTTACTCTTTAGGCCTATCGAACTAACATCCACACCTCTACGGGGGCTACTCCCTTCTCTCTAGTCTATGGCTTTGAATTCGTTCTTCCTCTTGAAGTTCAAATCCCATCCTTGCGTTTTTCTCTTCACGACTTCATCTTCGGACGAGGGCTATCGCCAAGAACATATAGCATAACTTTGAACTATTAGATGAACTCTATTAACCTCCATCTAACATCATCATGTCTATCAATACGATATTAAGCGCGCTATAACAAACACATCAAAGAACATGACTTTAACATTAACGACCTTGTCTTAAAAGAAAATCAGAACATCATTACTCTGGAAAGCACCAACGTGAAAAGTTTGCTCCAAGTGGATGGACCATTCATTATGACTCATAAGTATGGGTCGATGCCTATCATTTGGCCTCTTGATGGTAAACTATAAACATAACCTCTTAATGCGTTACGGATGTGGCCTTTCTCTTGTTGACACACCTACTAATGTGATCTTAGTCGCATTAATGAACCTATTTCCATCATTATCCTTCTTCCTCTTCCATCGTAATGATTTAAAATCATGCGGTATTCCCTTACAATCCTATCTATGACCTTGAATATGGGCACCATGGCTATGCTCATAACATATTCATTATGGACAAGTTCTTCCTTCAGGTAGGATCCCTACGATCATTACATTTGTGTCCTTCTTATATGCTTATTAAAACCATAATAAGGGTTCGCATGCGTAGCTTGTACACACTACTTCCCTTCCCGAGTGGTATATTTGGCTATAAATCACTCTGCTTTATAAAAGTCAAAAATCACGGATGCTCATCAAAAAGTTATCTTATCCCAAAAAGACACTACTCCCTTGAAAGAGAATTGTTCATATAAAGCAAATAATTTCAAAAGTATAGGTCGATCCTCGAAGGATAGTTATCATCTTATCCCGCCATCTAAAGCAAAAATTCCTAATGGTAGACCACTCCATCGAATGATGGTTACTTATATCATGGCAATAAAGGCTTCCCGCATTTATCAACCTTCTAACTATGAAAATCAAAAGTAAAATCCAAAAGCAAGCATCCTAGGAAAGCTTCCCACATTAATCAGACTTTCCCATTAAAAATTAAACTTCTCGCATTTATCATTTTCCGCAATATTTCTAAGAGTCGGGGCATAGACCTAGGACAACCACCTAAGGAGAAACTACTCTCTCCGTACAAGTTACAATTAAACCCCTTGTTGTGCCTACAGTGGGTGTATAAGAACATCCTTCATCTTCCCCCCATGATCTTATATGTGACTATCATAGGTTATGTGTTAACACATGTCATAGGTTACAAGTGCATCGCTTTGTTCATGTTCCTTTTCATGCTTTACCTCCAATCCAATCCAAAAGAATCCATAATACACATGCTCCTTACTATGATCAAGTGTACTTTTCTATATTTGGATCACCCTCTCGGGGTCACATGTTATCTATCACATCCATTCCAATCCAATCCCACCATCTTATCTCATACTCAATCCAATTAAAACATCTAACTTACATCCAGTCCACCATTTCTGACCTACAAACCATCACATCATATCATGTCTATCCCATCATCACATCATCAATATCTATTATGAAAACCATCATGCCAATCGTACATCTAATCTAATCAGTAGCATCATATAAATTAATCCATACATTACATAATATCTAAATCAATATTTAATCATTTTCACATCCATAATCTAATCAACATCACATTTAAATTACTCATCTAAATAACACAACACATATAAATCATTACAAAATCACACACACACACACACACACACACACACACACACACACACACACACACATGTATGTATGTATATATAATCACATCATCCAAAATATCTATACATCCGTGATAGGCCTCAACTAGGCTCTATCTATCTCAAAATATATACATCAAAATCTATATCTATACTGATGTTCACCCACTACTCAGCGAACACGAGAATCCAACACTCGCCTCCTAGGGCAATACACACACATCCTCTCGCCTATCCTCTTTGTTCACCATCGTGCATTAGCTACGCTACGCTCGTTGTACTCCATGAGGTTGTCTATTGTGTTGACCTCTCTTCGCAACCACATGTGTTGCATAACACAACACATCATCTGTTAGGTGTATATGGTCATAGTAGTGTGCCTCCTCTCCTAGAGCCTGGCATTAATCTAGTGTCCACAAAACTAGGTGGATCCATTTGTTCAGTCCCTTGTGCACATCCTTGTGTCACTCCACCAGTCACCTTGGAAGGAGTACCCGTATCACCGTATCTATCTCGTAAGGCTCCCTCTCGCCTTTAGTATCTATCTTTATGTTGGATAACCAGGTCTCTCTCCGACGTATTACATATCACTCTTAAAGCATATTATCTCACTCTTGTCGAGCCACATCTAACTCTACTTGCAGCAGTGTTATCTTCGTCATTACGCCTCCATCACCTCCATTAGGTGCTTTCACCTTTCCTCTTGTTAGCACTACCTCCCCCTCTCCTACGTGCATTGCCTCCTCAACTCTATGGGCCTCCCACTATTAAATCTCCCACTCGATGTACCCTTTCGTCAAACCCTACATCATCCTCATCTATATACTCTACATATGTCGCTCCACCATGATGGATTGACCATCTTTGGATTGGGAAACTCCCTCTCGCCTCATCTCGTATGTATCCGATTGCACCTAAGGCACCATCTACACCAATTCATATTGCAACATCACTCATGGATATTCTATAGCCTCCACCATCTTCGGCCTCTACCCTTATACCCATCTCACTTGTTGTAGGTTGGATATCTACACACGACCATGCAAGGAACCATCTACATGACCTCCATCGACATCATCCACCCTAAGACTCCCAAATATCTCTGCATACCAATCCTCTCCCCACTCCCCTATATCCATAAGCCCGATCAGGCTCTCCATCCGGTAAACCCAACTGTAAAATCTATATGATCCTTTGTAATCATGGAAGCCCCGACAACCTCACCACAACTATATGCTTGTAGGCCCAACAATGCAACAAAAAGCACACATCCAATCCAGATCTCCTCTTTACAAACAAATGAAAACATTTTCCTATGCTCAATAATCTATGCCACCACCACCACTAGTGCCCATGGGAATCTCATCCCACTTGAATTTGGCAAAGTGCATAACAAGATATCACCATCATCACCAAGCATATTAGTTAGTTCCCTAACACCAATGGATGATAATGCGTCTCAATATGAAACACCCTAGATACAAAATTAATGTGAGAGCCTCTTCTCCAAATAACTATCTTAGTGCATACATCTTTCCCTCTACAATAATAGGCACTATGGGTGCTCCCTCAATCGACAATCTCAAAATATGATACACATCCTCTAATGTGATCATCATCTCACTTGTATAGAACCATGTTATCTCAGTTTTGAGTTTACTCCAAACTATCAGATAACCCCTACGAAATTTTTAAAGTTGGTTTTGCAAAATTGCTTCTTTAAGAGAAAATCGGGTTTTCGGGTTTTACTGACAGGTCGACATGAGTTTTAAATGTTTTATGTCTTGTGTTTTCCGAAACCCGAAGCCCGCTTCAAGTAGATTCAATTCGGGTTTTCGGACCTTCGACGCATCGGAACATGCCTTATCCAAAGCATGTTTTGTGTCACCTGTCTCCCGATACCCGAGTCCGATTTAGTTCTTCATGTCGTTTTTAACGTTGAAGCATCTAAACATCTCATGCTCTATGTCTTGTGTTTCCCGAAACCCGAAACCCGAATTGTTCTAAGCGCCTTTGTTTCGGGTTTTCGGACCTCTCGAGCATGCTGACATGGCATTAATGCCGAGTTGTCAGTGAGGTGGCACGTGCAAGCCAAAGTGTATTAATTACAAATTTTCTTATAAATATGGATTTACACGTCATTTTTACCAGACGTATTTTTAACTCGTGGATTTTCGTACATGCTCTTCCAATCTCGAAACCCGAAAGCTCGCTTGTGCCCGATTGAATCACCTGTTTTCGATCTTTCCTTTCTCTGGTTGAAGGTATTTCTCTTTCCATTCTTTGTTCCTAGTTTTTGTGGATTGATTGCACGTGGATTCTTCTCATTTTCTTGCTGGGTTTTGAGGGATTTTTATTCTTCTTCTTTCTGGAGTTGTTTTCTAAACGGGGTTTAGGTTTTAGGGTCTATCTCTTCGAAATTACCACTTGGTGTTATTTCCTCAAATTTTATTATGTGCTTGGTACATGAATGGTTAAAAAGAGATGGCATGTTTGAAATTCAACAAAAACCCATTTTTCTCTTATCGGGTTTTGAAGGGCTGTTGTGCGGTGTCAAGACCGAAGTATATGAAGGTTTGGCTTGTCGAGCTTTCTTCGGCCGACATCAACACAAGTGTCGGGCTTTCTTCGCTTCCGACATCCTCAAGAAGGTCTTAGGACTTTCCGAGTTTCCGACACTCTCGCCGCATTGGGTTCTCTGGATTTCCGACATCTTCGCCAAGATCGACTCTTCCGTTCTTCCGGCATATCCAGTAGATCGGGTTTCTCACGGCTCGACATCCCCCCGATCTCGGAACTTTCTTCCTTCGACGTCCTTCATGTCGGACCCTGGTCCATCTCAGGAAAAGACCGAGAAGTCAGGCAGAATGAAATACAAGTTTAAAAAGCTGGAATCTCCATCGTATATTGATTGCATGAACTATGACATCCGAGATACAGAGTGGGAATATAGATATTGAAGATTTCGGAGTAGGGTAAGGAGTTCCTCCCAAACCCGTGGATGAAAGTGATAGCCGATAGTGGCTTACCCCTTGAGGCTGGTTTTCCCATGGCCGCTCGGTGCCCGAGTTCATTTTGACTCGTGCCTCCGCTATGACTCGGCTTCTCTCGTGAGAAGTCAGAAGCGGTGAAGTAGTGATCAAATGGGACGGAGGTTACTTTGATGACCTCTCGAGACTACCCAATTTTGAAGAGTATGGAGAGTTGGACATCAAGTCGCCTGTAAAGCCCGGGACAACAATCAAGAAAGCGCATCAAGCATGTAAATAAAAGTTCCGATCAAGGCCAAGCGGTTGTCTCGGTGCATTTCCAAGACTTATCCCCAGGAGTGATTTCATCCAAGAGATCAATGACATCATCACTCTGCTGAGTCGGGTTTTTGGTTTGCCCGAATCGAATGTATTCCAAGGGTGGATGTATCAATTCATGATCACCATCAAGAAGAATCAGCAAGGGATTGACTGGGGCACTCTCATTAGCAATGAGATTGATTCCCAAATGACAATGGTCTTGTCAACGGGGAAATTTTATATGTCTTCATATGTCACATATGCAGCGGCCGGGATGAGGAACTATCCCAGATTGGATACTAAGGGAAGTAGGATGGGGAGTCATGTGTATCAATACTTCCCTCAACTGACAAGGAAGGGATCCCAAGATCAATTCAGAAGGGTGAATGACGCCTTCTTCTATGAAACATCTCGAGTGCTAAACCCCCGACCGAGGAAGATAAGAGTCTCGATGAGGCTTGGGCTGAAGTTTCCAAATGGGGATGTGTCTTCTTACAGTTCAAGAAGTTCACATATCTACGGGTGGTCATGTACTCGTGGGATCCTTTTCGGCTGCCCTAATATCCAGGAGATAAACTGATATTGATGGAATTGGTTAGGCAAGTTGTTGGATTTCCATAAATTCCAACAAAGTAAACATAAGGTCATGCCGTATCCTTCCCATTTCTATTGGGAGATACACTTGCTCAACAAAGTGGTGAAGGCTAAAAATGTTATCCATGAGCTTCAGGACAAGCTGAGGAAGCATATGAAACCTCGAGACAGTTTTGACATCCGAGGAGTGCTCAGGGCATATGGAACCCTACATCTGCATGGGCCAAACATAGAGGATATTTGGGTTGATCTCGCGTGATTGAGGTTCTTTGCATTCGCAGAAAGGATAATAGCAGATTGACAATTGCTAAGATTCAAACACTTGAGCTTGCTGTTTTACCCGAAGGTACCAGTGACAATGAAAGTGTTTTGGATCTTTCCTATGATGGACTAAATGAAGATCAATATGTTTTCCCACCTATTGATTGGTCAATCGGTGAAAAAGCCTCTATTACGAGATATAGTCGGCTCTAATTATTTGCACGCACCAAAGCATGGCTCTCCTCTGGGGAATGAATTTTAAATATGATAAGTTTTCAAAGTTGTTCCGCTTCAGGAGGCGGGGTCCTCCAAAAGGAAAAGGAGAAAATCTTCTAGGGGGCCTATAAAGGTCAAGATTGTCAAAAAGAGGAAAGAAAGAGAAATCTCTTCAATTGTTTCTCCAGTAGAACGGTGAATGTGCCGAATCACCAATGCCACCGAAATAGGAGAAATTACTTTGGAAGGAGAAGGAAGTCACCTCTGGTTTCACCATTTGCCGATTGCTCAACCGAAGAGACCTTATCTCTTGCATCCAAGGCTTTGGAGTCGAATGCGTGCTCTTTCCTCACAACCACTCCTACCTCCTTATTCTCCATCAACTTCTTCGAATGGCCGTATTTTCTCCGGACTTTCACCCCTCTCTCTTTGGTACCCAAGTGATCACCAACATGCCCCCCTCCGTGCCTATTTTTATTGGATCTACTACCACGTTGGTAACTATTCCTCCTCCACTAGTAGAATCTTCTCCTCGAGAGTATGATACCAGCCTTTCGCAACCGTGGCAACTCCTCCTCATACGCCGCAATGGCTACTCGAGCAAACCCGAGGAAGAGGAAGGTGATTGTGTTCTACCTGGCCTTTGATTTCACTCCTCACTCAAGGCTCCTACTTTTGCTAAATCGGGCAAGAAGCCCAAAACAGCTTTCAAGGGTTTTGGTGGGACGCTTCAGAGATAAGTTCGCAGAGATAGCCACTCTCACGACTAACAAAACTAAAGAGGACATAACAGCCTCTCGATTATCGAGATAACTGTGGTGGCTCAGGAAGAGTGACAAGCAGTAAGGGGCGCAACAAGATGTGCGAGATGCCACAAACGTGCTGTGCCAGAAGTTGAAAGAAACAAAAGACAGCAGAGATGAGCTTAAAGGAAAAGTGGAGCAGTTGACAGAGCTTTTGCTTAAACTCTCAAAACCCCTTGAATCCATACCATCTTCTTCGTCCCTGCCGGATTCGATTTTTCATCGCACCTACTGATTGAGAAGATTGTTAAAAAGGAAGAGTGGTCGATGAATGGATCCAAAGGTTACTCCAACAGGGGAAGGAGGTGATACAAGACGTTGTGAAAGTTCATCAACTACGTGGGGATATTCGTAAGGAGGGAGAGAAGATGGACGATGAGTTTTCTCGGTTCATCAATGGGGGATATTCGTAAGGAGGAGAGAAGATGGACGATGAGTTTTCTCAAGAAATTGGACATCTTGATTTGACTTATGAAGCTCTCCAAGTATTAAAGCAAATACCAAAGACATCTCTTGGTAGAAGAAGGCATTATCCCACATATGGATAAGCATTTTCAATCGACTAAAGCCATCGTGTTCGGGGTGAAGATTCTCAACGAAGCTTGCGCTAAGTTGAGAGAATCAAGGGATAAATTGATTGATGGAAAAAGTGATTTGGAAGAAGAGTTTTTGAAGATTTGTCCAAAGCGCCTTCGGTTGGGAACTCGTATATCTTGTCGCCAGATGATCTCTTCAAACAAGTCCAAGAGTCGGAGCTTCAACATGAACCAATGCACGGATTTGGTATTGAGGTCATCGATCGGTTTGTAAGAATTAAACATTCTTTGAGTCCTTGAGAAAGCTCAAGCAAAAGATTGAAAAAGCTTCCGTGGTCTTAGTGATATCCATGAAACCTACGAAATTTGGGAATGATCATTCACTCGCACTCCGATTTAAAATGAAATGCAAGGCATAATTCAAAGTTTCAAGAATTTCGGAACAAACAGCAGTGCAAGTGGAGGAAGAGAAAGATGAAGGAGTGAAAGATGATGATTCGGGATTAATTCTTGATGTTTCATGTCATTTCAATCTTGAAATTGACATGTCTTTTTCATTCTCGTTTTGTCATGTAGGAAGCAAATTTTGACTTGGTCTCCTACGTGAGGATCAAGAAAATAGAACATTGTTTAAAGAACACTATTTTCTAGGATTTATCCTATTTTCTCTCGTTTCCTTTTATTATAAATAAGGGATTCTTATGCATTCCAAAGGGTCGAGATTTTTGTAATATTCTGAGCTATTGGAAAGAAGAAAACTTTGTGTTTTCGTTTCGATCATTTCAAAGAATAGGATTTGATATTATTTTACAAACTTTGTGTTGTGGGATATATCTTACTTAAGACATTTTCTTATGTTCATGATCTTAAGCTATTCTTTTCAGATAAAGCATCTTAGTGTGGCTAATCATCTCGCATACATTATATTTATGATCTAAAGCTCGTATGATTATTTCGTGTAGCTCTGCGTTTACTCGAAAGAAAATACTTTTCTCTCATTTCCTTTCCATCAGTGCTTCTTTCATCAGTAATAGTTTCTAACCCCGTTCATTTATGAAGGCATACCTTTGAATTGTGTGAATGAGGATTTGGGATTCTATCCCAACCCCAATGGTTAGATTAGTGTGAATATCGTATACATTGTTTTCATTTTGTGTTTTAGATTAGTAGCAAGAGCAGCGGCCTCACCGTCTTTGAGGAGGGATTTAATCCCATATCGTGGTTGAACCTCATGTTTTGGGTTAACAAAATATCCAACCAACAAACCGAGAAGGTGCTAGTCTTTGGATCCTATATGTCTATCAATGCTATAATCACCATGTATCTCTGCAGACACCCTCTAATAGTGGCAAAACTCGCCCAATCCAACTATATCCAGTGATCCCACTCGACATTTGTCACATCAGGGTGTAATCATCCCTAACATGGTTGCGACTCCATCTCACAAGTACAAGGTGTCTCTGAGCCTGCAAGAACCCATCAAACAAACATCCTTCAAAATCCTCTCATCCAAAATCATCATGTTTCATCAAGTACAATCTTACATTTACCCAATCGATGCCAACCATAATCGTTCGATGCTAACTTACCCTCGGTCGATGACAACTAGGCCTAGTCATCACCGATTGGCCTTAGGCTCCTATCAAAATCCTAAAAAATAAAATAAAATTCAAAAAATCAAATAAAATAAAAACCAAGCTAAAATTTTGACACTTACCACTCTTCAAGACCTCTAACACTTCCTTCCCCCTCTGTTGTCCTTTAGTTCACTCAAATCTCAAACTTTTCTATCACTTAGAGCTCTCTCATCACCAAATCGTGTCATTCAAATGAGATTTATGGTCAGTCTTTGTCACTTATATAGGTGGCCGACCTAGTTGTCGTCGCCCGAAGCCAAGTTGTTTTCGACCTACCCAATTGTCGTGCAACCCAACCCTATTTGTTCATCTTTCATCTCATCTTATTCAATCTCTTTCTCCAAATTATATTTCCTTCCACTTTTGGCTTGTGTGTTACCCATAACACATTAGTCTATGCCTTATATGGCCTATCTTGCTATCTTTACCTATCATCTTACCTTACATGTGCATCCTTAATCATATTTGTCACCCACTATGTGGCCATTTATGTGTTCGCTGAGGCACTATATCTCATCCTAAGTCCACCTTTGTGGCCATCTTTTCCATCTCCATGCCACCATGAGACACATTTGTTCACTTCCTCGTATTCAAGGATAACACATACTCTTTTGCTCGTACTTTGTCAAACGACTATCTTGACCATCCTTGCATTTAGCACATACCTTTTATGTATTCCTTTGACCTAATGGTCCCATATCTCGCACATCCATCCGAGTGGATTCCTATCAAAGTCCCTTCATCTCGCAGTTGATCCATGTCGACTCATGGGTCCGTAGGACATTAATGTCACCTTTGTTGAGGCCTTGTTTTGTTCCCTACCGATGTATTTCTAAGGTTCGTATTCATCTTTATCCCATCCGTATTGATCTTTATCGACTCACTGTCTCAGTAGGATATTAACAACACCTTCATTGAGGCTATGTTATGTTCTATACTCATGTCTTTCTAAGATCACTACCATAATTATTTTTATTTTTGTTTATCTTATCCTTTTCGCCATGGTCAAATCACTCTCGCCTAGGCATATTTTTTCATCTTTCCCTCATCTTTCCTCCCTTTCTCCATCTATCTCTTTCAACCTAGTAATCGATTCTTCTTCATTGATCCTTAGTTTGAGGAGGAACACCTCAACCATCATATCCTATGACTTTTGGTCTTTGTCTCACAAATTGCTTAATACAACCCACTTGAAAAAAGGGGCAAATGTAAACACCAAATTTTGGTTCAATTGTCCCCCATCCCACATTTGGTTCCTTTTGTCTTCATCTTACACATACACACCCCTCTTCATATTCAAATTTGTCTTCCCTCCTAAATCTCATTTATTTCATCTAATTCTCTATTTTCCTATCTTAATCCCATCATTATCTTATCCCCAATATTTTACCCCTAATCACATTTATTTATCCCCAATCGTGCTTATTGTCCTAATCACATCCCTAAAAACCCCTTTTATTCTCCCTAGACTCTCATCTTCCATCATTCAATGCCTTTCCACTATCCAACTACCTTTTATCATCCCTATGCAACCCTAACCTACCTAAACAACTCAAAACCCCAATTTAACCTCATTAGGACCTCTTGTCTTGAGTTGTGCATCATCTCCACCTCCCAAATAAATGATTATCCCCAATGACGGTGACCCTTAGCAAGTGACGTTGACCCTATAAATATACCACTACCACTCCTCCTCGAGAGGATGAAATTTTGGATATTTGAGTTCTTGTGAGCTTATCTTATTTCCTTCTCTTTTACGAGCTTATATCATTAATTTGGAGTAATCTTGAGCCCTTGTTTGCCACAATTATAGATTTAGAGCTTGGATTTCACTTGAGCCCTACCATTGTTTCATCATCTTTTTATCATTTTTACAGTTTGTTCTTTTGTCGCAAAAATCAGCCATCATATCAACCTTCTTTGATTCTTCCTCATAGCCCTTATGCCATCTATCACGCTCATTAAACCCTAATCTAGCCTCAGCCGATTCTGTTATTGATCTAATCTACATCAACTATGTTTCCTACATTCTACCTTATTTGTCATTTGTTTTTAGCCTCCTCAAACGCTCAAATCTCTCTATTTCGTGATCTACCCATCTTACACCCTAGATATCAACGCTTTTGGCCTCAATTACCATCGATTGTCCTAGATATGCCCCCGGTCACCATCGATCCAATCTACATCCATTATATTCTCATCGGTTCTATCTATTTCGCATCATTTTTGCTTTCCTACGTTTTCGCATCGATTAAGGACATCTCCAACATTAAAGAATTAGTTCCCATTTTTTTCTATACAACTTTTTGATTTACTCGCCGCATTTTTCATCGATTGCCTTTGTCTATTTTGGGTTCCATCGACTGATTAGGTCTATTTTCACTTATCTCAATTTTATCACCATCGCATTATCCGATCTCGTGATCTAATATATCTCGATTTCTATTTCATTATGGTAATTGGCATGCTATCCATCTTTTATCTTTTTATCAATCTTTTAATCAAAGTGGATTAACATCCTCCCTAGGAATTTTATCGCTTATTGGGACTGAATTTTGTTAGGAAACCCACCATTTAATCTACTAATATTTTTCTTGTCTAGTTGTCCCTTTGTTGTGTAGGTTATCGAGCTCACCGCAAAGAGGAACTTTGTGCCCAAATCTCATCTTCATCATCATCACCCATTAGTAGGTAGCCTTAAACCATCTCGTATTTTGAAGTTTCTTGTTTTCTCGCATACTAACTCATTAACTTGGAACAAGAGCAAAAACTCATCAAACACTCTCTTAGAGCTTAGAAAAACATCGAAAGTTTATATTTATTAAAGCCAATGCTTTATCTCTTTCCTTATTCTCTCTCTAGGAAAAAACGAAAATGTAAAATGTGTGATGAAAATGTCTTCCCATAACCTACTTTACTTTATTTCTAGAATTTGAATGAACTGAAAATGATTCAATTGTGTATAATAACAATGAGCTCTATTATGTTCTCTCTCTCTCGTTGTTTCTTCAAGGATAAGGGAAAATATTATGATATCTTGTCAAATCAAATGATGGGAGTCATGCCAACTTCCATGTGACGTGTGTTTTTGTAGGTATCAGGGTTTGTAGCAATAACATGGTCAGGTTGGCTTTATTATAGGATTATATCTTCTATGGATTTTTCATGAATTGTTCAATACCATTAAAAGGATCAGTAAAGTTGGATTTGAATATGAAATGAAATACAATTGTGTATTGTTGCTTATTTTTTCTTAATGTTTACCACATAAGGCATCATTATTGCTTTTAATGGAATTTCAGATCATCATCGGAATATGATTAGTCATGTGATGTGTTAGATGGTTAGGATAAATTAGATGTTGGTTGAAATTTATTATTCACTTGATCCATAATACTTGATGTGACCTTAAATCAGTAAAATACAACTAGTGAAAATATTTTGATTTTATACCACTTAATCAGCTTGATATGGAGGATTTTTTTAACGATATTCTGTGCACTCGAATGTCACCCTCAGAAATCCTATCAGTAAATCCATGAATGAATGTTATAACTTAGAGCCATATCAACTTCTTATAGAACTTACCATTATATTCCTAGATATAATGCTAAGTCTTCTATGAATAAGAAAGTTATGGCATAATTAATGTGTTATCATACTTGTTCAAAATTGGGACTACTATCAAATACATATTATCATGTATACCCTTTAGTTGAATAGTAAAAGATTAGTGTTATTTTGTATCATGTGGGAAAAGATTCCCATGGATCCACGTGTTTTAAGTCACCTTACATTTGTAAGGTAGGCCTAATTTATAGCTATTTTTAAGGGAACTCGATTAATCAAATCCATCATTGGGTTAATGTCTTCTTAATATTTCCTTTTCGATCGATTAGACTCGATAATGATTATAATGACCATCATTTGTACTCATTATGAAGATGAAATAGTGTTGGTCCATAGACCTCCAAAGGAGGAGATGTGTACAAGTTATCAGTAGTTTATGTTGACCACTCTAATTGTGCTTAGTGAGACTTTGGGGTGGGTACTCATATAATTGTTATTGTTATTTAGGTTTCTCATTCAGTGTAGTAGAGAGTTAAGAGATGTTGTCCTTCTGGTAATCAGATGTTATACATTAAAAATTTACCACGGGTTTTAGTGAATTTTTGGATTGTAAATTTGTGGGCATGACAACTAATTAATAACTTATATATATATGCCCCACTCGACATGTTGCAGAAAATCAAAAATCAAATCCACAACTTGGACCACCTAAAGTGATGATAGAGGATAAGTGAGCACAACCCTAGAGATCGATTTAACTTATATTGTTAATTATTCAAAGTTTTAGATAATTACACCGAGAGGCGTTCTATAATGGCAGGAAAGGTCAGTAATGGAGTTCGTTGTTCACTTTTATTCTCACATTGAATTTGATGTTTATTCAATGTCACATGACAATTCATTCATGAATTTGAATTCTATCGATTGTTAATTAAATAGTTTTGTTTCTTTTTTCATGGAGAAGTCAATAAAAAAATACTAATATCTTGGCGGTGTAAGAATGTTTGAGTATGATTTTCTTGAATATATATTTTTGACTCGACACAATCACATAACTAAATGATTCCATTTGCCACAAAGCAATGAGAAATTGATAACGAAATTAAAGAAGTCGATTATAAAGGTATGTAAAAATCAAACCTAAAAACCTTGAAATTGATATTTATTGATGTATTTCATACGTATGCATTTATTATAATATACTTATTATACTAGCAATCACATGTGTACAATGCAATGTGACGCTGAATGATATATGTTATTTGATTTAGAGGGATATTTATTACTTTTGTAGTTGATGTTAATAAGGAGGGATAGTTATTACTTTTGTAGTCGATGTTAATAAGGAGTGTGATCGCAATTCTTATTTTCTATCAAAGCCAAAACAAATGTCAAAGTACATCTAAGAGATGTTAAATAATATCTAATTTTGTAATAATCGATTACAAATACAAGTGAGATGTGTAAGTTTCTAACACTCACTCTCAAGAATTTAGTGAGTGTGAAGTGTTGACATCAAAGTAGATTGAAAGAACAACTAAGTGCTTTAACATATTAGCTCTCCAAGAAATTAAATGAGATGAAATATGCAAAGAATAAATAAGCAAAGCTTAAATGGTTAGGTTACATTCTAGAGTGCTTTAATACCTCAAAGAGTTTGAGAGCATCATTGTCAGAGCTATTTTGTGCATATCCTACAATCATGGCATTCCATGAGACTCAGATGTCTTTTTGAGACATTTTGCAAACAAAAATCCACTTTCCATTGTGCTTGATGGATGATCATACCTTGTGTTAAGGTTCCCATATTGGTATAGAAAGGGAGTATGCTAACAAAGGTCAGAGAGGATGAGTTTACATTTGCCAAATGCATTCGCCTAAAAGTTTTGAAGGAATTTTCAACAAACCCATTTTATAGATATCCTACAATCATTTAAGTCCATGAGATCACATCCCATTAAGGCATTTTATCATATAATTCACATGCCTTGTGTAGGTTTCTACATTTTGCATACATGTCTACCACGACACTTGCAACTACATCTAACAAAAATCAACTTTCCATTATACTTTAATAGATGTCCATGTTCTCGCTTTAAAGCTCCCATTTCGGGATAAAGCCGGGATGATGATGGAAAAGGTTGTGGAGTTTGGCAAAAGTCATGTATCTATTATTCTTTGGTGAATTTCCATCCCTTGTTTTGATATAGGCTTAAGAAAGCTAAAATTTCTCCTCGACGCTAATTCGACTCCACGAAGGTGTCGACGTGGATCAAGCTTCCCACCATTCCGATCTCGGTTCGAAACTCACCATAACCCTGTGAGGTATCCTCCAGCTGCTTCATCGTGACCACGGTTCCATCCCCGAGAGCTCTAGCGTACACCGAACCGAAACCTCCCGACCCGAGCTTCTCGCTGAAGTTGCTGGCTATGAATTTTAGCTCGTTAAAGCCAAATCTCGGAGGCAACACCGAAAATGCCTAAAGAAATGCATCCTCCTTTAGTTTCCTTACCGACCTTTCACTTCTTCAGATGAGGAAAGATGATGCAAACCATGGTGACCAACAAGGGTTGAGGAGTGCAACTTACACCTTCCACACTTTTGAATAAAATTACAAGTCCATTTAAACAAAACCATTGCAATTGTTCTATTTATGCCTGCATTATTTTTATCAATCTTCACTACCAGGTATATTATGGTAACAATTGTTGCTAGAAAATTAGTCAGATTCCTAACATCCAAAACATCAAGTATCATCCATCCTCAAGAGCTCCAACGTACACCAAATTGAAACCTCCTATCATGAGCTTTTCAAGTCGTTATTAATTTTGGCTTATTAAAGTCAAATCTCTGAGGCAACATCGACAATGCCTTTAAACACATCCTCCTCTTCTGGTTTCCTGAGTCCGACCTTTCACTTCTTCATACGAAGAAATATGATGCAAACCAAGGCGACCAACAAGGGTTGATGAGTGCAACTTACACCTTCCGCACTTTTGAATAAAATTACAAGTCCATTTAAAAAAAACCATTGCAATTGTTCTATTTATGCCAGATTATTTTTACCGCCATCGGGATATTATGGTAACAATCATTGCTAAAACATAAGTCAGATTCCTGGCATCCAAAACGTTGAAGTATCATCATACCACATACTAACAACATTCCAATGTAAAAGATAATCTGATGTGCTACACACATGGAAATGGTCAGATGTATTTCTTCAAAATTATGCAATGTTTCTGACAGTTATGATAGAATATGTATATCATGGTTTAGTTGTTCTATATATGCCCACATTAACTTTTAACATTGTCTTCACCAGGTATATTATGGTAATAATTGTTGCTAAAACATAATTCAGATTCCTTAGCATCTAGAACATTCAAGTATCATCATACCACATACTAACATCATTCCAATGTATGTACATCCTTCATGTGAACTTAGTGTTTTAATGAACTTGCAATCACTACAATCAATCCAGTAAGTTGTAACTGATAGAATTTGATATTAAGATAATGGAACATAATATTATGGTGTTCAATTATCTGGCATTCAACTTTAAAATGTGGGCCAACCTCATCTTTTGGAAATAGATCAAGAAAATAGTGAACCTTAATATAGACATCAGTAAGGACATGTATGATTTTATTTACAATTACAATTAAGGAATGAGTTTGAATCTTAAGAACATGACCTGACTAGATTCTAGCTGCCTGTGACGCAATGACATCAAGGGAAAACTACATGCCAAATAAGTAACAGGCATAAAGGCAACAACAAAGGAGAAATAGATAATAATAGTGTAGGGGAACATTTTGGAATTTCATTATACTTTATAGTTAGATGTGCTGAACAAAAAATTATGATTACAGATCTTTATGGGAATGATTAAGCATTTGAGTAATGTCTATGGGTCTTGACTCTTGATTCTTTATTGTATTTTTAAATACTAATTAATCATGATGGTTACATACGGAAGATTGTCCCCAGCTAACATAGGCATCATCACCAAATCTATATGAGTGTCTTACTAACAATAAGAGATTTCTCTCTGCAGCATTGTCAAACCTATGATTATTGGAATAATGTATGTTTCCATGAATGTTAATGATGACATTTCAATTTCTAGTATATGTATCTTATTTATGACTTGGTTACTTTTCTGTATTATACTATCATGTGATAAATGCAAGATGGAAGTAAATTTTATAGCTTTATTATCAATAAAAGTAGTTGATTTTCTCTGTTATCTACCTATATTTTGGCACCACTGTTGTTACATACTCATGTAATCTATTTACAATCGCAACCCATGCAATTGTCAAAGTACCATTACCTTATAATGGTTTTCGTCATTCTCTCCTTACGTAACATGAAATCCACCATATGTACTACTCGATCACAAAATAATATCCCAAAAAGATACTTGATATCTGTAGAAAATAACATGGGTTAACCCGAATATCCATTCCAATTTTCATTTCTGTATTTATTTACCCAAATCAATCTTATCTCTTTGAACAAGAAAACTCTTTAATTATAAATAATTCCTGATTCCCCCTATTGTCCGTTTGGTGAATTAATCACCACTTGTTTCTTAATTAATCATCTGTCATTTTTGAAACAAAAGCAAGTGCAGACGATCAAACTGACATTTGCCTCGCATAAAATAAAAATTGATCTCGATAAATCAAGGCATACAATTACAAAGAAAAATCAAAACACATGGTGCCACTGCCATTGCCATTACAGAATGAAGTCATATGAAAGTCAAATTTTCTATTAAGAATGAATTTTGAACAACTCATGTACAAATGCACTTATTTATGTGTCCAATGCTAATATTGTACATATGATACACAGATAAGTGTCGCCGTCGCTTATTCGCCAAGTTAATTTTGTCAACGGGGCAACTCCCTCTAAATATTTTATCTTCTTTTAATACAAAACAAATCTCAGAACCAAATATTTGCTTGTCTATTTTCTTAAAACGAGAGAAAAATGATTCCCAGCTCAAGAATACCACCATTTCAAGAGCTTCTCGATACATAAATCTGTTTCATAGTTAATGAAAAAAAGTAACAAGAAGACCCAAAGTGAATAATTTCAAAACTAAATATCCTAATCAAGCAAGGAAAGAACCAAAAATCACCTTTAATAAGAAATGGATTCACTTAATTATGACAAGTTAAACACAACGAATGCTCGATTTAAATATATACTTTATTAAATTTATCATAGTCCACTATATAACTAAGTTCTATCTACTCAAAATCCAATAACTAATATATCTAATTACAAAACTATTAAAACCGCACTTAACATGTATTATCACCTAATTTTGACTTCACAAAATGAATAAACACGGAATTTTGAAAATTTTCAAAATTGTTATTTCGCATGATTTTGAACGCACTTGTCGTGATCGTCTCATTTTTGCGATCATTATAGTCTTCATTTCATCCATTTCTAAGTAGAACTCCTCCCATAAAGTTATAAACTGCATTAATGATTAATTAATTAATATTTAATATATTTATTATCCTTTATTTGAAAAAATCATTTTTTAAATTAATTTTTGGGTTCTTAATTAAATAAATATTAATTAAAATTCATTCGACGAGATTTATTTTAATTGTCTGGGGGAAAGTAAGCTTCGACTTCCAATTGTTCGGGATGACAAATCGCAGATCTCATACCCTGATTTCCCTTCCCGACAAATTCATTTTTATTTCCCGCCAGGATTTCTTCCATTGATCGCCAATTCAATGAATTGGCAAATGGGCAAAATATGTCGATTTCCCACATGGGGAAATAAAATGGGGATTCACATCCCGCCCGCCATTTTCGCCGCAAATGGTTGTTTAATTCCCGCTTTCCTCGACAATCGATGCCACTACCCGAGAAAGAGGTAATTGGTTATTCTAACGAAATAAGAAATGGTTACGTGCTTTTAACCATTTATTCGTCAAACTCCTTGGAAAAATTCATGTGAAGAAGCTTTAACCTTTCAAATTTCCAGCATCGTAAATGTAATTAAAAAGGATTACGTTAGCTTATCAGAGAATAAAGAACACCACAATTGTAGGAGAAGATTTTCCAATGCATTGGGGAGAGCTTACAACAATAGATTCACCACGCATTGGAATAAAAGCAATTGTCAACGTGCCAAAGGAAAAAGGTGAAAAAATTCCAACGCATTACATAAAGCAAGGAGTCCACGTTGCAGTTCAGGAAATTCTCCATGCCAAAGCCTTGTTTCTAACACATTCCAAGAAGAAATTTATCAAGTCCACACATTGATCCAAATCCGCACTCAAAAGAATAACAATTTTCCAACGCAATAAGGAGAGAAAAGAACAACAATTTTCCAATGCAACAAGGAGAGGAAGGAATAACAAGTTTCAACGCAGCCACAAGAGAGAGAGATCATCACGCATGCCAAGAAACAACAATTTAAAAAAAAGACAAGAATTCCTCCCATGCCTTCATCACAAGGAATAGCAAACAACTTCCAAAACAATCCAAAACACATAAGCAACCAAGAGGAATTTCCACGCAGGTTTTAAAGGAAGTTTCAGTGTATGCATTCACCACGCAACCAAAGGGAATCAAAGTCTATGCCAACAGTTGTTTGAGAGAAAAATATTTCAATGCAAAAAGTCTAGAAGTTTCCAACGCCCAAGGAGAGAGGCCACACAACATGCAAAATTTTTAATCAATTTCCACGCATGGGTAAAAGCAAGAGAATAATCAGTTTTTAAAAAAGACAAGAATTCCTCCCACACACTCATCAAAGGAAATAGGACTAAAGGCCACGCATTGGTTAAAAAGAATAGTCCAATTTCAACGCCTAAGCACTAACAAGTTGAGAAAGTGCAAAATATATATATATATATATATCCACACACTTTTCGGTGCAAAGCTCGAAGTTTTCCAGCAGTCAGAAAGAAATTCCAATCACAAATAGTCACAAAAACTATTACACGCTCCACACATCGATCAAAAGTCCGCAAGGAAGAAGGAAAGCCCAAAGTACACATTCATTAAAATCAGTGATTTTCACGCAAATAAGAAGTTAAGATTCACGCATGCAAAGGAGAATTTGCTGTGAATTAAATAAAAAAATTGGAATATTAAAATTGGGAGATTTTTTATTTTAAAAATATATATAAATCGTCTGTCGCTAGAATCGAAATTCAAGCCTATTCTCGGTGTGATGTATTAAAAATTTTATAACTCAGATCGATCGGATCGATTATTATTATTATTTTTAAAATAATAATAATATTAAAACGAGTCATATTTTTCTTTTACATTGACAGAGTTTCGGAGACTAAGACCCAACCCCATTTGCATTGTTTTACGTGCCTGAGTCATTTTTCTAGAATTCATAATGGCCGAAAAGTCTAATAAATATGCAGGAAGATCAAGGAAGCCAGTGGAGAAATCGAATAAGTCCACGCTCAAGTATGAATTCCAAGGAATCATTCATCCAAGTTCCATCAAGTAAGCATACGACAATATCACCGATACAAATCTGGGTCACATCAATGTGCAACAATTTTGCGATCAGGTGAAAGCTGAAGGCAAAACCATATTCTCAGATAGGCTTTACCATAGTGGTCTACCCCAAGCAGCGGCATTTCCGGTCTCAGTACAATGTATGGAGCTAATTACTACTTGCACGTAGCATTATGATCCCGAGAGACGAGGAATTTTTAAAGATAATCGCTTGAGCCTTTCCTCTTAATCACACCCAGAACACACGAGGAGTTTGCTAACATACCCGACTTCCCCGAGAATGTAGATATCACTCAAAGTCAAGCACAAGAATTTTGGGACGAAGAACCCTTCTCGATGGAGCAAGATGGTTCAATAACAACTGGTTAGTGACCAAGAGGCCCTCGAGTTGACCGATTTCCTAAGAGTCAGAACACATTGAGTTTGTGGAAGAAATCGGGACATGATTACTCTCCCGAGTCGAGTCTTTGGTTTACTCCTCGCCAAGATTTTCCACCCATGGATGTGTTAGTTTATTCAGATCATCCTCGCTAAGAGAGAGTTTGTGGATTGAGCCACCACCATCACCGATACCCTTCACAAACAATTGATCGAATCGAAGATGACTGGATGTTTCTACATGACATCATATTTGACCTATACATGGCTAGTAAGAAAGCTATTTTTAACTCAAAACGAGAGGAGTCATGGGTCCATCAAATAATGCCTTCATTATTATCTCGCAGTAAGTTTCAAAAATAGGTCTCATCATTTTAGAAGAGTTAACGATGAATTCACCTTCCGCGTGATTCGAAACCTTAATAAGAATACAGAGGAAAGATTTTCTAAAGCAGCCATAGTTGTCATTTCCCAATGGGGAACATGGTTTATTCAATTTTCATCCTTTTCCTATATTCACGTAAGCGACTTCATGGGGTACTCCATGGAACCTTCCTAAGTACGCTGACAAGTGGGCATTAATGGAGCTTCATGCGACAATTATTTCAAGTTCTCTATCTTCTTAGTGACAAATGTCATTTAGAATTCATTTCCCAATCCAAATCGGGAATACCAATGTCCAAATCTCTTCAAAGGCATAATTCATGGAAAAGAGTTTTCCTCATCACTATTCATCCATATGTGAAGAGATCCCAGATTTGATATTAATGGATATATGCAGTAAGATTCTTGGAGCAAAGTATCAACATAACCCTACCATGGAAGATTTTTGATTACCTGCTCGCATTTAACAAGAAGCAAGAAGACGAGAGTTTTCTCACCTAACCCTTGCTCAGATCAAGGCCTTTCACATCAAGAACCCTCTAGATTCATTTGTAGATGATGATGAAGATGTTATTGATCCTTCATATGATGCAAGCTTGCTTTTTACCCCATCGGGCATTTAATCGATTGGACCAAAAGAAATGAATTTTTTCGATAACAATAATCAACTCATTCTCGTAAAGAAGCATGTCTTGGTATGAAAGAGAACTTGCAAAGTTATAATCAATCCAAGATCATACTTCAGTGATTACAACAATCGCCAACTCGAGGAGGTCTCCAAGCCAACCAAAGCTTCTTCTTAATCAACCTCTGTGCCATTCAATCATATGCAACAAGCAAGAAAGGAGTGGTTGCAAAATCCACTTCACCAAAGAATGTGTCACGAGTGAAGAATCTAAGGGTCCTAGCCCCGCGAAGGAAGAGAGTATGTATTAGGATTTTCCACTTTAAGTAGAGGTTCTTCAACTCACATTACAAACAATCCTCAAACCATGCCTTGCACAAGAGTCCACTCAAAGCAGGTAGTCCAAATATCAAACGCTTTAACCTATAGTTCACAAAGAGATTTCCCTAAATCTCCCAAAAATAAAGAGGTGGATATCGAGGTTATTTCTCCTCAAATCTAGGTCGTAAAAAGGATTCTTACATAATCTCATGATGTCGAGAATAACAAGAATGTTGTTTCGGGTTCCAGTCTTTTCAGTATGTAGAAGTAGTGAATGATACTCCTTTCTGGGTTGATTGCAAAATAAAGAAAAGGAAGAGCATTGTTAAGGCAATCGACATTGACTTCGATGCCCTTTTCAAAATTTCAAACGACGTCATTCCCAAGAAGCCTAAAGTGCTTTCCGAATAATGGTGGATGATGGTGAAACAAATTTGTGGATCTTGCCATCCCACAAGTTGAACAAGAGTGTGATGTTATGACATTTGTTGATTATGAAGTTTCCAAATTTGACTTGGGAAGTCCACATTGGAAAGTGACATGGCAATGGCCCGAGAATCAATTGATATCACGCTAAAGAGACTTGAGAAAAATAAGTCTCATAACTCTTAGCTCAAGGCTGAAAAGAATCAATTGGTGGAATATGTTCAACATCCGATAAATCCCATATCACCCACTTTCCAAGATCTAACGCAATGGCTGCCCCTAATGAAGAAAATCTCAATTTATCAAAAGAAATAAACACATTGAGCCATGTCACTAAAACTTGGCTTTCAAAGATTTTTTTAGGCCAAGAGACGATCAAAACAACTATTAAGCTCCATGAAGATACCAATGCATATCTCGATCTAATTACTTCTTTCAAGGAAACTTTTGTTTCTAACATATAAAATTTGGATGAGATATTGCCCTGTCTACAGAAGATGACAAGTATGGAGTCCTCAACTTTAGCCATCGAAGGAATTCTTGAATTTGAATGTCGACGGCCATGTTTTCTTTGGTGTTTACATCTCAAATCAAGAAAGACACTTCTCAAGGATTCTATGATCCATCATGAGAGCGTATGCAATGAAGCCTTCACTTCACTCACCTTGATTCAAAAATTTATAGTTGTTATGCCTCGCAATCTTATAAATGAGAAAAATCAAAGGTATTCATCAAAACATGTGGAAGAGCAATTTTCACAATTGTTAAAGGACATGTATATTTATGCCATCAATTTCTCTTTAGCTTCAATGGAACGTTACATCAAATTAAAGAACTTGTTTGAGAATGCTCAATCAAATATGGTCAATCCAATGATATGCCAAGTAGATCTCGGAACGCAGGTATTTTATGAGGCTATTCTTTCACCAAATGAACGTCCCCAAGAAGAAAATATGTTTCAAACATTATGAAGGTTTAGATCCTTTCAATCGGGTGAAAGGCATATCCTAATTTCACCGATGGGATAAGGAGATAGCTTTCTTGGTATATAATGAAGTGGGAGAGACCATTTTCATACGCTTGAGATAAAGCGGACCCCATTTCAAAGTGGATAAGGCATTCAAGTTATTGTCATATGATTTCAAAGTGGATAACTTAAGTGCTTATTGTCAAATAATTTTTGAAAACTCTGTGGATAACTTAAGTGGTTTCTGTTAATGTTAAATCACAAGACCCCCAAATGAGTTCTAAAAATATGCTTTTATAAGGCAAACTCATTTGGTGTGATTGCATAACATCAACTTTCCCAAGTGTGTGGACTCGCAAAATGGAAAAGCTCTCAGACATTAAAGGTGGTTCCTTATTCCTCTATTTAGGTGCATATGTATAAACTTAGAGGATCCATTCTTAATGCTAATCTAAACTTTACCAAGGAGACAGGATAGAAGGAATACAAAAATTAAAACAAAGCTTAACTATGAGGTGATGCACCAAGGAGTGATGAACACTTATTTTGATAATAGACACGAACCAACAAAATGCATGCAATAAATAAGCACAGAGATAGCCGATATATAATGGAAGACCATATGAAAGAAAAAGAGACAAGAGAGGATCTAAAATCGATCACGTACATGTTTTATTGCTCTATAGATTGATACATACCCATTACAAAGTAGAAAAGAGGTAAACGTAATGCAATTTTGATAGAAGGCCCGAACCCCATAGATCCCTTTCGCTAGAAGGAGGAGGGAGCCTACAAAACAAAGGATGTCCAACCCTTTACAATGAATCCTACCCCATATTTATAGATTCAACCTGAAAGAAGGAAAGAGAGAGAAGGGGAAAAGCACGTTAAAGTTCAACCACCACTATTAATGCCTTTGATGAAATCTCTCCCCAAATCCATCTTTATTGCATCAATCCTTGGTCTGGTGCTCAAGGAAGAGGAAACGCACTTTAAAATAGATTGAGTTCAATCTGGTTCATTGAGATGATGGATCCGTATCAAGGCTCGAAGATGTTTCCTCCATTTTCCTTCACCTAACCTCCTCAAAATTAAAGTTTGCAGATCCCATGGTATGGGTGAGGCCGAGATCTTTCCAACGACATCAGATTTGCAATATCTCGAGCCTCGAGCCGAAAGATATGCCCCTTCAAAGTTTCAGACGGTCCAGAGAGGGAGGGCGGGAAAACAACTTGAAAAATGGGTCCCCTTTGATAAGTGGACACATGACACCAAATTGGAATAAAATCGGGCCTACGGGTCCATGATTTATCTTTCGCCCTTTCTTCCATTCCGCTTGGCTTCACTCAGCCCAGATGTCGAATTTTTCCTCGGGGCGGAGTCAGGCCATTTTACGACTTTTACCCTCAAACAATGCCATACCGACACTTGCATCCTCCACTTACACCTTTATACTTAGCCAAATTGAAGCCTTTTTTGTTCACCTTTTGACTTTGGTTCCTCTTATACGAGATCGTGGTTGATCCAATATTTCGCACGAGGGCGAAATATGGATACCGCTTTATTTTTAGTCGCTTTTAATAAAGTTGGTTGAAAAAGTCAAAGTCACTTAAGTGCCCTATTTAATGTTCATGTAAAACACTAACTACTTTGTAACCAACTTTTGGGTTATAAAATAAAGTCAGGGGGCTCATTTGTAAGAATGACTTTGAGAGAGGAGAAGAAAATACTCTTGTATGCAAAGCTTTATTTCGAAGAAAGAAACTTTGTGTCTTTTGAGAAGACATTTTTGAGGTAATGAAATCAACTTTGTGTCACATTCATTATCTCTTCTAGGATTCGATGTTCTTATGTTCATTAAATGTTCGTGTTTTAAATCTCGCATGTGAATATTGTCTTGATCTTATCAACAACGTTATCAATATGTCGTTTCTAGTTCATAGTGATCAAGCTCGATTATCTACTTGCTCAAGTGTGTTCCCTTTTACTCATGCTCATATTTAATGGTCAAACTCCGTTTTATTTGTGTTTGTTGTTTATTGTTCTTATCCATGCAATATTAGGCTCTACTTTTACCAAACTCTCGCATGTTCCTTCCATTCATTCCTTTTCATTTCTTTCCTTCATTTCATTCCATCCCCCTCATTCACTTTTCTTTCCATTGATGTTCCAAAACACCCCCTCATACAATTTTGAATGTAAAGGTGTAAATACAGCTTTTGGTTTTCAATAAAGGTAGCCTCACCTTCACTGAGGAGGGACTTGCTCTCCCACACTGCTGAGTGTCATTTGCATGCGTGAATAAATCCATATGCTAAAAACATGATAAGGATTGGTATTTATAAATATTTCTTCAAAGCTCAATGGAAATAAACCATAAGGCTTTCAATTGCTCAATATCTATTTTTTAATTTGTTTTTCTTATTTTTCTCTATGGATATGACCCGTGTATACATGGCTTCTCCACTTGTCCAAGAATCATATAATTCTTTACATGCTTCTCCACTTGTTGAAGTATTAATATAATTTTTTTTACATGTTTCTCCACTTCTTGTTATTATATAATTTTTTAGCATGCTTCATTAGTTTCCAATATTAATACAATTTATACCTTTTGATAAACACTTCGCAAAATGTCAGAAAGTTTTTAGCACTTAAAAATGAGCTCTTACTATTTAGAGTTTTTAATCAAGGATAAAGTATTCTAGAGTGGTATTTTACCATATAAATAATGAAATCTATCGCTTTAGATTTAGATGATCAAGAAATATGGTTGGCCATAAGTCATCAACACAACCTATATTTATGTCGGCCTTCCCGCTCTCTCGTAATGGTAATGATGATCGACACCACTTTTCTTATTGTGAATTTTCATGCAACTATGTGTGGTAACTAATTTGATTGAATATTTATTGTTTTCACGAGATATATGTAATGGAGATCAAGCAACAACAATTTTTGTTTTTGGAGATTCATATATAGACGCAGGGAATTACTACCCTCCTACAAATAAATACATAGTTTCAACATGGAAATATCCTTATGGAATCACTTGGCCTAGTCACCCATCTGACAATGTATCAACCGACGATGTGCACTTCTAAGCATTATATGGGTAACTATCCTCGATTTCAATCACTAAGATAACCATAATATGGCCTATAATTCTAAATCCTGTGTAATTGGGTCGTGGCTTTTATGTTATTTTTCACGAACCTTCCAAAGGAACGATAACCAGATCGTACCAAGCCAAGAACATGATGCTAATCAAACACCACAATCAATAAGATGAAAGCAATTCGCCAAAATAACTTTACATAAACCTTTGCAAACAAATGAGAAGCAATATCATATATTATTATGGGACTCAATGCAATACATTTAGAATGGGCCTTGCTTAAATATGCAAGGAATAACAATCTAAGAACCAATCAAGGTCGTAGATCAAGCCATAAATAAAGGAAATAACTAGTCATCAAAGAACTAGTCAAGACCATAGATTTAGGAGAGAACTAGACATTAAGGATCTAGTCAATACCATAGATCAAGGAAAGAACTAGTCAATACCATAGATCAAGGAAATAACTATACCTAACAACTAGATAATATCTCCTAATATTTAAATAAATAAAAAGAAATATCCACACACATAAGTAGGTGATGATAAATATAATAAAGATAAATAAATTACTTAGGTGAACATGAGCTAAGGTAAATACCTACTCTAAAATCCCCCCTCAAGTGAAGCTAGGGGCCAAAATAGATGTGGCATGTCCACAGTATGAGTCCCGACAACTAGGCTTGATGAGGTACTCATGTATAATAACTAGGAAAAAAGGGACATCGCAAGGTACCCAAAACCAGTAATAACAAAGTAAAGAGAGTAAAGACCCACTCCAAGGCATCCCAATAAGCTTGGCTCTAAAAAAACTCATACAATGCTAAAGAAGTTTGGTGTGCACTGTGGTTCAAATCCACTGCTCGATCACAAAACTCAAAAATAATCGACATCTGGCTCCACTGTAATAGCTCCATACAAGGAGACTGTCAACGGAGTGATATCGAAAGTGCAAAAAAACACCAAACATAATTCAATCAAGTGCTACAAATAGGTGTGCCATGATCCAAGAACAATAACCAAAGCAACAAGGCAAGGACATAAAATCCAAAGTGTCACGATCCAAGAAAAGCCAAGGTAACAAGACAAGGACACAAAACCTGAAGAAGCAGAATCAACACCACGCCTCCCATACTGTTAAATGGGTGGATCTAAGCACTACAAATTTTTATGAGATGTCAAAACAACTACTCGAACACTGACAAACTAACACTGGGGTGCACCAGAATAGATCCCCATAAGAGATACTATCAACATGCCAAAAGTGTCGAAAATAGAGATATAAAATCTCTCAACAAATAAGAGAGATACACTACACCTACTAAAGAAAAATGCCCAAAACAAGAAGCATCACAATGCATAAGGTATAGAAAGTGGAGCAAGAGGCCGAATGGTGGAGGAGCCATGCCTGTAGAGTCCTCTCAACGAATGCCTATGTTGCTGCCACGAGTGATCAAATATCCACCCCAAATCAACACATATGGATGAAGAAGATGCCTAGATATGACTTGGTGCAAAATACACAATGGGTGCATGCAAAAGAACATCAGAATGTGTGTCAAGTTGATCATATCTAACAAATTGAAATCTCGTGTTTCTTAATCCTCGAGTGAGGTGCATAACTCATGTGTTGCTCATGATCATTAGAAAGAGTTGAGCGAACAAAAAAAGGAGCTTTGTCAATGTGTGATCCCAATGAAGTATCTCGCTTCAAAGCCAATGTCATGACGAGAATTCCACTTAACATGTGGAATAGAGGAAACAATACCCTGTGAATGTTTGTGAATGGCTCTCATGCAAGGAGACCCATGAACGAAGCATGTGATAATAGAATGCAAGTGGTATGCTTCTTAAAAAGCCATACAACTGAAAGTGTATAGGATACATAACATGTGGTAATGTAATAGGCACATATGTGGAAGAGCATGCAAGAATAATCCTCACAAAGTGTTAAAAGCATCAAAAGCAGTTCAGTTCAAAGACCAGATCATCACAAGTGGGTACAAGAGCAACAACTACAAGTAGACTATGAGCATGGATATGGTTGTCCACAATATGATGGTGATGTTGTAGGCTAGTAAGTTTGTTCTGGCAGGAGTGTATTATATTGTATCCTTATCGTGAATGAGTGATCAGAAAAGAGAATTTCGCTTCGAGCGATCTATTTTTCTTCCGCAAATTTTAAAATATCCTCTCAAGTCCACATACTTTAGAGAAAAAATATCATTCGCTTTGGAAATCAATCTGGGTAACTCTACATCGCACCCCACACTGTCTTAAAGTACCAGTGACCTTCGTACACCGAGGCATACCATAATGTTCAAGCCCACGTACAAGACTTAATTTTTTGATGGAACATATACCCCTAAATTTCATCTAATCAAAGGTATGGCCTTGTTTAAGTCGTAATTTTCCAAACCAAAAGTAAGCAAAACTTTCCTTGCTATAAATTATGTTCCAATCAGCTCATAGAGGTAACCAGACCACCATTTCAAGAGCTTCTCTGACACATAAATCTGTTCATAGTTAATGAACACAATGTTAAGTAAAACCCAAAGAGAATAATTTCATAACTAAATATCCTACTGGCTAAGGAGAGAACATATAGTGTGATTAGATTTTTTGAAGTCATATTACCATCTCTTTAATAACTTTATTTAGCTTTCAAAGCAAAAAAATTGCATAGAATCTATGAAAGAAAGAAATAGTTTGTTATATTGGAAGTTGGGATCAGAAGAGTAAGCTCCCAAAATGAGAGGGCATTTTACAAAAATGACATCACAAGCTTCTCTCTAAAATGGTATCAGAGCCATAAAATAATAAGTTGCATTTCAAAAGAGATGACAAACAAATCATGTGTTTTAAACATAAGCTAATATTTTGTTCATGTTCATTCATTGCAAACACAAACAAATTACATTCTAGATGATTGCTCACATTGAATGACAATTATATGATAAATGACGACATCAAATAGAAGTGGCTAATATTGGGGTGATTCCTCTTGTGATTAGGCACAATCCGAGGATTACAAGGATCACTTGCTAATGGTGACTGGTGCATATTCTATGCTGAAGAAATTTTCCTTTCACCTTAGGCACTCTTAGGCATCCTAATAAGCGCAAATTAGTGTTTGAGCTTTGAGCCTTACCAGCTGAAAGGATAAAGCAAAAAAACATGTGCACATCTTGATCTAGAGAAGCCTGTAGAGGACAATATGGGCTTGAAGTTATAAGACTATGAGAACAATTGGTATGGCCTGGTTTTGAAGAACTGTACTAAATTGGTTTTTCTAGAGCGTTTGCTCAACCTAATTGGACTTAGAACTCCACTACACATACCAAAAAAGAATTCTAAAAAGAGATAAGAAATAAAGCACATAAAATAAATAAAAATCTAAAATCCAAACAAAGCATTCAAAATATTTTTAAGAATAACTATAATCTTATTCAGGATTTTGTTTACAATCATGCCTCTTAAAGTTAGACTTAGTGGGTATCAGAATTATAATTTATAAGTTCCATGTGTTACACTGCAAAATGCCTACAATGTATAATGCTGACAACTCATAATGAGTTTGCATACATGTCTATCAGAGCTCTTGCCAATACATCTAAAAAAAATAGGTTTCCATTATGCTTCGATGGATGTCCACATGCTGTTTCATCTCCCATTTTGGCAAAGGCGAGAGGATAACAACAAAGGTTGTGGAGTGTGGCTTTAAACCTGCCAAGTGTATTTTTCTGAAAGGTTCAAGGCATTTTCAACAAAACCATTTGTCCATATCCCTGCAATCATTGCAGCTTCAGAGACAACATAACAGTGATGGAAGCATAAAGAGGTTGTAAGCCTGTGTAAACATTGTCAGACCGATAATGATAAGTGTTTGAAGCACAATGCAACATTGGACATCACAAAATTGTAAAATTCCTAGAGTAGTAGGCCGAGTTGGTGAAGGTGGCCATGGACTTCAGGTATCCAAATAGTGTGTAGAGAAAATAATCAACAACAAGACGTGAAGATTATTTATACAAAGGTCTAACGCGAACCAAATAATTTAAGATCACGACAAAAATAGAGCTTAGATGAAAACACACAAGGAAGAGAACTATTTCCTGAGATGTGAAGCACATGAGAAGTATTAGATTACCTTTCAAAAATATATATAATCTAGACCAAAACAAACCATATCTCAGCCTCCACAGAGCCATTCAAAGAACACTCACAAGTTTGTATAGGGGTTAGATGACACTGCGTGCATTCATCAAATCATACACATACATAAAAGTCTCAACACTTTTTTCCCTGGTGTCTTTTCTTTATATTAAATTGGCGTAATGTAGTTTCATATTCTATTTGGTGAGAGTATCTAATGCTATGTTTAAGTGAATTCATGTAAGAATTTTGTGGAGTACTTTTACTCGAAAGATCAATTTTATCCATATTCTACAATTTGTACAACAATGCAGATGCCACATTTTGTTGAGGCATTTAATCAAACAATCGACACGCTAATCGCATGATTTCACATTTCATCTATATATCTACTTTGTGTGTAGTAGTTTTTTTTTCTTTCCGAAAGGTAACCACATCTCACTTAGGCATTTCATCAAACAGTTGGCATGCCTTGTTTTAAATCTCTCATTCTAGCTTTAAGTGGGAGGATGTCGACAAAGGTTTTAGAGTCTGTTTGTACACCTAGAAATTGCATTTTTTTATAAAGGTGCCAAGGCCTTTATGGATATCTTATAATTGATAAAGGCCATGAGATCACATATGTTCTAGGGATTTAGTCAAATAATTCGAATGTCATTGCATGCTTCCACATTTATGGAACCTCCCGCACCGATCGAGGCAGATCGTGGTCATTGCGCTTTCATGCAACCTTTCCAACATATTTTTAACGGGGAAAGTGCGGGAGGGAACATTGCACATCACCTAGGCATGTGGGCAGCCACTTAAGAGGGGGAAATGCAGCGCATGGGAATGATTTTGGTTTGCACTTGTTTGGGGAGAAGATCGGGACACAATCATAAGAATGAGATCTCACTATGTCAACGTGGACACCATGAATATGTATCATGCGGTGATAACGTTGTTCACTTGATTTGGAGATTCTAGTTCTTCATTGCCGACAGACACTCATACACACGCTTTGCTTTGTTCTTTGTTGCACGCCCTCCTATTCTATGTATTATACAATGTACATGCAACCCACAATGCCGAAAGAGGCCAAGGCCAAAACCATCTCCAAAACAGAAACCCCGTTAACCCTAACCCTAATCCTAACAACAACAGAACTCCCGTGCACATTCAATAATACAGATGGCCTTGACCCTCCTCATTTGCCATAAAATGTTTTAAAGAATGTTCTTGACTCGAATCGTGTCCTAAGCAACAAAAATGTCTCTCTGCTTTGGACAAAAAAAACGCCCCACACAATTGGCCAACCCTTTGCCATTTTTGCTGGAAAGAGCGGCTACAACTTGAAATTTGCAGAGAAAGTGGACGCAACTAATCGTGGACCAGTTCGAGCATTACAATTGTAGTTCCGTTTTGGTTTGGCAGAGATAAAGTTTTAGATTTTCACAAGATTCCGACGATTGACTCATCAGAGATAAACCGAGTCATAATCATAAAATGAAAAATCAACTATTTAAAATAAAAAAAGCGAAAGCACCAAACGATTGTTGAAATTAATTACATTCAACAAACGTCCAAACGAACGTCAAAGTTAACATAGTTGCAGTAAACGTCCGGAAGAGCCTTTCCCATGGGAAACTAACGCCTTCGGCATAATTATATTTATTTTTAATTGTTACTTTTTTTGGTATAATTATATACACTTATATAGTTAGAGAGGTGCCTCCTAATTAATATCTCATATTTTAGATAAGTGTATTTAACATATCTATACTAATCCTATCATTTTTTTAAAGATAAATATATTTAAAATATTAATAATAACATTAAATAATAATAAACTTGATTAAAGTAGGACTAATTTTTTTCTTGTGTTGAAGTTCTCTCCAAAACCTTTGGGAATATGCTTTCATAATAATATGTTCCAAAAAGACCCCTTCCTTTTTTGTTGTCTGCTCAAGCGTTGATTTTTGTCCTCGTGTTCGGATATTCGAATCAGATATTTGCCTTCTTTTGCCTCGTTATCAAGAGTTTCTCATTGATACAGACGCGGATCGTGAGGCGCTGACGTGAAATATTCGGGATTCAAAGGTCAATCTGGGTAAAATCGTATTTGATAAGTCACTTTCTCAGGTAGACCCACCAACCCTTTTTATTCTTTGCAGCACTCTTTGTATATTTCTGTCAAATCTAGTCCCAACGAGGCAGGCAAACCATGATTAAACACGAGGGTTTCAAAGATAATCCAAATATGGTACCACAGAGTTCTATTATCCCAGAAACACATACAACAATAGAAAACAAAATTTGGGGAAAGGTAGAAATTTTCCAAAATCATACAGCGGGTACAGCTAAAAAGTTGATATATGTGAATGCAAAACAGTACAAAGGGATTCTACGGCGTAGACAGGCAAAAAAATTAAGAAGAACTCAGAAGAAAAATCTCACACTGATTCTACCGAAGACAACAAACAACAAAGAGAATTTTTGTTTCAGAGAACATAAAATGGAAGAAAAACAATCAAGTTTGAAGGATAATAAAAAGGATCCAAAGTTGAACAAAACTGACAGAACTGCAACATTCAAGGAAGAAAGGGAAGACGCAGTCCAGGACTCTAAATACTTATACAGTCCTACTTCGACCCCTCTTTTGTGGTCCTCAGAATTATATGTGAAGGAACTCATGAACATGAAGGAAAGGCTTGGAATTTTAGAAAACCAAAAATTGCAAGAAAACAGTGAGAGGAAAGAACTAGCAGAAGTCAGATACAAGTTAGAGAGAGAAAATAAAATCCTCAAAGAACAGGTTCTAAATCTCCAAAACCTCATGGAAAGAGGGCAACAAGAGTTAACTATGCTAAAACAAGATCTGGGACATATGAAAACAGGGGAAGAAAAAAGACGCGAAACATTAAAAGGAAAGGAAACAATTCAAATAGATGAGATTCAATCAGCAATTAAAGACATGGAAATAAAGGAAAATCAGCTAAAGGATCGGATAGAGGAAGCCAGAACTTGGTCTCAATTAGTAAATGGATCGTCAAAGGAACAAAAGCAAGTCATAGAGAAACACATCAAAACGCAGATAAAAGAAGAGAAAGAACAACAAGACAGAGCAGTGAATTTTATTATCAAGGGTTTAAAAGATTTTGGGGAAAAAGAAAGAACTGACATATTGATAAGAGACTTTCTTAAAGATGAACTGAAGTGGACAGGCTACATACAACAAGCAAACAGGATTGGCAGGAGAACAGAGGGAGGAAAGGACCGGCACGTGCGAGTGGTCATGAGAAAAATAGAAGACAAACAGGCTATCCTAAAAAATAGGGGATTTCTTAGAGGCACACACATATATCTAGATGAAGATTTGACTTTCGCACAACAAGAAGATCGAAGGAAAGAATGGGAGAAAGTGAGAAAAGCAAGGGAAGCAGGAAAATGGGCACAAATGAGAAATGGGAAAGCTCAAATCAGCGATCATTTTGCAAACAGAAAATAGGAATTAGGGGCCCCACGGGAATCCATGCACATAGTAAGTTGGAATTGCAGAGGTTATCCATGGAGAAGAGGACCGGGTTTGGGGCCCATAGCAGAAGGGAAAGATATTATTATTCTTACAGAAACACATGAGCATGAAGGCTGCAAGGTTCCAGAATTTGAAGGTTACAAGAAAATTTCAGTTTGGAACGAAGGGAATGAAACAGGTAAAGGCCATGGCGGAATCACAGTATTAATCAGGGAAATATGGACAGCAAATGTCAAATTGGAAAAAGAAGATCCAAATAAGCAATACATATGGCTGAAAATAACAGATGACAAGACAACAATCAGATTAGCTGCCTGTTACTTTGCGCCGAAAGGTTCTAAGACATATAAGAGAAAGAATCTGGATAGTGAAGACCCATACGCTTCAATAAAAAAAGACATTTCTATTTTCAGTGCATCTGGAGAAATAATTCTATTGGGTGATTTCAATGCGAGGACTGCAAATAACCAATCTCTTCAGTTGACTAGCTTGGAAGGAGGTGAAGACAACCCGTTGTGGCTTAAAGAAGAAGAGAACAAGCTTTGGGAAAGATTATCTCAAGACGGTAGTGGAGGGGTGTCGCATTTTGGAGTTGAGCTTCTAGGCTTATGTAGCTTATACAACATGGTTATTTGCAATGGCATGAGGGCTTGGCCCGGATCAGGCAATATTACTTGTAAAACATACAATGGCCAAAGTGTAGTGGACTATGTAATTTGTTCTCAAAGTTTTATCTCCATGATTCTTGAGTTTGAAATCGGAGATTGTCCTATTGAATTAAAATCAGACCACAGTCCTCTCTTGATAAAGCTTGGGACCGTCTTCAATCAGCAACAAAGGAATCAGGCTCAGCACATGCAAAAGACATTCCAAAAACAAGGAAAAATCATTCTCAATAAAGAAAACCAAGAAATATTTGTTGCTGCCCTTAAGCAGCAATTTCAGATAACGAGAAAAGAGTTAGAGAACATGACATACAAAGGAATGAGTGGTTATATACGGAGTAATCTGTTGATATCCTTGATCCAGAAGGCTCTAAGTTTTTGTAAGAGATCTAAACCTAGAAAAGGAGCGGCAAATACTTTTCCGACAAACCCATGGTATGATGAAGAGTGTAAAACTGCCAAGAGAGCTTTGAAAGAAAGTGGGATGAACAAAGAAAATAAAAAGACTTATGAGAGATTGGTACAACACAAAAAAGAAAGTTATGTGTGCAAGAGAAGGACAGAATTAATTTCTCTTGGAAAGCACAACCCCAAAGGTTTTTGGAAGGAGCTACAACAAAAGAAAAAATACGTAGAAAATAATATCACAGGTGAACAATGGGTAGATTATGCAAAGAACCTTTATGAGCGTCCTCAACAAAAAGATATTCCTCCCATAATCGAGACTTCGATTAAGCTTTTCTCGACAGAAGACATCAGGCAGGGCATCAAGAATCTAGCAAGTGGTAAAGCTCAAGATATCGATGGTCTGCAGGCTGAATTTCTAAAATGGGGAGTTGAGGTCCTCGCGCCGCACATCAGAAAAATATTCAATGATGTCAACCAGAATGGCTTCCCGACAGAATGGACGACTAGCGTTGTCATCCCTCTATTTAAAAGTGGTGACATTAATAACCCGTCTAATTATCGCACCATTATGATCAACCCTCTTCTCGGTAAACTCTTTGGAAGCATGATAGAACGGAGAATCAGCAGTTGGGCCGAAAGAGAGGATAAAAGAGCAAAAGGGCAAGCGGGTTTTCGGCCTAAACATTCAACAATTGACCATTGTATTACTCTCAGACATTTGATTGAGAAGGTTTGGGACACGCAAGGAGAAGAAGCTTTTTGTTGTTTTGTTGATTTCAGGAAAGCTTTCGACACAGTGCCCAGAAAGAAACTTTGGGACAGGATGGAGGAGCTTGGGATTCCAGATGAATTTAGAGCAGCAGTTCATAAATTGTATGAGCAGGTCCGAGCTAAAATCAGAACCAGAGAAGGTATGTCAGAATGTTTCGGCAGTGACATCGGTGTCAAGCAAGGTTGCCCTCTTTCTCCCACCTTATTTGGGTTATACATTGATAAGCTTGAAGAATGGTTAAACAAAACTGAAGGAGGAGGTATTCAGTTAGCTAGTTACGTGGTGAAGTTACTTCTTTATGCTGACGACCTTATCCTAATTTCAAAAACAGCTCAAGGTTTGAGGGAGCAACTTAAAGCGCTAGAGCTCTTCTGTCAAGAAGTTGGGATGCAAGTGAACACTAGCAAAACAAAAATCATGATTTTCTCCTTGAAAAGGAAGGAAAGACAAGATACTTTTCTTTTTGAAGGGAGTCCTTTGGAAATAGTCAATGAATACAAGTATCTTGGGATTGACTTTCACCACAAACTTAGCTGGGAGACTTGTAAAGCTAAAAGGATACAGGGAGGTTGGAAAGCATCCTATCTTCTTCAAAACAGGTGCAGGAAAGCTGAACTTTGGGACTGGAAAACTAAAAAAACCCTTTTTGGACTGTTGGTCACTCCGGTGGTTCTTTATGGCTGCGAAGTTTGGGGAAGTAGCATGTCAAATCATGGGTGGAGACAGATAGAGAGAATCCAGAAACATCTAATCACAAGCACCCTTAAAGTCAAATCAACTGTTCCTTATGAGATCTTGTTGGCGGAAGCGGGTACTTTCTCGTTGGAAGCTTCGGCAATGTCTCGGATGATAAGCTATTTGAAAAAAGTTGCTAGCATGGACAATCTTCGCTGGCCCAAAATAGTTGTGGACTATACTTTGGAACGCAGAAAGAAAACTTGGATGAATCAAAATTTTAAATGGATGAACAAATGGGACATCAACTTCCAAGAATGTCCTAATAGCAACAGAGAAATAAAAAATTATGTGACAGAAAAGTTCAGGACTGCCATGTGGACGGGTCAGATTGGTCGAAAGAAAGCGCATTATGTCAGAGAATTCAATACCAATGGGGAACATGATGAAAAAGCTTATCTAGGAACAGATATCAGGGGTAAAGCAAGGATTCTAGTGGCTCAGTTAAGGGCTGGATCGCATCATCTTCGATGCGAAACTGGTAGATGGACTATTCCAAAGGAAGATTGGGAAAGGAGAATTTGTCTTTTCTGCAGCAAAGGGGTAGTCGAGACAGAATGGCATTTCGTTATGGAGTGTTCAGCTTATGATGATATTCGTATTCAGTATGAAAACAACTTGAAAGTGGACAGACTAGAGGAACTCTTCAAAGGAACAAAGCTTCAAGCGACCGCGGGGTTCATCCTCAAGATTCACAGCCGAAGAGCGGATATTGAAAGGAGTCTGAAATATGATTAAAGTCTCAATTTTTGTGGTCCCATAGACTCTTTAGTCTCGTGGACGTTATTAAAATCTTTTTATAACGTAAAAAATTGAGAAAACGCAATTAGCCTACTACGCGACAACAATTGACTACTGTTTAAATATATTTTGACAATGTTTTTTTACTCTGCGGATTTATTTCCTTGCCATTTTAAGCGTGAACAACAGAATTTAGTCAAACATTTAGAAAGTTGAAGTCCGCAAAATAAGGCCATGAATATGACGTATGGTATTTAAATACACAATCACCATCGACGGGTTTTCTTTAACGCATTTCTGTCTAACTCACTTCACCTGATCCCGTTTAACAACTACACCTTCTCCTTCAAAGCTTCAAACCCACTCTTATGATATCTTCTCCGATGTAAAATTCGGAATCACTGACCTCAAAAACCTTCATTAACCAACTTTGTTAGACACTTTTGCCCAAGCAACAAAAATTTAGGCCAAAATGAAAGGGCTTTACAGGGTTTTGTGTTTATTTTGTTTGGGGTTAATTACGCTGGCCAGATCGGCCCAAAACAACATTAACTCTCTCGGAATACCTCCGCAAGGTTTGTATGCAGATCATGGTTTTTAGAGCTCAAATTTGGTTTCTGATTTGATTAGGGTTTATATTAATTAATATTCGTTGCATTTCAGAGGAGAAATATTTTTGTCCAAGCGAATAAATTGTAAGGATGGCTCCAAGACATTTTCTCAGGAACGGCTGAATGATGATTTTTGTGACTGTCCAGATGGAACAGATGAGCCAGGTCAGTAAAACCTTATATATTTGCAAGTAATTATTTAATTCAGTCATTCAATGAATCAGAAAACAATAATTTAAGAAGTGGGAAACTAGGAAAAAGGATGATTAAAATAGTCAGAACTATTATGTCCATGCAATGAGCATAATGGCGTGGAGCATCTCCGCCATTTAGCTCAGTTTTGAAATGAAATGAAATGATTTGTTTTATATTACACCCACGAGGTTTGATGGTCCTGGGGCGGCAAAGAGGTTATAGGTGCATCAGCCACCAATATAAGAGTTGAAGTTTAAGACAGTGTTGTTACCTTGGGAAATTCCCTAAAACGTTCCATTCTTGCCTCTGCAAACGGCTAAAACATATTGTCACCATGAGCTCTGTGGATAATTTAGAATTAAGTTAGAAAGTAAATGTCAGAACTGCCTTCTTAAGGCAATATAGCCGAAGATAGTTTCTTCTAGAAAATGCTCTGAAATGCTTCTAAGATGGAATGGAAGATCAAACAACCACAGTTGAAGATTTTGACTTTTCTCACACCTCCATATATGTGGAGTTTTTCTGCCAAAGAAATCAGTTTGCTCTGTTTTTGCTACCAACGGAACTAATGATGGCTTGAGGCTCTCTAAGTGTGGTTACTGTACTCTGTAGCATGATTCCCCATACAACCATCGTCAGTGTGGATATTCATTAATACCTCCTGTCTGCTTATCCACTGTCTTGGCTGATTCTTTGTTGTTTCCTCCTGTCTTAGTTTCTCTCTTTCTCCTCTCTTTTTAGTATCTTCCATCATTCTGATTTACTTTGGGCCCTTGGGGTTTTGTTCTTTTCTCTGGAGATGCATTTACACTATCTAAACCCATTTCTTCTTGTGTGTTTTCCACGGAACTATCAGCCAATTTTAGTCTTTTGTTGATGCAAATACTTAAAGTTTATTAAATAGAATTTACTGAGTAATCGACAAGCATATCAACTGCAGATTCTATAGCAATTGGCAGAGCAAAACCACCCATGGTACCAACAAAGGATTCAAGTTTTGTACAATACTACTCCTGTTTCTAACCATTGCTGAACATGACAATGGGGCTTATCTTTTATAGGGTATTGTTTACGATAGGCAGTGCCTGTTTTGTATGTGCATCCGAATTGATTGTGCTTATATAAGTTCTATTGAAGTTTGACATCTAGGACCATCCACTCACCATGCCAAAAGTTAAAACACACATCTTTGCTTTATTTTCAAACATGTTAGCACAATGATGCTAATCACTTACAATAGAACTTTTGTTGATAAAATTGTAAGCAGGAGTTATATTATCATGCAACATCCTCATGTAAAACAATCTAAGAGAAGTAATAACTTCCTTGTCCCCAGGTTATAGCATTTCTTTAGAGGATGCTCTTTGTTCTGATGGCATTCGTGCCTGGACGACCTTTTTGAATTATTTTAATCATGAATTAAAATACATTTTACTATTTTGAAATCATGCTGTGGCTAGGCAGTTCTAACTTCTAATAATAGGATTTCATATGCCTGCCTCAATCAGTCACATTTTCTTTAAAAATACCATAGAGAATATTTGTATCAAAGGCACATGAGTATCTGGGAATGTTTTTCATATCACTGCTTTTTATTACTTTTATTTTTCGTTACGGTTAAGCCATTTTAAGAGGCGTTATAATTGAATTCTCTTTCTTTAGACACTCCTTGTTTAACAAGACCTGTCTCTAAGAAAAGTGCAAAAATGTAAAGAGGAGTCAAGGTTAGTCAAGATGTCCTAGTGATTGAGGTCAGAGTTTCCTTTACGCATGCAGGTTACCTCTTGTAGGGTTGACATCATCTCTTATTGGCACTTATCATCTTCTAATCCAGAAGACCTAATTAGTTGCCTATATTCAAAATTTGAAGCTCATGAAATTGTTTTAGTTTAATAAATAATTGCATGTTTCTAGTGCGGGCCTTTGCTCGGCTTAAACATTCATAACTGCAAAATGTCTTTTTTTTTGTAGTATATCTGAGGATAAGGGACCCTAAATCTGCAAAAAGGAGGGCTGATATGCTCAACCAAAGGTCACCCTTCTTTACTCAAGGAGTGCCTCAATCAAGAAGATGACCTTTAAGGCAGATTTAAAAATGATGGAATTCATTCATATCAGAATTTTCCACCTGCTGTTGGCCTATTGCAAATGAGGAATTTGTAAATACAACTAAAAAAGAAACTGATCATCCACAGGTCTTACAAGCCTCAAAATAAAACTAAAGAGATGTCAAAGCTTTCCTTACAGAACATAAAAGTGAAAAATAATTCTCAATCCATAGTGCAGGGCCTCATAGTACGAAAAAAATATCTGAATATCATGATTACAGCAGCCTGTAATTTCATTCTCATTTCTTCTTTCTGCATATCATTATTCAACTTCTAACATGCAGATAAAAAAACCCCATACCTCTTGAGCCGAAAATCACCATTCAAATTCTGATGCAAGAAATTGAAGATCTCATTTTTGGCTCAGAAGATCAAAATGTCTCTAATTGATCATAGGAGAAAGGCATCTACCTGAATGCAGTGCCTAATGAGCCTGAACAATACATGCTGCTGAAAGAAAGGAAACACGGCCAGTCAGTATTATCATTTCTTGAAGACATCTCATCCAAAACTGAATCCTAAGTATCTCATCATGAATATCCTTGTGTCTGTTTGCCTGTAATTCCTCTAAGCCTTGATGGTCCTGATGATGTAGAAAGTGCCTCCAACATTAGAAAGTATGCCTGCTGGTGATAAATACACAGCAACATCAAACACTTTTCTGAGTTGAATTTCTGGATAACTGAACAAATATTTGCACAATGTAACACCCATGTTATGCTTCAACAAACTAAGGAATTTTTTTATAAACCATTAATTAACTTATGCCTTCAATGATTATCAGCACGCAGCAGAAATAACCCAGCATACTAACAAGTTTACAAAATCCCTTAAGTTCTTATAATGTTGTAATGAATATTATCATTACTCAGCCACTGCTAAATTATTCCAACATTACTTAATATTCAGAATCCATCTAGACAACCTACGATAACCATGTGCAACTGCAAAGGGTTTCAGATCCTTATCGATCACCCTTCAACACTCTTTATGAGCTAGTATACATTGTATACCATTTGGTTAAGCCTTATTATAGGCTAAGAGAACATGTGAATCTTCTTAGTGTCAATCGGAAAGTCACTGAAGTAACCTCCATCCGACTCCAGACACTCGCTAACAAGAAGACCTAGTGAACAAACAATGTAATCAATTATTTGCACTACTATGGCCATAGTTATTTGGGCGTTGTGTTAGCAAGCCGGTTTTAAGACTGCACACAAGCCTATGAAACTTGTCTTCCTTCATCGCACAATCGTCTCAACATAGTTATCTGGATTCCTTTCCGTTGATTAAGTATTAAGTTTATAGTTAATCATTTTAAGTATTTGTGTACAATAAGTAATTGAATTAGGTTATGAAGTTGCAGATATCAGAACTCGATATTTGGGTCATATGATTCATGTTAGCACCACCTTGGGATCCCTATAGAAAAGATACGTTCACATAATGACCCAAGACATTGCGTGTTCATTCGCTTTCCCCGTAGCCATCTCGAAGCTGGTAGGAAAATGACTCATACGACAGAATATCGTCCTCGTGATGCCTGTCTTCACTTACTATTTATTATGCTTTCGTCTAGATGAAAGGTTAACAAAGTTTCATTATGTTATCCAAATCACGATAGAGGTATACAATGAACTCTTTGAGTCACTATCTAGTGCATGTACCTCATACCACATATAAGTCAAACTATATTGATCTACGATCATTGATTAGGTTTAGTCAAGTATGAGATTTAAACCAATTCATAACACTAATTTAATTATCAATCGTGATCATTAAAAGACACTTGGTCAATTTAGTTTACTTAAGTCAGTTGAGTACAACGATACTCTCTCTCATGATTATAATGTACCTTCGTACTTTTATCCATATTGTTGTAATTGTTACCCGCTAGGATTTAATAGAAACAATATGATATTTTACGAATATAATTAATCGTAAACATGTAAGTTGCTGCTCTTAAAAGACAATAGTCTGTTTTCCAATGTAACATATTTATAAACTGATATACATCATTTGGATTATCTATGATGATCATATATAACTGGTTGTCATACTTATCTTCATTAAGTGCCATGTTATATTTCCTTGTTTGTCTTACTTTTTCCTTATACATTCTTTACATCATAAGGACATCTTAAAACAATTATGTTATCACATTAAATATCAATTCAAAATAAATACTTTGCTGATAAACAACGATACAAATATATTGCATAACACAATCTTAAAGATCAGATCAATAATCGTTAATTTCATAATTAATAACATCAATACATAATCACAAAGTGATTATCGAAGATAATCATATAATACATCAGGCCCATTTGCCTTATACATTTGTGAAGTAATACTTTTGCCTTAAATCAAGTACAAGTACATTCATTACATTCATATGAATCAATACAATAATAATCAATGCATGATGAGTCACACGTTATCTAGTTCTTTAATCAGTTAAGTAATACTTTTCAATCCCGCAAATTGAAAGATAATAATTAATGTATGGTCAGTTCGCAGAACTGACATGAACTATCTACTCTAATTCATGTTGCATCATTATGAAACCAAGAATAGAAATTGGTTACCTATGTTAGAAAATATAGAGAGAAGAATAAATTGAGAAGGCAAACTGCATTGTCCAAATGATACAGCAGAGGTTTATTTATTGAGAGAGAGGTGGTTGAACAGTTACCAACCGAACAACTACATAACTGTTTTTACATTCTATATAATGTGTTATATTTTAACACCCCCTCTTAATGACTAAACCGGAAATAAGACAAAGTTTGTCCCGAAATTTTACAAATTTCCTAAAGTCCATATGTTTAGTCATTACATTTACTGATGTGCCATAAGTTGTACTTTAAAATCAGCAGTCCATAACTGTGATGCGGTTGTCGAATGAAGACGAATTGCAAAACAAAAATCTGGTTCCATGAACAAAAGATATGGCAAGTGGTCCATTGCTTCTCTGTTTCGTGATTCATTGACCAGTGATGAATCACCAATGGCTGAGAGTGTCAACCCCATCTCCAAAATACTGAAATTAGAACCTCGAAGATGTGGATTGAAAAATCTATTCCGGGCTTGTGTAGAACTTTGGAGTCTGTACAAAGACTCAATTATCCTGTGATCGAAGTCACCTCGATCACGTCCTTGCACCACCATGTAGTGCTCATCCAACTTTTTCAAGAAGAGGAATGTGACCATTTGTGCAGGAGTTAGAACCAACTCCTCAATGGTAGGAGAAATAACCATCTCCGTCTCAACAGGAGAAATAACCATCTCCGTCTTATCTATTTGCTCATCTATCCCCCTCTATTGGGAAAGATCCTTCACAACACAATGAGCAAACTGTTCATGCTCTATTGTCCTTCGAGCAAGAACCTCTGAGTGAGTGGCTGGGCATGCCATCTCACCATGCACCGTCAATGCATTTGGAATAGTGGAGTCTCCGTCCACAACAAATTGTTCTTCAGAATGAGGAAATCCATCCTCCCAAGGCATGTCCGCCTCCCGTACACCTAGTATAGTGGATATTCCCTCCACAATAGGTGCATGTAGGTTGACTGTATCCAAGTCAACAAATTTGTGAGGAATGGCTTCCTCCCAAGGCATTGCAGCCTCCTGCACATCCTGAATGGTGGAGCTGTCCTCCACACGTGCATTCATGTTGATCGCAACCGGATCAACAAGCCGATATTGACCACCTTCCCCAATACCAAGGGCAATTATCCATCTCTGTTTCACATCAGAGACAACACACTTCTTTCCACATAAATCCATAGAAATATTGGGATTTTCAGTTAATTGACGAATAGATAGAAGATTCTTTTGTAAAGAAGGTACATATCTAACATTCCGTACCAACAATTTATGAGCATTATTCAATACAATGCATATATCTCCTATCCCTTCTATCTGCAGTGATTCTCCATCAGCTAGTACTACTGATTCAAAACATATATTTGCAGTAAATGAAACATACCAGTCCCTATGACATGAAAAGTGTGCAGACACACTAGAGTCAATAATCCAACAACTGGTACCACTGTCATTCGAGCATGATGTCATAAGACAATAAAGAGCATGCCCGTCATCCGAATCCCGTTCTTCTGCAATTGCTGCCACATGTTCCTCATTACATGGCTTTTTGTTCTGCTTGAAAGATCATACATCCGCTTTTCGGCAATCCTTCTTGAGGTGCCCAACCTTGTGACAGTAATAGCATGTGACTGATACCGAGTGGAAGACTCACCAGATTGACGTTTCCACTTTCCCTTTGACTGAGTGACAAGAGCACTCTTTGAATGGTCACAATTAGATTCTGCCTGAAGTTGTCTCCGCTCCTTTTGCAACAGGTAGGAACTCACCTTGTCAAACGTGAGTGTTTGACTTTCAGCCATTAAATGGAGTGCCTCCACGAATGACTCATACGAAGAAGGCAAGCTATTTAGAACCAAAGCCACCATATCATCATCATCCACCTTTTTATTTATGGAAGATAACTGGTCTCGGAGATCTTTCATCCGAAGTAGGTGCTCAGATAGCGATCCACCTTCTTGTAGTTTTACGGAAAAGAGCATATTTTTTGTATAAACCCGACTCTTTCGACGCGTCGATATTTATCCCTCGATTGGCCCACAACTGTGCTTGCCACAAGTGGCATTCCACACTTCCGGTTTCAAATCATCGACCGACACCGATAACTTGAGAAGCAATAATGCTTCCTTATGACGCGTTGTCATAATCCTCAAGTTAAATCGCTGAGTCGACTTTCATCACCCTTGATTAATTTATCACAATCACGAAACTCCGCGACCGTTAAAATCTTATGACTCCATACATTGAAATTAGTGCCTATTAATTTTTGTGTCTCCTGGCAAAGTCAAGTGTGATATATTTGCCATTTTATTATTCCAAAGTAACGGAAAATAATAAAATAAAAGTTTGCCCCACACTTAATAAAGTATTCTTTTCACCAAAAATATTAAATGAATGAATAATATGCATGGCTATAGGAAAATGCAAATACGTAAGGTAGGTAAAAAAATTACAACATTTTATAAAATCTTTTGCTACCTTTGTGATTCTGCCCTTCACGTTTTGCGAATTTTGCCTTCACGCAAATTCCGCCTTTTTTTCCTTTGATTGTGCCCATGACCAACGATGACTGTGCCCACGACCAACGAAGTGGTTTCGCCCGCACATTTTATTTCACGCTTTTTTTTTTTTTTAGTGATTACGCCTTCACGGTCTCACGCTTTTTCCTTTGCTTCAAGATCTCCACGATTCTGCCTTTGTTGTTCACGTATTCTACCTCCAACGAAGTCTGCCCTAGGTCTTACATGTATTCCTCCAGCGAACCACGATTGTGAAGGGATTCTATTTTGCCCTCGTTTTGGTGCCACGAGTTTGTTTCAGCGACTTCCTCCAGCGATGCCAACTCCTCTCTTCTGCCCTGTGTCGACCGTACCTTTCGTCGACCTCTCCTCTCACCAATCGCGATTTCGGGTTTCACGAAAAATGACTGGATTTCAAACTTCTTCTCTATAGTTCGTACCCATGTCGGGGCTTCCTCGAACCTTATGCGACACTTCCGTGCTCGTCCAAGAGCTTCCTTGGGCAAGTCGCTCTGATACCAATGTTAGAAATACAGAGAGAAGAATAAATCGAGAAGGCAAACTGCATTGTCCAAATGATACAGGCAGAGTTTTATTTATTGAGAGAGAGGTGGTTGAACAGTTACCAACCGAACAACTACATAATCTGCTTTTACATTGTATATAATGTGTTATATTTTAACAACCTATTTCCTTCCTTTGATTAATTCTGTTTTTAAAAATCAATTAGCATAAAGAAGTCAAACTTGTGTAATAATGTAATCATAATTCTATTCTTATAGTCAACCATAAACAAAAATTTCAATTCATACAATCATAAGAAAACGAGGATACCGGAAAGATAAGATAAGATAAGATAATGTTATTAATGTCCAACAAATGACCACAAAAGTAGGTCAATGGGACTGCAGAGTACAAAGCAAACAAACCCAGCGAGAGGACCCAAACGGGTCACCCGAAATACAATGAGAGAAGGAGAGGAGGAGAAGGAAACAACAGATGCCGAGAGACCAGGAACGAAGAGGAGAGAGATGACAGTGTGGGGAGGGAGCGGAAGAAGGAGCAACATCCCCGACAACATCACCTAACACGCAAGGCCGGATGAGAGTAACTCGCAGTGCGCCGACGACAAGAAGCGGAGACTGTGGAATGCCTGGGGAGCCGGCGTCCGGGAGGAAGGTGGTGCCTCAGAGTAGGCCCGGTGGATCGCTGTCTATGTGGAGGTGCCCTGGGACATGCCTGAGATATGGAGCCTCGGGAGGAAGGAACGGAGTCACGAGACCTGACGGACCTAGACTGGGGGTCCAGACACGTAACCAAACACCGCTTAGCCCCTCTCACCTCACGTAATCAAAACCTCTGGGATCAAGTTCCACCCCACCAATCATTAGTGCATAAGACTCAAAACCTTTAATCAGTATTATAATAAAGGATATAAAAACAAGAATTAAACAGTCATTGCTTGCCCCTATAAATCAACTCCATTCAGATGTATGCCCAGGTCTATAACTACCTAGCAAGACAAAAATAGAAAAGTTTATGAAACCAAGGATTTATACCACAATTGATTCAAGTATACAAATTTAATAAAGCAAAATATGTTTAACCCCCAGCCCGAGGGAGGGTTCATACAACACTAAGTGTTTACTTGGCGAGTTTATGAGAGCTCTATCCTTCATTCCCATAATCGGAATTGAACACAAACTAAAGTATTCTTCATCCTGAAATATAATCAGCTGATATATATATATTCTCAAAATAGGGTAGTAATATATTTGTTATAAGGAGATATATATATCAGCCTGTTATTCTTTTCTTGGCTAGCGTCAAGCTTTTATAACGTTTCTTACATTGCCGACACGCATACAAGACTCTATACACCAATATTGCAGGTATGCCTATTAAAATACCCAAGTTGACCCTAAAGATTTCTCATAATAGGGTAGTAATATATTTGTTATAAGGAGATATATATATCAGCCTGTTATTCTTTTCTTGGCTAGCGTCAAGCTTTTATAACGTTTCTTACATTGCCGACACGCATACAAGACTCTATACACCAATATTGCAGGTATGCCTATTAAAATACCCAAGTCGACCCCTAAAGATTTCGAGCAACTCGATTCTGTCAACCAAGGGACCTATGTGAAAGCATATGTTTCATATGACTGAAATAGTGTAAAGCAATGCAGTAACATGCATCTATTACTAACCCGCACCTCAGAAGACATGCAAGAGACTGAGCAGGTCGGGTTTATACCCATATACCAACAAAAGAACTACTCCCAAACGAATGAGAGAAAGACATTTTTGCAACCCATATTATTATAACAAGAGAGCAAATATATTCATTACCATAGTTACCAGGTTCGAAAATCCGATTAAGTTCGGAAGGGTAAAAAATCCGAAAATCTGAAGTTCTCGAAAAAATTCGAAAAAATCCGGAAAAATCCAGTTCGGAATATATATACTTATATTATAATATATTTATATTTATATTGATTGTTAATATTATAAAATATTAAAAACTAAAACAGTATCAGGGTTATAGTTGATTATTTTGAGCATTGATACATGCAAAGAGTCTCACGAAGCCCCAGATTGACAAGCAACAATTAAACAACTCAACTCAATATTCCTAAATATATATACGCAGTTCGAGTTAAGTAGAAAGAAACTAGATATCAGATCACCCATCAAATGACAATGCCCCCATCTAAGTTTATTAAAAGAAAACGCATTGATTTGCCACACAATCTTCTATATTTTTTTAGCAAAGAAGAGGGAACGAATGTATATTCTATATTTCATAAAAAGACAACAGATAAGAGCTAAGATATTTCATGCCTGTAGATACTTCTGCAACTTTTTACCAATATTCCTTGCAAAATCGTTCCAGTAAAACGCAAAAGTGAAATCTTCACTATTTCCCACCAAGTTGACCCGGCTAAACTCTAGATATTCAAACAGCAAAAAGCCTTATTCACGCCTCTTTTTTTAATATGCCAATGTATCAAAATAACAACAATTATTTTTAGCTAAATGAACTGCGAAGAATCACTCCATAGACCGCCTCCATACCTCCCATGCACAGCTCGCCCAAACAGGCTTAATAAAAACTTAACCAATAAAAATAAAACTAACAATGCACGCGTTTAGCTTCTTGGAGAAGCTCACATCTCCCAAGAAATGCGGCCACTTCATTCAATGCAATAAATTCCCGCAGTGCCACGTAGTGGCCAAAACAAATTTCCTATTTTCCCTCCATGCAACTGGCGGTGCATTTGAATAGTCCAAGGCTTGCTAATAAAACTTAACACTTATTTCATAATTTGCATTGTGGTCCATTCGATTGGTCGAAGATAATAATAACCACAAAACATTATACTTAACATCTTGTTAACCATGCATGGTGGTTGACCAAATTAAAATTTATTCAACATTCACTATGCCAAGGATATGGTCAAAACCATTCATGTTAACATTAAAATACGCCATTAGACCATTTTAATAATCCAATGCAAATGGAGGAGGGTCGATGACCATATAAATTTCAAAATACTATTATGCCATAACCATGGTCTTAGACCGTTAACATAAGTCACTATCCTTAACACTTCTGCCATGGTCAATGACCTTTAGATAATAATACAACCATTTAATAATCAACACTAACCTTACCAACCAGAACATTATCAATGCCCTCCATATGGTTTTAGACCTTGTAAAACAAATTAACTATCACCTTTAACTTGTCACTGCCGACTTATCACGATCAGCGATCTTTTTATTCAACATCAACTTACCCAATTATTATCATTGCCTCCGCTGCAGGTTAAAGTCATCATGTCATCAACAATAACTCACGTTAATAAACATTGCAATGCGGGATATTCCCACAGTTAAACTTTTTACCCATCCGATGAACAAGTATACTTCCAAAACAACAATGAAGGTCAGTATAATGCATTACGGTCTACGACCGATGTAACGGCACCAAAAAGTTAGTCAGCAATTTAATATTTCTCTGCACCAAAATAATACAATCACAGCCAGGAGGCAGATTTATCAATATTGCGAAATCATCATGAACAGTAAGCAAGCATAATCATCCAAGATAGGTACAGTGCGAAACAGGTCTATTGCTACTATGAAATCATTGCATACAACCATAAGATGAAGTTCAATCATACAAACAAGCTTAGCAAGAATAAGTTGCGACTTAATAAATAGTCAACGGATGCAAGGTGATGAGTGCGGGTGCGGTGCTGGGTATGCACCTACACACATGCATATATTTCCTTGCGGAAAATATGTGCATGTGTATAATTACATATGCGGCTTCGCATCGACACCGGTTAATTTGATTCCATGAGTTATTTATTACTTCACAACGTATTTTTGCAACAAAACAGAACGACAAAGTGGGATGTGGCACACAAAATTACTTACACAGCCATCCAAAAGTTCAGCTCTGATATGTATGCTTGCAGAAACCGTAGATCCAAAATGAAATACATTTTTGTGGCCAAAAGTGCTTTTTGGGTCCAACATTATGTCTCTGATAGATTTATCTAGATTAGCTCCTCTCTGTTGGAGTTTTGCAGTTCCGATTTGTCAAGGATTGATAAATATTAAATAACTTGTGGAACCAATTTATGTTAATCATTAGGACCTCATACACTCAACAATGGAGATTATAAAATATAATAAATAAAAGAAGCATACACTGAAATAAGCTAAAACTACAACAGGAAAATGCTGAAACTACATTTTGACAGGGAGAGAGTCGACTTTAAGCTCTTTTGTGAAATGCTATCCCATACCTCAAATTTATGGCTGAGTGGAATGGGTTAGCCTAACTAAAGGTGGTTGAACATAACTCAATCACAATTGACTTGATTACATGTGTCATGTCAAGGCAACTATTGCAACCAAAAAGTTGATCTTACTATGGTAGATCTTTATATATGGTGCACAAAAATATGCTAACGTCCCTTTTTAAGATTAACTAGGTGCGAAGGGGAAGGAAGTACTTTTGATATAAAAAGATTATTTATATTGCATAAAAATACACTAACATCCCTTTGTAAGATTAACTTGATGCAAAAGGGAACGAAGGAGGAGGACTTATGATACATCCCCTCATAAGGACCACTTCCTCCAATCCAGTAGATGGAAAAAAATGACCAAATAAATCTGATGTTGAAGCCGACGTGGAGCTGCTGTAGCTGATGTCTGATGGCTGATGGCGAAGATGAAGTGATCCGAAAAAGATGCCTTGCCAGGGCAAAAGTTCAAGACAAATTAAAAAATCTTATGAAAAAAATGCTCCAGACAAATAGTGCTCCAAAAATGTATGCACGGGTGTCCTGAATACTGCACTATGGTTGAATGACCATAAATTGTAAGTAGAAGCAAACATCAAGACACTAAAATGTCGATGATGTCAAGTGCGCTGTTACCAACACAACCATATTAAAAAAATTTGGGGTCTATTAGATATTATTTGATATTGTTAGCATGCTTTTAGGTAGTTGCACTTGTATTATAACCATTTGGCTATTTTAGGAGTGAAAAGAATCTCATGGTTATTCTATTTACCTGATTATAAATACAGGTTCTATTGCAATGTAATAATTCACTATGGTATTGGAGCCGCTTTGAGGCTCTCTTACCTCAGAGGCATGTGACTGTTGTTTGAGCATGCTAAATTCATGAAGTATTCATGGTATTCAGGAAATGCTGGTTCATTATGGGGCATGTCTATAGTATGTGAATATGGTTTACTTTCTTGTGGTTCTTGGATGTGTTTGTCCATTTGTATCCCATCAATCGGTCCATTGATCCGAGTGTTTTCAATGACAAGTGTCTGATTTGTTTTATCAGAATATGCAAGGCAGCATTCAACGACATTGTCCTGGTTCCTATGATTTTGTGGTTCTCGTTGACGAATCAACTCGTAAAACCTCTTGGATCATGGTGGCAACTTTATTTCCTTTCATTATTGAACAAATCCCATTGGCTTTAAACTTGAAATTGGGAAAGCATGCTAGTATTTTAATTTCCCGCATTGTTGCACCTTTGTCTCTGTTGGGTATTGTGTATTTCAGACCACACAATTTGGGTTTTTTTCTTTTTAGGTTTTGACTCTTGAGAACACCATTTGTGAAGTTTATATTGATTTGTAGCATCAAATTGATTTGGGTTTTCATAGAAGCTCTTAGATCTGGTGGATTTTATTTTTTTGCGCATTTTGCATTTTCTTGAGAGTTTCGAGGCGTCGGATTTGAGCTTGTAAACTTATTTTCTGATGGGTTTTATTTCTTGTGTGGGTTGGGCGCTTTTTTCTTCCATATTCATCTTAGCAGCTTGGCAGAAGATAATGATTTTGTTAGTGATGGAGGATCAGCAATAAAATCCAAGGAACCTAAGGTTGGGTTGTTTAAATATCACTTCACAGCGTACTTGGCATCCAGGTACCAGAAGTTGAGATGAGGCATCTGTTCATGGCAGTTATCTGTTTGCAAAACATTCTAGGCAGTCTCTTTATCTTCGGCAGTACCCTGGAGGCCATTGTGTTTATTTTCTTAGCAGCTGTGACTTTAATCATGCATGATTTTTACAGTTATGATATGGCATCGCCTGAATATGTTTTTGAGTTTATTCAGTTTCTAAAGAATTTGTCACTTTTTGAATCCACTGCGGACTGCATCTGATTCTGTTTTGAGTCATGGAGTTGACGAGGGTGCTTCGTAGCCAGCCAATCCTAACCCCTTTTCAATGGCCTGACCACTTTAGGAAGTTTTGGTTGAGAAGAATATTGATGTCGAAAAAAAGCTTGTTGGGTTGCTTGAGTCCAAATTTGGAAATTAGTATCCTACTAGACCTTCAAGTTCGCATTTTAGCTGTCTCTGTAAGTACATTCATTATATAATGAGTGTCCTTGATTATTTCCTTTTAGGGATGGAGCTAGGATTAATATTTAAATATTTTAATTTTGCCACAGTCCAAGATTTAGAGATCGCAGATATATTTTGTGCTTGTGCCATGAATGTTTCTTTAACTGAAAGTGTGCCAAATTGAGTACCAAATTGGAAGAAACTCTAGATGGAATGATGACCAAACGAAGAGGTGGTAGAGTGTAGAGGACGCCTACAATGTTGTTGTTTGGACACCGTACTATATCTCGAAGGCCTGGTAGATCGAGTTTGTCTCTTGGTGTAGGGCTTGGTGTGGGCTTGTCTAAGATGGCTCGGGGAATTGTGGATGGTTTCCCTGGGCCGAACAAATCTGGAGTAAGAAGCAGAGGTGGCCTCACCTTGGCGCTTGGTGCCTCTCACTGAAGGTAGCACTGTGAAGAAGGAAGTGATCTGTCGGGAAGAATCTGGTCTGGAATGTGGCTGAAGAGTGTGCTCACGAAGCCTCAGAGCCTCTTGTAAGTATAAAGCTAGGCACTTCGATCCTCATACCTGAAGAAGTCAGAAAGAGCCTGTGCCCTCCTAAAGAGGCAGTAAAACCTCCCTCTGATCTCGTAGTAAATGGGGCAGCAAAAGATGAAGTGTGTCTCCGTCTCAGTCTCCTGGAGACTACACAACTGGCAAATCCTATCTGAACGATCAAGGTGGTGATTTGTCTCACACCGGAGTCTGTGAGAACCTACTCTGAGTTGACCAAGGGGGATGTGAAGGGCATGCATCCAGGACGTAAAGTATACTGAGGACAGATAATGAGACCGTCACTCAACTCTAGAAAGTGCTCAACATAAAAGGCCATTTTAGGGCGTAACCCCCATGAGGGTTCACCCAAGTGGTGTGGATGAACTGCTTGTAAATATCCTCTTTGATGATCCTGTTCATCACCTATTTGGTAGGTAGAAGGTGGCCCAAAGCATCCAAGGAATACCGAAAAGGAGGAAGATGATCCATCTGAATACCCACTGTCCCCAAGAGGTCATCTCAACATACCAACTGCGACCACGGCGAGGGGAATATAAATATTGGGATTTTCATTACACTAATGAACAAACACGTTTTTATGCATGTTAGGAGCATAACTAATATTCCTTACTAAGAGTTTTTGAACATTATTTAGGACTATACAAATATCTCCTATCCCTTCTACAAGTGACTCCCCATCAACTAATACAATTGAATCAAAACAATTCATATTTGTAGCTATTAGAATATAAGGTTTAATATCGTGCGTATGAATTAGCGTTATGTTAATATTAGTTAAGTGTTAACTAATAAATGGTTGTAACCACTTCAACCATTTTGTAATTGTCTCTCACATAATAAAAGGACAAACACAATGAATAATGAGTGCATTCCGGTTACTCTTCATTTGTTCTTTGTACATTCTATTCTTTCTTTATTCTTTCTCTCTCCACATATTCTAACATTGGTATCAGAGCCGGGTAAGCAAGGAGAAAGAGAAGGGAAGAAGTTCAAACAAGTCCCATTAGGGCATAAAAGAGCAAAAGACCAATTTGAATGTTAGGTGAGAGCAATATCGTAGGCAAAAAAGTCAATCACTAGGGCACAAAAATAGGAATTTGCCATTTTTGAAGAATTTTTTGAGGCTGTTCACAGTTAGGCAAGGAAAATAAGACATTTTTAGGGCAAAACATGACAACAAAATGCAATAGGAAATAACATGATTTAGGGCACGGTTTTGCATAAAACACAATCCAAAATCGAAGGAAGAGAAAAAAACTTGATTTTCGAAGGTAGCTATTGGAAAACAAAGAAAATCTTGTATGCTCATTCCCATATATGCAATTTTGAAGGGTTATTTGTTGCTAGGGCACACAATTTGTCAATTTTAATTCACAACCAGTTGTCAATGCAGGCATAAACTTGTGTGGTATAGTTTCATTTCTTTGCTTTAAAAAATTAGTTTTTAAAATCTTGCTACACTAATTTGTGGGTCATTCTAGAAAGGGTTATTTTGGAGCTATTTTGTTTGAGAATGGAAACTCCATTAGAAAAATATTCTCGCCTCAAATTTCATACTTGGAAAGTAAAAATATAGATGAAAGACAAATCGAATGAAATTAATGTAGCCACTTTGTTGAAAATCCCGCAAATGTTGAAAGTGACGGATTCACTGATGGATATTACGTATTTTATTAGAAGCCTCACATTTTGAAGATAGTAAGGGATCCGGTGTAGGTGAACTCGGCATGGATGGCTGCCCAGATGGTTTAGGAGTCTGTGGATCTCGGGAATTTACCCTTACGAGGGTCATGAGACAACTTGATGGAGCACTATAGGAGTAACTTACAATGGATGGTTGTCAACAATTTGGGAGATTTTGTAATTCGGGAGTTCGAGAAGGTGGAATCTCGTAACTTGTGAGTTCAACTCGGGAACTACAACTCGAGAGGGTCGGAGGTAGCTTGATGGAGTTCTACGGTCAAAGCACTATGTTCGGAGAGGAAGCTTTTGAAGAATACATGATCTTATTTGGTTCTTTTACCTTAATCTTCTCATCAAGTATGTTCTATAGAGTAAGCCTTAAGAGGGGGTATTAGAATATAGGGCTTAATAAAAGGCTTATAAATTAGCGTTATGTTAATATTAGTTATGTGTTAAGCGATAAATGGTCAGTAACCACTTCAACCATTTCTCACATAATAAAAGGACGAACACACAATGAATAATGTGTGCATTTTGGTTACTCTTCATTTGTTCTATTTACATTCCATTTTTTTAATTCTTTCTCTCTTCATGTATTCTAAAAGTAGCAAATGTTATGTACCGGTCCTTCGACTCGAGAAATGTTTGGATGTGCTAGAGTCAATGATCCAACAATTGGTAGCACCGTCGCTGCTCAAGCAAGATGTCGTGAGACCATAGAGAGCATACTCTTCCTCAGAATCCCGTTCATTTGCAATTGCTGCCACATTTGCCTCATTTGACCGGCTTTTTTGTTATGTTGGGAAAAATCATACTTTTGCTTCTAGCTATCCTTTTTGATATGCTCAACCTTACGAAGTAATTGCATTTCACTTGAAATCACGGAAGATGATTCTCTAGGAATTTGTTTCCACTTCCCCTTCAATTGAGTAACAAATGCACTCTTTGGTTGTTTAGAGGTTGACTCATTTGTCCGAGTTTGTCTTCATTCCTTCTACAAGTAGGAACTAACCTCATAAAAAGTCATGGTTTGACTTTCAACCAGTAAATGTAAAGCTTCCACAAAAGATTCATATGAAGCCATCAAACTATTCAAAGCAATATTCATTTGTTCATGCGGTAAGGGGAAATAAAAATTAAACTTGAAAAGTCAAACCCTAAGAGGCGATAAATTTGAAATTCAAGTGTAGGGATCAAACCCTAAGAAAGGAAAAAAATTTTGAAACTCTAAAATAGAAGCAAACCTAGGGTTATTTTGTGTTAAAGTTAAAGATCACACTCACCAAAATATTTTACATATTCTACACCCTATGTCGTAAAATGAATGCTAAACATGGAGGAAATATTGACTATATAATTAGGTCATTCAAGTATGATAATATGAATTTGTTAATGCAAGTAGATGTTGTGATTACTTGATTTAGAATTGACAAGGCAATAGAAAGATGAGTTACTTAGCTGATTTTGGATGTCTCTCTCATAAAAGGTGTCTTAGTATTTGGAAATGATTTGGAAATGCTTTGTCGTGTCTTTAAACCGAGAATAGGGGCCAATGGGTTGTTTGGACAATACCGATAGACTTAGACCCCTACAATTGTTCGGAAGTGTTTGACTTTACCGGTAGTGTTTGGGAGTTGTTTGGGGGTTGTAACTTCTTTGAATGCTTCACCTCTCTTTGCTCGTCGGTTTAGGATATCTTGGAGCTCTTCAATCCCGAGTGATGGTACTTGTTTTTGCTCTTATCTATTCAAACCCTAACTTTTCTTGTAAGACCATAAGGGATGCTTAAAAGGGGTTAACGCTTTGGGCTAGACAACCCAATAAGATCTTTAATGATGTGGTGAGCGCCGCTTACATACCAACACTATGAAGAAGGATCAAATAATATGTAGTTCTCCATCCTAGGAGATTGTGTGTACAATAATGTGTTCAAAAAAATTGAATTTCATTCAGATTTTGACACTTGACATCATGCAACTTTGACCTCTTTGATTGAGATTTGGCTCTATGGACTACTCAAGGGCTGCACCTTAAGAGGTTAGTTATTTGCTCGTGTTTTGATAATGATCCCGAATGTAGTGAGAGAGTTCTAAGAGAGTGTGAAGTGTTTAGGAGGTATCCAAGGTATGTGAAGGGTGAGCAATGATCTCATGGTTCTATATATAGGCGACTCTTAGTTCATGTCGACCCATAGCAGGACCCATGTAGTCCTAATGGAGATTGCCCAAATTGAAAATTATTTGTTGAAGGCTTTTGCTTATTGCCGCAAAGGCGACCCTTGTGGCGCATCGAACCGCCCGACCCTTGAGGTAGATCGGAACTAGCCATTGAAGGCTTTGGCTTATTGCCAGAAAAGACAACCCTTGTGGCGATTCGGAAATGTTCGACATTACCGATAGTGTCTTGAGAGTGTAAGAAGTGGATCTAGAGTATGGAGAATGTGTTTTTAGGATTTCGAGGTGCTCCTGTCTAGACCGAGCTGATCTTGAGTAGGTATGTTTCGTAGATAGAGGTAGCTAAGATAGTGGATGGGGTGTGTTCAAGAGTAAAAAAATGTGATTTTCCATGTGTTAAAGTATATAAATGTGTGCAAAGTATAAGTATGCCGACATTGATGTTGCCACGAGTGCAAAGACCATATTTAGGTGTCTACAACGAGATATATCCATAAGGTGGCGACACAAAAGTGTTGGTGTGTGCGCTTTGCATAAGGTTGTGGGAAATTTGCCTAAGGCGGTTGTGCGAAGTGTTAACCAATGACATGGCGCAATGTGATATGATATCTCCATCAGGCGGTTGTGCGAGTAAAAGTTTTATGTTGTGTAGGGGGTGTGCATGGGAGAGGTTGGTATGCTGAGGTCTCTGAACTTTTGTGGTCAATTGGTATTCAAATGGATCATCTTTCACCTTTTCAAGACTTGGACACACCAAGCCACCTTTTGCCTACTAAATAGGAGATGAACATGATCATCAGAGAGGATATTTACATGCAGTTCATCCGTACCACTTGGGTAAATCCTCGGGGAGTCTACGTCCCAAGATGACCTTTTACATTGAGCATTTCTTAGAGTTGAGGGATAGTCTCATTATCCATCCGCAGTACACCCTTCGGCACTAGATGCATGCTCTTCGCATCCCCCTTGATCAGTGCAGGGTTGGTTCTCATAGACTCCGTTGTGAGACAGATCACCACCTTGATCGTTTGGACAAGATCTGCCAGTTGTGTAGCCTCCAGAGACCGAGACGGAAACACACTTCATCTTTCGATGCCCCATTTACTACGAGATCAGAGGGAGGTTTCATTGTTTATTTAGGAGGACACATGATGTCTATGACTTCTTCAGTTCTAGGATCGGAGGTGTCGGCTTTATATTCATAGGAGGTTTTGAAACTTTGTGAGCACACTCTTCAGCCGCATCCTAGACTGGACTCTACCCAGCGGATCAGTTCCTTCTTCACAGTTTTACTGCAGAGAGAGGCATTAAGCGCCCTTGTGAGACTGTTCTCGCTTCTTCCTCCAGATTGGTTCGGCCCAGGGAAACCATCCATGGTTCCCGAGTCATCATAGACATGCTTGTACTAGGCCTGGCCTCAAGAGATAGATGAGATCCACCAGGCATTAGAGGGATTATACTGTGTCCAGACAACGGCATAATAGGTAGACTCTCTCTTCGGCTGGTCGGCATTCTATCCTCAGCTTCTTCCAGTCATCTCGGATGTTAGGAGAGTTAGATCTACCATCCCCGATGGGCTTTCCTCTTTTCTTCTCCTTGGTCGTCTTTCCCCCTTTCTTCCTCTCACTTGTTTTTCCACCCCCATTTTGGGTGCATGTGATTTCTTCTTCTTGTTGGCCACCTCTTTTGGCTTTTGTATTTCGTCTTTCTCGGGAACTCTTTGGTTTTCCCGCCTTGTATCGGTGCTCGCTGTTTTCTGCAGTCCCTTTGACCTACTTTTGTGGTCATTTGTTGGACATTAATATATTTATCTTATCTTATCTATAGGTTGCGCAAAGTTGTGTAGTCTGTCCAAATGGCGAAAAGAGTACTGCAAGTAGTTATTGGTCTTTAGGGACCCCTCTCATGCTCGGATCAAAAGCAGTTTGGTATATGATGGATACAAATTTGACTACACCTACTGCATGCTGTCTTCAAACTGATGGACACATAAAAGTGGTAAATAGGATGATCATAATCTTCTTTGGATGCATATGGTTCTAACTCCCAACAAGTATCACACCTGAGATGCAAGTTTGCCTTATATTCAATATAGTTATAACATAGCTCTTTGCAGCTCCACCAAAGCCAATCCTTTCAGCCGTGTTGGGTTTCCATCCATTAGTGTAGCTTATCCTATGTTGCTAACAACTTCTTTGGCTCAAAAGGAATTCGATAAAGCAACTATGTTCATTGAACACATCAAACATTTCTATCAGTAAGTGTAGATAATCTTGCGTAACACCAATGCTATATATAAATGTCAAGAGCAACACTGTTTGCTTCACCAATTTTACATCGGGACAGAGTATGGATTCATTTATAGAAGGAAAGACTCAATAGACCTTACCAAAATATTTGGCCTTTTGGTATGGCCCATTCAAAGGTCGGAGATAGTGCCTTTGATCTTAATCTTCCATCTTAAATTGGTCTTCATTTAATTTTCAATGTATGACTCTTGTGAAATTACTTGCCAATGTTGTTGGATTCATCAAATGCAACTAAAGAACTCTGGCATTTGAAATCATTCTTGATTGTATCATGTCGATAGAAGCAATGCAACTCATTGGCACTTGGGTCAAACACACGAGGAATCAGAAAATTCAACTGTTTACTAGGTTGTCAAACTTGGCTGGTGCCTCAAATACAGAATGGTATATGAGAGCTCAAGTTGAAGAAGTTTTCCCACATCTACTTTTTTAACGAAATGTTATATGATAGCTCAAGTTGAAGAACGTTTCTCACATCTACTCTTTTAACTTGCCAAAATGGGGTTTGTTGCTTCTCAAGGAGGGACAATTGTTCCAAGAGGATCTGGGAGCTTAATTTCTGTGTGGCTTCAGGACATTACAACTGTTCATTATTAGGAATTAATCAATGCTTCACTTTTGATATAGTTGTATGGGTTAATATCTTGTTAGGGTGTGTATAATAATGTGAGATATATTAATGAATTGCATAACAATACACTGATATACGATATTAGAGTGTGATGAAGTGTTTGAACAACTCACCTAATATAGTGTGATTTGTTATAGGAGTTAGAATAGGATTTCTTCATATTAGGAGATCCTCCTATATATTTGTATTTAATATATATTTTGTGTTGGATTATTATATGGAGAAGGCTATTATTAATTTGAGTTTACTTTTCAATGAATTTATTGTGAGCAGTTGAGTAAACTCTGAACCAAAACTTCATTTGGTATCAGAGCGGGCTGATCATAACATTTTTGGAAGAATGAAAAATGTTAGGATATTTTCTTCTGTATTGTACCTGGTCTGTAGGAGAAAATCTGGGAATCAGAGTGGAGGCTTAATCTGCCTCAAGGATCATCATTCATGCCTACGTAGTCTGATTTGTAGAGGTCAAACTCGTATGTTTCCTTGAAGGTTTGACAAACCAGCCAATACCTATCGTGAACGCATTATTGTAGACATGTTTTAATAATATTCCTCACTGCAGACTCATGCTTCATGCATGTTGGCATCTTTGAGTTTGTACACTCAACCATCACGATTGAATCGTTGGAGTATCTATGGCTGCGTGGAGTTAAATCTGCCGTGACTGTCATGAGGAATGTTTTGGAGTGAAATCTGCTGCAACACCTTGCAGAAGCCAAACGACATTCCTGTCATCAACATGAATACCATTGCTTGAGCGTTAACTTCGTTCCAAGTCAAATGCTGCTTTCATCAATGTGAATGCTGGTTTGATATGGAGATATCAAGAGCCTACTCTTGCAAGTTGACATGTCAGAGTAAACAACACCATCCACAGCTGTTTTTCAAAGTCTGGTATTTAGTGAGTCGTTTAATTTATGTCCCCACAGGATTTATATGTATTTTATTTAATTGTCATCTCATAGTCTCGTCTTTATAATGAATGTTCACCTTTTTAAAAGAGTGTTAGGTTTGTGTATTATAAATCAGCTTTTTGCAAAATTGACTCTTGAGAAAATTAAATGAACTTTTGTAGTCAAAGTTAATGCTGTGTGTCAATTAAGTTTGTGTCAAAATATGGAGAGTATTAATGATTTTAGTATTTGAGAAGTAATCACAAATTATTACTTCTAAATATATTGGTCATTTTAGTCTTGAATCATTTGTCCAATAACGTGCATGTAATCCTTATGAAGACTCATTTGTCCTTAAACTTTGTCTGATGACCTTTTCCATTCTAGATGTCATTGTCAAGAATCATGTCGTTTTCAATAGTGTATGAATTGATTTTTTTGCCTTATTTGTAATGGATGCATTATTGGTTTTATCCGACATCCATTGAGTCCAGTCTGTGGGGGTTCAAAATGGACAAGTTTTTTTGTTGTGGACCAAAATCATGAGCAGGCAAAGGTGACAAACTGCAGTTGAGGAGTGTGATTGTTTTTGGAGTACGATGTTCACACTAAAGGGGGAATGTTATCAATTAATTAGTGCTCCACATTTGATATAATTGTAAGGGTTAATATCTTGTTAGTGTGTGGATAATAATGTTAGATATATTTGCGAATTGCATAAAAATACACTAATATGATATTAGAGTGTCGCGAGTTGTTTGACTTTGAACAACTCACCGAATATAGTGTGATTTGTTCTAGGAGTTAGAATAGGATTCCTTCATATTATGAGATCCACCTCTTATATAATTGTATGTTGTGTTGGATTATTATATGGAGAAAATTATTATTATTCTATGCTATCCAAAATCGCCAACCAGGGCAGTGTACCCACGTATTGACGTATCAGGTACTGGTACTGGTCCTTCTACGTGCAGAAAATGTCTTTGAAATCCAAAACAGTCCTGGGTATGTTTCTGCTGTTCTTGGGATGTTTCTGTACCATTTCAGGACGTACCTGGGGTGTTTTCTGTATCATTTCATCAGTGCTTCTGTTTCAGCAGTACTTCAGGAAAATCTAGATGATATATTCTAGAATCTAGATTATAATTATGTACATATGAAAATTTAAGAATGTTGAATGTTTTGAACTTTCATGAATACAAAGTATTTTATCTTTTATGGACAAAAATGAGTATTATGGATTTTATAATATTTATAGTAATATATTGTACGGACATTTCCGTACCATTTTGTACCTAATGAAAATTGGTGTTTCCGCGTTTCGAACTTGTACTTGAACCCGTTTCCTGGCAACCTAGTTATTATTCTAAGTTTACTTTTTAATGAGTTTATTGCGAGCAGCTGAGTAAACTCTGAACCAAAACCTCATCCCTTTGCTTCCTTCTAAAGAGGCTCACTCACAATTAGCAACAAAATCAGTATCACCACCATATTAAATGAAAGAAAGTCTAAAATCTTATTGAAATTTCCCATTGGTCTTTAAGCAACACTAGACATGTCCAACTCATCTTATTTTAAATCCCTCAAGAGTAGTAAGATACCACTTTGGCCTCCTTATTGGCACAACTTGCTCAATTGAATCAGGCATGATCAAATTTAAATTGGCGTCATCACCAATCTGTCCGAGATGCAAATCAACCTTAAATTCAGCTTCTTCAGTAGGCATTTCAGCCTTTATATCATTTCCCAAAACATTTTTAACCTCTGCACATTTTGAGTACTACTTGAAACCATGTCATTATGACTCAAAATGCATGGAGAGTTTGATTTTACCACTGGTCATGGCTGAAAATTAGGACTGAAATGACTTCCACCCTCATCAAAACCAATATCCCTACTGTTAGTTATCTTCTTGGTAGCCATGTCTATGGCTTTGTATGTTATGAGTCTATGACTGCTTATTATAGCCAACAAAGGCAAATTTCTTGTACTTACCAAATTTACTGTGAACCTGATTTTGAGCAAAGTATGTGCAATACAACTAAAGATTTCAAAAATTGTAACTTTGGTTTCTCTCCTAACAAAGCGCTCTATGATGTGATCTTCTGCAATGCCTTGGATGAGCTCCTAGGATGAAATGTACCTTTGTTTTCTTGCCTGATCAAGTGTCCTGGGCGTGATTCCCTGCAACACCTTGGATGTGATTCTATTAAGAATACAGACAGCTTTGGTTACTGCCGCCGCACAAAACATCATAGGCATAGCTGTGTTTACTGCTGTTGCACAAAACATCATAGGCATACTCTTATCCCTTAGCATACATCAAGTTATTTCCAACACCACTCAATTCCTCCTTTTACTGTCTTTGCACACCTTTTGCACAAAACTTAGCAATTTCTTTACTACGAAACTCACCACCATTATCAATATGTAGAAACAATTTTCAAACTGGATTCAACCTCTACAAATTCTTTAAACAGTTTTAATTTCTCAAATAAGCAAATTCTTTACTACAAATCTCACCACTATTATTAGTGCGTATAAGTTTTTTCTTCAAACTGTATTCAACCTCTACAACAACTTTAAACTGTTTTAATTTCTCAAAGACCTCACTCTTATGTTTGTGAAAATACACCCACATCCTCCTCTATAATCATCAACAAAAGTAGGACGAGTGAAAACTCCAAATATAGATTTTACCTCTATTGATTTGCCAAATGTTATCACCTTCATTGTTCCACAAACATCTGTTAAAATATGCAGAGAGAGAAAGAATGAAGAAAGAATAGAATGTACAAAGAAAGGATGAAGAGAAACCAGAATGCACACATTATTCATTGTGTGTTTGTCCTTTTATTATGTGAAAGATGGTTACAAAGTGGTTGAAGTAGTTTCAACCATTTATTAGTTAACACTTAACTAATATTAATATAATGTTAATAAATAAGCCTTATATTTTAATACCCCTCTTAAGGCTTACTCTATAGAACATATTGACAAAAGATTAAAATAACATAACCAACCAAGACCATGCATTCTTTAGAAGCTTTCCCCTTTGAAAACAATGCTTTGACTAGGTAGAACTCCATCAAGTTGCCTCTTTGACCCTCATAAAGGTGTAGTTCCCGAGCTGAGTTCCCCATTCCACCTCCCCGAACTCCCGAATTACAAAATCTGTCCAATTGTTGGACAACCATCCATACTGAGCCATCCACAAGCTCCATCAAGTTGTCTCATGACCCTCATAAGGGTAAATTCCGAAATCCATAGACTCCCGAACTATTTGGACAACCATCCATACCGAGTTTCACATACACTAGATTCCTTCATGTCTTCAAAGTGTTGGAATTTTTCTAAACTACACATTCTCTATCAGTGAGTTCATCAATGTCAGCATCCGGGGATTTTCAACACTATTATGTTGGTCTTTGTCTTGGAATTTTCCCATCATTTTTTTCTTTATGATCTTATCTATATCGTAAAAAATATTTCACTCAATAACTTGATAATATAAACTTTCTTCACAATTATTTATCATTTGCTCCAAGAGTAACACAGTCCATTCATTGCCCGTAATGTCCCTTTCTAGGGCACACTGGGAAATGATGCAATCACCACAAATCTGATCACACACAACTGTAAAGCACAAATATTAGAGCATAAAAATGATCTTGCAACAACCATAAACCAACCAACAAATCCTCCCAAGTATGGTGAATCAGCCTATATAGATCTGAGGGCTTTAACCTTCATAAACCCTACCCCAAATATGAATTTCACAATCTGAAAATGACAGTCATAAACCAGCAACTGAAGATTGATTTTAGACTCCCCTTAATCACTACCAAGCAACTCCTTACACAACAGAAGTCTCCTCCCAATGGAGTGGCTGGTTTGGGGAATTTGAACCCTTGAAACTAGGGTTAATTCAACCTCAAAAATTGCATAAGTGTGCCCAAAAATCTTAAATAAATATTAGCAACAACTTCACACAGGAAAACTGAATTTTCATGTCCTAGATTTGGAGATATGATTTTATGTCAAACCCTTGTCTGCAGAAAATTATGGCAACTTCAAAAATTCATAACTCACTCAATAATGCTCCGATCCACACAAATAAACTATGCACGGATTCACAAGAATAGGGAGAACAAGAATATGAATGGTAATCATGAGAAATCCCCTCTAAAGTACCCAAAACTACACTTTTACTAATTCACCCAACATAAAAACCCTTCAAAATGGATGCAAACCCCACACATGCAAGTTGCTTCAGCTCTAGAGGGCAGAGATAACCATGCACAAAACCCACAAGTTATTTGCTTCACAAGGAATAGGAAATATACATCGTGACCACAAAGAGCAAAATAACTCCCCAAGGAAATTCGCTACAGCTAGGGCACAAACCGGCAATGATAACACACTTTATTTGTAGAAATAAACTTCAAATCTAATCTTCAATCCAGCTCCAAATCGATTGGAAAAGAGAAAGCAACAATAGCAAGCTAGGGCATACATCCCATTTTCTTCAAGCATGAAGAATTCAATTTATCAAATGTTCAAAGATAACTCTTTAAGGCCATGCATCCTCCTTTTATAAGCTAAGGGGTGCAACATAAGCTGTGGCCAACCTAATCCCTTTTTGGAGGGAAACATAAGAAAACATAATTAAAATATAAAAGTACTAATCCTAAGTGTACTTTATGACTTTCTAATTTACTAATGACTCCCACTTGTAGCACATGGCATGCCAAGGGGTTACAATGCAAGAAAATAATGCAACATATATCTCAAAGAAGTCCTCTAGCTTAATCCTTGAACCCACGGGGAATGGAATGGGTTGAAGGTCTTCAACTTTCTTTATGTTTGAAAAAGGGGACATTACAGTCTCCTTCCCAAAATTGCTTGCCCTCAAGCAATTGCAAGCTCATAGGTCCAAGTATCACGTCCCAAAGGGAAGACATGAAATGGTGCTCCCAAAGTCTCGATCCGGTGCCTGTCAAATGGTGAAGTACTTGGAAGAATACGCTCAATTTACAAGACCTCAATTTTGACTTTGATTTGACCCGTGACTTTGCCCTCAATGTCCCTCAAATATATTTTTGCGATTTCCTTCAAGTTCCTTGCACAACTGCAATGCCTTTGAAAATCAAAATGAAAATCTTTTGATTTCCTTCGATTCAAACTTCGTGCCCTAACGGGACTGTCACAAAAATATCTTTATTCCCCTCTCTTTTTGCTTGCCCCCGCTCTGATACCAATGTTAGAATATGCGGAGAGAGAAAGAATGAAGAAAGAATAGAATGTACAAAGAACGGATGAAGAGAAACCGGAATGCACACATTATTCATTGTGTGTCCGTCCTTTTATTATGTGAAATATGGTTACAAATTGGTTGAAGTAGTAGCAACCATTTATTAGTTAACACTTAACTAATATTAATATAATGTTAATAAATAAGCTTTATATTTTAATAACATCTTCATGCACCAATTCGAGACAACAGGTGACCCTCCATGCCATTTCCGCTGAGAATGCTTTCCTGCTGTGTTTCCCCTCTAAATACACAGAACATGCCTGTTTCTCAATCTGAAATGAAGGCAAACCAACAACCATATTTTTTTCAGCAAAGAGGTGGGTTTTGCTGAGGTGTCCATACTCCATACCTATGATGCCAGCCTCCAAAATCCAAAAGTTGATGCAGCCAAAACATGAACTTCTGATGAGTTGGCAGGCTCAAATCTATATAATAAGCTTTCTAAACTCCTTGGCAAGGACTTTGCCACTATTCTTTTCCTTAACCAGATACTTATTGTCAAAAATTAGCAAATTCTTTACTACAAAATTCACCACCATTTAAAAAAACCTGAGAAAACTTATATCATAGGGAAATGAAAGCGTATAAGTTCTACTGTGCCAGGCATAAAAGTATTAGTCCAGGCCTGGGCATTAGAAACACAAGCATACAAAGTAACAACTAACATTGATGCACATCTATGTCTAGAATCTGTCTAAGGTCTTCATGAACATTATCACTATTAGTATGTAGAAACTTAATTTTCAAACTGGATTCAACCTCTACTTAAACATCTTTAATTTGTCAAATAAGCAAATTCTTTACTACAAAACTCACCAGCATTATTAGTGGGTATAAGTTCTTTTTCAAATCGGATTCAAACACTACAACAACTTTAAACTGTTTTAATTTCTCAAATACCTCACTCTTGTGTTTGTGAAAATACACCCACATCCTCCTACTATAATCATCATGCACCAATTTGAGACAACAGGTGACCCTTCGTGCCATTTTCCGCTGAGAATACTTTCCTGCTGTGTTTCCCCTCTAAATATGCCGAACATGCCTGTTTCTCAATCTGAAATTAAGGCAAATCAACAATCATATTATTTTTTTAGCAAAGAGGTGGAATTTGCTGAGGTGTCCATACTCGATACCTATGATGCCAAACTCTAAACTCCAAATTTGATGCAGCCAAAACATGAGCTTCTGATGTGGTGGCAGGCTCAAATCTATAAAACTATGCTTTCTAAACTCCTTGGCAAGGACTTTGCCACTAATTTTTCCTTAACCAGATACTTATCGTCAAAAAGACAACCCTCAAGTGTCCATAACTAGTGATTTGACTAGTAGAGAACTAATTTTTAGTAAAACGAGGGGCATAAATGACATTTTGGAATGTGAATTTCTTATCCTCATTCAAGTTGATCTTGACATCTCCACGGCCTTGCACAATATGTGACCTGCCATCACCAAGTATCACTGAATTTCCTTGCTTGAGCCTTCAACAAAATTCTCAAACCTTCATTCTCCACCTAGGTTCAAACCCCAAAAAGTCCATACAAGGTGTGGGGCCTGCCTTCGGGCAGATTCTCAAACCTTCATTCTCCACCTAGGTTCAAACCCCAAAAGTCCATACAAGGTGTGGGGCCTGCCTTCGGGCAGATTGAAGCTCCCAACCCCCAACGTTGATAGAAATAGAATTTCTCAAGCACACACTGCACGAGCTGTGCTAAGTCACAGACCAATAAAAAAAGCCCAAATATATCTTTTTGAATGATTACATTGGGAAATCATTAAGACACCTCTCTTCGTCAATCTAATTAGCTTGTCTTGCTTTCATCTTTTTCTCCAACCATGCCAGCCTCTTTCTACATATTTTGTTTGTATGACCCTTATTCCCACAAAAATAATACATAATATTATTTCATCAAACGAGTAAAGATTCTAAAGAAAATTTTCGACTGTGCTTCTTTCCCTTGGATTTAGCCAACAAAGCAATCTTTAAGGCTGACTATCCCTTGAACCAAACTGCATATTCAAACCATCCTTATGCGATAGTTTGTTGTGCAGTTTATCAAAATTTATATGATCTTCTGTAGCAGTTTGATTGCAAGTTTCAACAAATGTACTCAATGAAAGAGGAAGGCCACGAAGAACAATTACTATGAATTCTTTGCTGTCAACATTTCAATTGATGGCTACTAGTTGATTGTTTTTGTTTTTAAGCTTCAACAAACGTTGTTGAAGATATTCCCCTTGTGTCTTGAGTAAAAACATCAAATTTCTCAAGTAACATATCCTTGAAATATCAAAATCTCATGCTTGCTTCTCAGTTTCTTCCGCACCTCTGCAAGATATTTGAAACCTGATACTTCAGTCAACATTTCATAAGTAATAGATAAATCAAACAACATCAAAGCCCTCCCTATTCTTTCAAATAAAGTCTTTGTCCTGATTTAATACAGTGTCTTTTGTTTGATTCTAAGGCAGTTATTTATTGATAATCCCATCCAACTCGCTATACACATATGCTCATCATCCTATTCTTGCAAATGTTGAAACTTTGACTATACACATATGCGCGGTTACTTGTCTCCTACCACAAAAAATGCATCTCAGAGATTGGTACTTGTCTTGGAGACCGGTACATGTTGGTACTGGTTTTAGAGACTGGTACTAGTTTTGAAGACCAGTACTTATTGAGTACTTGTCTCAAAGACATTGCATTTTAATGTTCTTTTTAATATATTTTTACTATTGACCTTAGATATGAAAAGATAAAAATAAACATAATTATTCTTATTGTTTGTCAACATTTGATATCTTCACTAAAAAAAGGTATTAATGTTTTTTTAAGGCTATATTTGACTATTGAACAATGTTGTGAGGAGACTTGTCATCTACCACAAAAATGCGTCATGGAGATTGGTACTTTGAAATATCCCTTGTTGGGATCTTACCACAAAAATGACAAAACACAAATTTGCAGCAATATACTAAATCTGATTTTTGCAGATTTTATACAGAAAAGTACAACTAGGGCAGCGAACAGAAAAATGTGAATAACTCTTAAAATACCCGTCCAAAATACTTGAAATTTTAACTGGAACAAGATAATAATATGTAGAACACAAGGGAAATATTTTTGGAATTTTTCAGATAACAAAATGCTGCCAGAAATTTACAGCGTGCCTAGAATAGCCGGAAAACTTCAAAATTAATATCTTTTCGAATACAAATGCAATAAAATGAAACTTTGGAAATAATATATATAAAAATAGTAGATAACTCTCCAACCTTCGATCTGAAAAGGACTATTGGAAACCCTAGAAATTAGGGCTGCAAATTCCCAAACAAGTCGCCCCCTTTGGAAAACAGCCAAAACCCTTGTGAAACCCTCTGTAGATGATGCCGAATCCTTCTTCTATGGCTGCCGTAGGTCTGATCCGAAAACCGGCTGAAAATCTCCACAAAAACTCTCAAAACCCTTCAAACCCTAATTCTGAAAATCCTGAAAATACCTCTGTAAAACAGCCCTGAAATCCACTCCAAATGACAAGCTAGGGTAGATCTTTCACTACCGAAGAATGCCCTGCTAGCTAGGGTTGGATCTTTCACCACCGAAGCTAGGGTTCCCGTGGGATCTTACTCCACAAGCTAAAAGTTGCAAACAGCAGTTGCACCATGAAAAGAAAATATGAGTGTATGTATGAATGATTATCCTTTCACCCCTCACCTCCTTTTATAACCTTTTCATGCCAAAGAAACCCTAAAACCACTCAAGGCACACTTTCCCAAAAAGAGGGCCTTATTAAAAATAACTTGAAGTTGCTTTTCCCTTCCTAGGCGCCTAGGCCCATAAAGTAACCTCAATGAAGAAATATAACATTTAATGCCATGCATGTCCTCTCAAGTCGCCAAAAAGGTACTTTAAGTGGCCCCAATGATGAAACATAACATCTAGTCCCTTTTTAAAAGTACTTTATGTTAATAAAAATAATAATAACTGGACTAGATGCCCATACCCAATAGCAAAATAGTGTCCGTAACCCCTTGGGCATGACTAGGGTTAGGGCACGCATTGGCCCTTAGGCCATGGGCGAGGGAAAAGGGACATTACAGTCCTCCCTTCCCAAAATTTGCTTGTCCCCAAGCAAATGCAGACTAGGATGCCGTAGAATCTGTTCTCCCTCCCAAGTAGCATCCTCAAGAGGCAAACCCTTCCATCGCACCAAATATTCTGTGATATCTCTGTTCCTGAGCTTCCTCTGTCTGACCTCAATAATAGAATCCGGTTCTAAAACCAGCTTCCCCTCCTCATCCAGTGGTGGCAACTCTGTAGAAGGTACAATGTGCTGTCCTAAGGCCTTCTTAAGGCATGATACATGGAAGACATTATGTATCTTGCTGTGCTCTGGAAGATCCAACTCATATGCAACCGCACCCACTCGCCTGACTATCCTGTATGGACCATAAAACCGGGGCTTCAGCTTTTCCGCCCCCTTCTGCTTGAGTGATGACTGTCTGTACGGCTGTAGACGCAAGAACACCAAGTCTCCTACCTCGAAGGACCTCTCTACCCTGTGTCGATCCGCATAAACCTTCTGCTGATTCTGCGCCTTCTGGAGATTCTCCTTAAGAGCTCGCAGGATATCTTGGTTCTCCTGTAACCAATCCCGAGCTTTGGGAGCTCGACTATCTGATAATACTAAATCAGCAAATGACATGGCATCGTATCCATACAAAGCTCTGAAAGGCGTCATGCCAATACTCATCTGATATGTGGTATTGTAGCAATACTCATCCGATATGTGGCATCGTATCCAAAATTGCCTGTATCTTCACTCTGTCCACCTTGACTCCCCCTCCGCCAATCACATATCCCAAGTACAACAACTCTGTCATGCCAAACTCACATTTAGAAGCCTTTGCATATAGCAAATTAGCTCCTAGTATTCCCAATATCTCGTCAAGGTGGCGGATATGACTCTCCCAAGTCCTGCTGTAAACCAATATATCATCAAAGAAGACTAAAACAAACTTCCGCAAGTGGCGGTTGAACACGTGGTTCATGCAAGACTGGAATGTGGCTGGTGCATTAGACAAACCGAAGGGCATCACCAAAAACTCAAAATGTCCATAATGACATCTGAAAGCGGTCTTATGCACATCCTGCTCCCTAACCTTGATCTGGTGATATCCCGATCGCAAATCTATTTTAGAAAAATAGATTGCTCCCTGTAGCTCATCTAGTAGCTCATCAATACGCGGCACTGGATATTTGTTCTTGATTGTCTTCTTATTCAATGCCCGATAATCAATGCACATCCGCATGGTCCCATCCTTCTTCTTCACCAACACTACTGAAGAAGCGAAAGGACTAGAACTCGGCCTAATGTGTCCCATGTCAATAAGCTCATGGATGGTCCTCTCAATCTCGTCCTTAAACCGTTTGGGGTGACGGTAAGGAGTAGTAACCACTGGTCTAGTGTCCTCGAGCTCAATCACATGCTCAAATCCCCTCTCTGGCGGTACACCAGGTGGTATGTCGCTAAAAACTGTACTGTGCTTGTCCAATAGCCCCTGTATATCTACATGATACTTTGGCTGTCCATCCTCTGAGTTCTTGGTAGAAACCAAGCACTGTACTGCCCAATCAACCCCATTGTGTCTGTGAATCCTCTCGATCCTCTTTGCTGAAACAACTCTGGGTGCTTCTGAAGATAAACCTCTTAAGGTTACATTCTTTCCCTCGGACTTGAACTTGAGTTCCATGGTCTGAAAGTTAGTCCGAAATTCTCCAAGAGAATGGAGCCACTATACACCCAGGACAAGGTTGGTCTCTCCAATACCAACCACATAGAAGTCATCGGTGACTGTATGGTTACCCATGGTGATACTCAACTGCGGAACTCGCTGCATGCATCTCATGGACTCACCATTGGCTACCACTACATTGAAACCCTCAAAGTCTTCTGCCTGCAGTCCCCGCTTCTCTACCAAAGATGCATCAATGAAATTGTGGGTGGCCCCACTATCAATGAGCACTACAACTCTCTGGCCCTGTAATGTTCCCCTAACTCTGAATGCCTTGTACCTCGGGGTACTCGACAAAGTAGCAATAGTCTCCTGGGGAAAAGTCTCCTCCTCCTGTTCAATCCCTGCGCTATCCAATGCCTCCTCATCTTCATCTTCTAACTCCTGATGGTACCGCTCCTCCTCGTTCTCACTCTCCTCAAAGACCTCTATGAATTGGGCCCTTCCTTTCCCTCTACAATCATGTCCTGGAACCCATGGTGTGCGGCAATCGAAACAGAGTTTCTTTCGCCTCAACTCCTCCCGGTCCTCTCTCGATACAAATGGTCTCCTTGTGGTATCCTGCCTGGGTGGGGGCCCCTTTGGCTGTGAACCCTCAGTTTTCGAAGGAAAACCCTTAGGCTGATTTCGAGGGGGAAACCTCGATTTTGGAGTGGACAACTCCAAATCTCGTGCTCGCCTAATCGCCTCATGTAGGGAGGAAGGCTCAAATGCCTTCACAAATCCTGCTAAAGCATCCACAAACCTGCCATGAAGAGTGAAGTCAACCTCATCTCTGAAACATCAGATACCATCACTGACAACCTCTGAAAATCTGCAATGTATTGATCCAGAGAACCTGTCTGCCTCAAGTGGGTCAATTCCCTGAAGTGCCTATCTGGGTCCCTCCTGTCAAACCTGCTCATCAATCTCTGTGTAAAATCTGCATATGTAGTGATATGCATGTGCCCCTGTGTGATCAATCCATGATGCCACCAGTCATGGGCATCTCCCTCGAGGTGTAGGATAGCAAACTTAATTGCATCTTCTTCGCGCATGGGATTCAAGTCGAAGTAAGTCTTCAACTTCTGAATCCAAGACTGGGCGGTACACTTCCTAGAGCCATCGAAGTGTGGAATAGAGATCTGTCCTAACCTCTTCTGAAACTCAGGTACCTGTGGCTGGTAATCTCTCCTAGGCCTGCTGCCAATCTTCATTTTGCAATACTCCTGAAATGGCATGTTGTCTCGGAAACCCTCGCTCAAAGTCCGGTACTTCTCCCAGCAAGATTCTTCATCCACAATGTCTGCGGGCTGTCGTGTCTGCGAAACTTCCGGATCCTTTAAGAATGAAGGCTCGTGGAGTCCCAATGGCCTGGTAGATGCATGAGGGGACCCTTGTCCCGAATGTCGACTCTCACTTCTATTACCATGTTGACCCATATTGCTGGCCTCTCCCTTCTCCGCATGAGTCTCGATCCTACCCTGTGCTAACCTCTCAGTAAGCTGGCTCAAATAGAGGTTGGTAGTCTCCTGCTGCTTCACCATGTTGGTGAACAGTTGTCTCATCAGATCTACTCCCATTTCTTCACTGTCTCTGTCTCTGTCTCCCATCTTTCAACCCTAACAGGCTGGAGGAACAACCGCTCTGATACCACTGAAATATCCCTTGTTGGGATCTTACCACAAAAATGACAAAACACAAATTTGCAGCAATATACTAAATCTGATTTTTGCAGATTTTATACACAAAAAAGTACAGCTAGGGCAGCGAACAGAAAAATGTGAATAACTCTTAAAATACCCGTCCAAAATACTTGAAATTTTAACTGGAACAAGATAATAATATGTAGAACACAAGGGAAATATTTTTGGAATTTTTCAGATAACAGAATGCTGCCAGAAATTTACAGCGTGCCTAGAATAGCCGGAAAACTTCGAAAATTAATATCTTTTCGAATACAAATGCAATAAAAATGAAACTTTGGAAATAATATATATAAAAATAGTAGATAACTCTCCAACCTTCAGATCTGAAAAGGACTATTGAAACCCTAGAAATTAGGGCTGCAAATTCCCAAACAAGTCGCCCCTTTGGAAAACAGCCAAAACCCTTGTGAAACCCTCTCGTAGATGATGCCGAATCCTTCTTCTATGGCTGCCGTCGGTCGATCCGAAAACCGGTGAAAATCTCACAAAAACTCTCAAAACCCTTCAAACCCTAATTCTGAAAATCCTGAAAATACCTCTGTAAAACAGCCCTGAAATCCACTCCAAATGACAAGCTAGGGTAGATCTTTCACTACCGAAGAATGCCCTGCTAGCTAGGGTTGGATCTTTCACCACCGAAGCTAGGGTTCCCGTGGGATCTTACTCCACAAGCTAAAAGTTGCAAACAACAGTTGCACCATGAAAAGAAAATATGAGTGTATGTATGAATGATTATCCTTTCACCCCTCACCTCCTTTTATAACCTTTTCATGCCAAAGAAACCCTAAAACCACTCAAGGCGCACTTTCCCAAAAAGAGGGCCTTATTAAAAATAACTTGAAGTTGCTTTTCCCTTCCTAGGCGCCTAGGCCCATAAAGTAACCTCAATGAAGAAATATAACATTTAATGCCATGCATGTCCTCTCAAGTCGCCAAAAAGGTACTTTAAGTGGCCCCAATGATGAAACATAACATCTAGTCCCTTTTTAAAAGTACTTTATGACCCAGTCAATAAAAAATAATAAACTGGACTAGATGCCCATACCCAATAGCAAAATAGTGTCCGTAACCCCTTGGGCATGACTAGGGTTAGGGCACGCATTGGCCCTTAGGCCATGGGCGAGGGAAAAGGGACATTACATACTTGTTGGTACTAGTTTTAGAGACCGATACTTGTCTCGAGACATGCATTTCATTGTTTTTTCAAAAATTTATTTTGTACTCTTGACCACAAATATGATAAGATATCAAAGATAAATATCAATATATAACTCTTATTTGTTGTTAACATTCAATATCTTATTTTAAAGAAGGTATGAATCTTTTTCTTAGGCTATATTAGGTTGTATAATATTGTTTTCTCTAAAATTTACATATATATTTTTTTGCTATCTTTGAGTACTTATATCTTATTTTCCTATCGTACTCGACCCCATCTCCTCTTACTTGGTATGAGTGCCCATACTTGTCTCCTAAGAACCTTAGTCACCGCATTCGTATTGAATAAAATCGTAAATCGCCGAATTTCAATCATGGAAATGAAATACGTTTGAATTAGGGAATTAAATCGCATTAATCAATGATTGGCCACCATTTTTTATTGGTTCAAATTCGTTAAGGTTTTGAATAAAACTTGTCAATGTAAAACATAGTATGCATACTCGGCGAGTACTCGCCACTTTTTTCTACAGCCGAATATTCGCTTGAAAAACTCACAAAACCCGCGCACAAATGAGTTTTGGTGAATACTGCGAGTCTTTCGCGAATATTGGCGAATACTTGGGAGTCTTTGGCAAATATTCGTGAATACTCGCGAGTTTTTGGCAAATACTCACGAGTTTTTGGAGAGACCTTTTTTTAATATTTGCTTAAAATTTATGTTTTAAAAAGAAATTTGCATATTTTTAAGTTCTTTGAGTATTGCCGAATATTCCTCGAGTCTTGCCGAGTTTTTGCTGAGTCAATTTTTTTTTGGGTTTGCCGAGTATTCGCCGAATATGAGTATGCGAACCATGCTACAAAAGATTGACAGTCATGCCCTAAACATGCGACTCTTCATTGCAAAAGATTGACCACCATGCCCTAAACCTGTGACTCTTCACTTCGTGCCCTCACTTTGTGCCGTATGACTATTTCCTTCATTGCTGCATGTTCAAGGGTGAATGAGATGGGCCTGTGAAGCTGCGTTAATTTTTCACGGAAAATTTTAACCATTCACTTCATTTTTATATTTTATTCTATATATTCTCCACTATTTCTTTTTTAAATCCTATCATTTTACAAAGAAATATACCTTTATTAATACGACAATATCAAATGACACACTTAAGATTATTTCTATATTAAAACTAAAAGTTTAACATTACCGATTATTTAAACTTATAACTTTGATAAAACATTTTTGATTTCTTTAAACTTTATATTATAATATAGTATAAATTTAATATATTAATATGTTATAATTAAAATAGTAAATTAATTTTATTTTATTATGCTAATAGTTTTTATTTTACATATATAAGTTTTTTTAAATACAATTTTATGATTTACTATTTTAGATTATAGAATATAATATATTTTTTTTCTTGTATAAATTTTATTTTGTTATTTAATTTTAATATTCAGTTTATAATATTATTTTTTAGACATATTTTCCGATATGATTTTTTTTAATAAATGTGAGTTAATTTTTTTGTTTTCAAATATTTAATTTAAAAAATAAGTATATATTTTAGTCGAATTTAATCATGAATTTTATCATTGATTTTTTAGCAACGAATTCTTCATGAATTTTGTGCTTGGTGAATTCGAATGCGGTCACTTAGCTAGTAACTATGCTATTAAACATTTAGGAGTCAGACATCTTACAGTTATTCCAATTTGCCATTGGTATAACCAGCAATAAACAGCAAACAATAAGACAAATCAAGACATTATGAATATCAGACTTCTGCGATTCTATTTTTAATTTTTTGAGAAATTAATGTTAACTGAAACTTCCAATTTATGCAGAAATTTAATGCTGAGGATTGGTACAGCCATGATAGCTCCACCCAAAAAGTTTAAAATTGTAAAAATCTAAAGATAAGATAAATATATTAATGTCCAATGAATGACCACAAAATTAGGTCAATGGGACTGCAGCCCAAACAATATACAAATTGTGAGCGGGAAAACTCAAAACGAGTTCCCAGAAACAGAAGAAGAAAGGGAAAGAACCAAAGCAAACAAAAACTCTGAAGCCAAACCCCCACAGGCGAGGGAAATGATGAAACAAACGAGGGAGAAAGAAGGGAGACGCAGATAAGGGAATGGAGGGGGCAAACGAGGACCAGTAGTCTACTCAGAAAGAGTGAATTTTTGAAATAAAACCTTTTTGTCTCTACAGTATGATCTAAACGATTATGTACAATCCCACAAAATTATGCCCTTGGGAACTATGCTAGCAAATACTTTGCTCAAACACTGGAAATTTTGTCTCCAAATCCCACAAAATGTTGTGTAATTCGTGCTGGTTTTTTCCTATGTCAAGATTTTATGGTTTTCATGTTAGTTGCAGGTTTGTTTCTTGATAACTTGATCATACAATTCACTTTCTACACCTCTCCTAATGTTCCCAAAACCCTCACGGTATACATATTTGATACCATGAGAGAGCCAAACAAAGATAGTAGAAAAACTCAGAAACGGTGAGAGAAAAGTATTCTGTACCATTCTTCATTCAAATCAGAAATGAAATGGGAGAATATATTAAATGAGAGAGAGAAGCAACTGAATGCCAATCACCATTTTAGTTACAAGGTTAATGAATGCACCCTCCCTTATTACTAACTTTCATATAGCACAATGTTATATCTTTTATTGTGCATTTATTTCCTGTTTCAATGTACTTTTATAATATATGTACTCGGATAATGTCTATAAGACTATAACCATTGTACTAATATTCTAACACTTACCTCCTGTTGAAATTCCTTGTGTATCTAATATTCTTCGCCATTAATGCATGTTTTTTTATAAAATATTGCTAAGAGTTTACAAAAATGTGCATGTTTTTTTGATTATTTGCACTCAATAAAAAGGTACCTAAGGAGTTGCCAGTTTCTTATCATGACGGTGCTTCTAAGCAGATGAAAATGTTATTGTCACAAACAACATTAAGAAAACATGGTCTGTGAATGAAAGTGTAGGAGCTGAATGAGCATTGGAAAGTGTAAGACCTGAACTTACAATTTTTTTTTGAAGTGCAGGAACATCAGCGTGTCCAGAAGGAAAATTTTACTGCCGGAATTCTGGGCATATGCCAGCTCTATTATTTTCATCTCGTGTGAATGATGGCATTTGTGGTAACACTCTTTTTATTGTTAGAATTAGATCTGCAATGCAATCGTAAATATTTCAATTTCTTTCTATTGCTCTGGAAATATTGTTTTTGGATGATTTACATTCTTAAAATACAGGCCTAGGTATTTTCATCGTTCATTCAAAAACCTGTTTTACTGAATGTCTGGGTATTGGAATTATTGCATTTGTAGAAACTAAAAATTTCTTCCTGTTTAGTTCAAGGGGCCATGCTTCATTAGTCAAATGGATTACCTTTAGGCTTTAATGTTTTCCTTATATGAAGTTGCAGCATCCTTCGAGTTGTTTTTATTCTAGTTATCCCTGTGTTGTTTGATATTTAGGTCAATAATTTATACGGAATGCAATGTCTAAATAACCCATTCTGATACTATTCAAAAATAAATTCGTGAAAAGCCATCAGAAAATAATCAATAACGCATGCTTGCATTGTGGAGGGAAGCCTTGTAATATAACAAATTTTGGGATTTTTTTACAAAAATCTTGGAAGAGCGTTTACTATGTTCTCTTGCATTGTGGAGGGAAGCCTTGTAATTTAACAAATTTTGTCATTGTTTTTTACAAAAATCTTAGAAGAGCAGATTACTATGTTCCCTTATATCTACTGACATACAGATTTTACATGCTTGAGTGTGGAAATGCAGGATAATGTTCTATGGTCTTTCAATTTGGTTTTCTGACATTTTGTTTAGAAAAGGCCATTCAGTTGGTTTTGAAAGCTTCTTTGTTTGAGTATTTTAAACTTCATGCAGCTGACATTGATGTTTTAAATTAACTTTTCGTTTTTGTCTGTAAACCCAATGTATAAGAAACCTGATCTTTAGGGCATCGCATCTATCTTGATAACTAATGCAGTACAGTCAGATTTGCATTGGTGTATCATTTACATTCTCTCTCTTCCTGTAACAAATATAGAAACTTAAATTTGCTATAAATTATTTTTTTATGCTTTAGCTGCTGCAATCTTGACTTTAGATTACCATGTTCCCTTGTATCTGTACATATACAAATTTTAATTTGCTCAGTGTGGAAATGCAGGATAATGCTTTATAGTCTTCCAATTTGGTTTTCCGACATTTTGTTTACAGAAGGCCATTCAGTTGGTTTTGAAAGCTCCTTTGTTTGAGTATTTTGAACTTCATGTTACCGGCATTGATGTTTTAAACTAACTTTTCATTTCTGTTACTGTAAACCCAATGTATAAAAATCTTGATCTTTAGGGCATCACATCTATCTTGATAACTAATGCAGTACAATCAGATTTGCATTGGTGTATCATCTTCCATCTCTTTCTTCCTGTAACAAATATTAAAGCTTAAATTTGCTGTAAATTATATTTTCTATTGCTTTAGCTGCTGCAATCTTGACTTCTCTGATTCCTCATGCAACTTATCTTTCTGAGAAGTGGACAGCTAGTGACTTGTGCAGTTCCAGTAATGAACTTCTCCCAACAAATATGTCTTTTAAAATTTTCCAATCTTTCTTTGAAGACATAAATTGGATATTTTTAAGTCTTCTTCAGTCGATGTTTAATTCATACTTTTGCTCCGATTTTATTTGGAGTTAACCTTCTGGTATTTTTTAATTTTTTTAATTTTCCTCTGAATCTTTAATTCTTCTCTTGAACAAAATTGATAACGGAAAGATTTCCCTGTTTGTAAGTGGGGAATCCTTCATAAATGTAATATGTATTATTGGGAATGCTATTAATATATTCATCCCATTTTACTAAAAATATCATTAATAGAGAGTTTTTGCAGACTGCTGTGATGGGAGTGATGAATATGACGGCAAAGTGAACTGTTCAAATACATGTTGGGAGGCTGGTAAAGCAACCAGAGAGAAGCTCAAAAAAGGTTAACAACATTCAAAGAAGGGCTTGCAATTCGGAAGCAGGAGGTAGAACTTGCAAAGCAACTGATGGCAAAAGATAAAGCTGAACTAGCATCATTGAAGCAGGATGAGAAGAAACTAAAGGATGTTGTTGACAAGCTTAAAGGTATGGTCTAGTCAAATCCTTAATCTAGCAGAATGTACTAAGTTCTGGTTGTCAGTCTTTGAATTTGGTCCTCAGTATGGATCTATAGATTTGTGCACCCATGAAAGCTGGAAGAAGTCTTAGTGCCACGGTAGCTAATCAGAGGGATGAGAAACAAAGCTTTAAATATTGTCAATGGTGATGGTGACTCTCACAGTGGTAAAAATTTGGGTTGGGGGGGGTGCAAAAGCTTGTTTTTCACTTTTAGGCTGGCAAATTAAAACAGCAATTTTTACCTTAAAGCAGAGTTTATCACACGCACAGAGAAAATCAAAAGGTTTGGAGAATCACATAGATTTATGGATATTTTGTAATATTGTAACACTCCTATTTTGAATCATGAATAAAGGATTTTATCTATAAAATACATGTTTCAGCATGTATACTTAAATATATATATATTTTTCTAATGTTGTTTCTTGTCCCCCTCCCGTTTTTTTGTTTCTTAACTCAAACACATTTCAAGCAGTTTTTTTAGTTACTTGTATCTTGTTTTTTTACGAACATGGCGACTTTGGTGACAATTGATATAGGCTGAATGTTCCTCGATTGCAATTCCTACCTCCGATTGGTTACATGATATGCTTCAGTGGCGGGGTTGTTTCCGGATCAGATGCTTGCACTAGGTCCTTATGCCCATTGCAAGGACTAAAACCTTATGATTCTTTATTCAGGTCAACTAAGATGAGCAAAAATAGCACAAGCCTAAACTAATTGTTTCTCTGTCTCAGTATGACAGAGAATTACAGCAATTACAAGGATTTGTGATCTTGCGTGATAAGCTTCCTGGGTGATAAAAATTCTTACTACATTACTGTCATTTGGCTATGGATTTGCAGAAATTAAAGAAGCAATAGAAAAGGTAGAGGAGGAGGAACAATTAAAAAGAGAAAAAGAGGAGCAGAGAATAAGAGATGAGGAAAAACAGACAAAGGAGCAGGAAGCATCACAGTCATTGGACAACTCAAGTGAAGATTCCCAGCATCTTTCTAAAGGGGCACCGGAACCATCTGAGCAGGTAAGAATGCCCTTGTTTATATCACTTGAAAGTCTAATCTGAGAATGCTGTGGGCATGTCTATCTGCCTACATTCATTATATTTTCTGTTGAGCGGGTGCTTGATGTTTTTCCCATAGGGTTTGTTTACTGTGCTTATGACTGATTGACGTGGTCATCTAGATAAGCAGATTTGCATAATTATTTTTGATATAATAAAACCAAATATTTAATGTTTTGACTGGAAAGAAGTTCAATTATTCACTGTTGTAGTTCTAGTAGCCATACTCTTCTTGTGATTTTTTGTGTCTTAAAATAATGCATTTAGTTATCAAGTGCAGTCGGATGCTTGTACTTGTGTGTGGTTAACGTTTCATGTGAGTGGTGGCTGTCTCTCAATTCAAGATAATTCACAATAACGTGCTAGGTCCAATTACAAACACCACCGTGAAATTCTACTAATAGGTGGCATAAATATCTGATATCTGTGTCACTGTGCAAACTGGTTTTGCACTTTTCACCTTGTTCTGTGCATATTGAGAGAAGGAAAAATCCAATCCGGGTAGCAACGAATCTATAACTAATTAATAAATTCTAGAAAAAGTGAAGATGGGTTTACTAAATTTCTTATTAGTTTAAATTCTTCTCATCCATTCGATTTTATATGTTGAAAATCAACAAGTATAAATGAAAAGAAAAATATAGTTATGCCCACAAATGGCCAAAATAGTTTGGTAGAAAGAAAGGTCCATCAGCAAGCAACTATAGTGGGGAGTGTTGTGGACCCAGCTGTAACTGATTACACTGCTGCCAAACCCTAGGTCTTAAAATAGTCAAAATTGAAGTTCTGACAATTCTGGAAAATTTCTGTTATAAACACTGGGTCTGAAATTGCAATTCTAAGCTGAACTGTTTAAATGAAAAATTTCGGAGTTCTGAAAGGATTTTGAAATTTGATACATCTAATGAAAACATGCCTAAAATCTGAAAAATATCGGAGATTTGAAACTGTCAAAGTTGAAATATAGAAATGCTGGAAAGTAGATTTCATGATTCGAAAAAACGGAAAGAGATATAATTATTGTTTTGCTGGAAATACATCTAACAGTGCATGCAAGAGGAGAACTTTTGTGTGAGGCTATGTTGCCAGGATACGGATACGGTACGGGTTTGATACGCAGATACGTCAATTTTAAAAAACCCTAGGGTACGATACGTCTTGGATACGCCCGTACATATATATTAAAAAATTAAATATATATATATATATATGTGTGTGTGTGTGTGTGTGTATATGTGTGTGTATATATATATATGCTCATTTTACTTATTTTTCAGTCTATATGATTAAAAAAGGATAGGTAATGAAGTCGTCAATATGATTAAAATTTATTTGGTATTGTTTTATTAGTTGTAATTTAAATTATTTTAAAAATATATAATTTATATTAAGTTATTAACATATTTTTTAAATATATAATTTAACCTCTATTTCTCCATACCTACAATATTTTTTGGGTGAACGTTTTTATTCTGTATTTGAGGTCACCGTATTGAATGTTCTGATTGAAAGTTGCCACCTTGCTTGACACCAACAAAGTCATCCACCTGCACGACTGTGTCTTTATTTGACATGTAAAGGAACATAAATTCCAGAGGAACACTATAATTCCACAGGTTATTTTACTCAATATTTTATTCATTTAAATGTTAGGGTTCATTATTTTGCATTGACAAAGTAAAAAAATGTTTTAATGCCTTAAAAGGCGTATTTCTCCTTGGGTATGTCCGGGTTCGTCCGGACGCCACGGGAATGCGTCTGGACGTACCCTTGGTCCCGGGAAGAACCCGAACATACCTCTGTGCGTATCCATACTCATACCCCGACGTATCCGTACCGGATACGTATCAGGCAGGGTACGGGGACTGGTGGACGAACCCTGGCATCATAGGTGTGAGGGCATGGATGCCAAGTCAGGCTGAATTCAAGACATTTTGGACAAGTGTTGGCCAAAACACAACCTTAGACCTGCTACAGAGATATTTACTCCCAAAAACATAACCCCTTTACTACAACATAGGGATTTTCATATAATGATTTCCCCCTTGTTAATGTTTCAGTTTGTGAATGTTGGATAACGTGGAAGCTGCTTTTGTAGTTACTTTCTCTTTGTCAATTCACTTTATGCATGTGGGATAAGTGACTTGAAGTTACTTTTGTTTTACTAACCAAGAAAAAGTAATTTCAACTTAACTACACATTACCAACCAAAAGGTTCTTTGAAAGATTAACAACTTCTAAAGAACCCCCAACACTAAGGTACATTAATTTGTGATATTATAACAGCTTTTCTTCTCAAATTGCTTTGCCCCAAAGCAATTAAAGTATCATCTGTTGAAGTATCTCATGTCCCTCCGATGAAGCATTCTCAGAAGGAAGATCTTAAAACTTAATGAGGATTTCAACATCCCTAGCACTAATACCATTGTTCTAAACCCAGCTGTCACTGAAAGCACTTTTACAAAATTTAAGGTAAAAATCCTAGTTCTGAAAATAATAAAATTGACATTTTGACAATACTTCAGTCCTCAACTTCTTATCAATGCATTCTAGCCTCAACTAGTGGTGGCAAGGCATTTGATGTGTTGACGTTGTCCCCAACTAGCTTCTTCAAGTGTGAGAAGTGGAAGGAGTAGTGCACTCGAGTTCCTCTTGGTAGCTCAAGTGTGTATGCATCCTTCCTGATTCATGCTTGTAGGGTCAATAGGGATTTTTTTATAGGTATGTAACTTCCAAAAACCCAGTTACCTACCTCAAATTCTTGTTCACTTGGGTGCTGGCCTTGTTGATATGTCAGGTTTGCTTTTTTACATTCACAGACTCAGAACCATGGAAGATTCAGCTTCAGGCCATGAGAGGTATGCATACTTAGCCTTGTGTTCTTCAGAGAGGATTGCATCATTAGGCCCCAATAGACACCAACATTGCTGGTATTCTGAGACTAGTTTGCTCCTCCAGTCTATTGGAACCGCTTTTGATAGGTTACCTCCTTTCAGGTACTCCTTGGATGCCTCTCCTTAGATTTTTCCTGTAAATGAGTTCGTCATTAGATCTTTTAGAGAGGATATCTACAAGCAATACATCAAGATCACTTAGACCTCTCCTCCTCAATTGCTCAGCCCAAAGCTTGCCTTTACACTGAGCATTTCTATGGGTGGTGGTTGGTGTCATTTGTTGTCCTATCTCCCACATTATTGGGCTCACAGCTTGAGGTTTCCCTTCGCTAGTCAAGGGTGTGGTTGTGGGGAATGTGATTCATACTTTGCATGAATCTACACAGTTGGTCGTGTGTAGGATGCTTGTGCAAAGTGGTAATTGTAGGAATAAATGAATAAGACTTCCCCTTTTATAATTGTTTTGTATGGTTATGCGGTTGTAACCGCTAACTAATTTTGTAACCGTCTTTGCATAATAAATACCCGGACACACAACCCATTTGTACAGTGTGCATTCCGGTTTCTCTTCATTCCATCTTTGTACATTCTATTCTTTCTTTTTCCTTTCTCTCTCCGCATATTCTAACAGTGGTATCAGAGCGTGGGGCAAGCAAAGAGAGGGAGGAAGAAAGATATTTTCGTGAGTCCCATTAGGGCACGCTGCAGTCGGAAATCAAGGGCACGCCATTAGGGCACGAAAAATCACGCTGTACAGTCGCGAATCAGAAGAATACAGTCACAAAAATCACGTTGTACTCACGTTTTTCAGAAAAAATCACGCTGTACTCGCGTTTTTCTAAAAAAAAAAAAGTCACGAAAATACAGTCGTGAATGACATGTTTTTCAGGAAATAACAACATTTTCGAGACACAAGGAGGCTTATGAGAAAAGGAAAGAAAGACTGCAAAATCGTGAGTTTCATATAGCCACGATTATATACTAATTCGAGGGACTGCAACAAGTCACATAATATACCAGTCGACATTACAGTCACAACAGTCGAGGTTTTTCGCAGCATTTTCAACTCATTTTCGTGGCATCTTGGTGGCTTTCGTGGGCTTCTGAAGTATGCTGAAGATTTTGTGCTAGGGCACGAACAATATAACCATGAAAATACAGTCCTTTTGAGCACAAAATAGCCACAAAAACAGACACGAATATAGTCGTGAATTGCAAATAAATACGGTCGTGGCTTGAAAAGAAATCGCGAGGGCTAAAAAAAAAAAAAAATGGGGTCGAGGAGCAAGGAAAAATCAAGAGCACCATCATACAATTTATATAGTCGTGAATAACAGTTGCAGTCATAAATTTACAGTCACGTTTTTCAGGAGAAAAACAAAGTTTCAAGTGAATACGAACTAGGGCACATTATTAGTTTGGACAGTTCTATTCTTCCTATATCTAGGGAACGGAAATTCCCATAGAAAAATATTGTGGTCTAAATTTTCATACATGGAAAATAAAAATACAAGTGCAACTTATGAATAAAAATTCGAGGGGCATAGTAAACGGGAAAGAGAAAGCACCCACTAGATGCAGAAGGTAGTGAGGACAGTGACGAATACGCACTATAAAGATGCTCTAAACTTTGAAGGCAAGAAAGGATACAGGGTAGTTGAAGCTCGGTATGGATGGTTGCTCAGATAGTTCGGGAGACTGTGGATCTTGGGAATTATACCCTCACGAGGGTCATGAGACAACTTGATGGAGCTTGTGGATGGCTCAATATGGATGGTTGTCCAATAATTCGGGAGAGATCGGGAGTTCGGGAGGTGGAATCGAGAACTCGGGAATTCAGCTCGGGAACTACACCTTTACGAAAGGTTACGCAAGCAACTTGATGGAGCCCTACCTTATCATAGCATTGCTTTCAAAGTGAAAGTGTTTGAAGATTGCGTAGTTCTGTTTTGTTAGATTGTTTGTTTTTGAGTTATGTAGGGTAAGTCTTAAGAGGGGGTGTAGGAATAAATGAATAAGACTTCCCCTTTTATAATTGTTTTGTATGGTTATGCGGTCAGAATCGCTAACTAATTTTGTAACCGTCTTTGCATAATAAATACCCGGACACACAACCCATTCAGACTTTGTGTGCATTCCTGGTTTCTCTTCATTCCATCTTTGTACATTCTATTCTTTCTTTTTCCTTTCTCTCTCCGCATATTCTAACAAGAATATGCTTGCACAATGTGTGTTGTGCGGTGGTGTGATAGTTGTGCGTAGTATGGCTATGCAGAAGGTTATGTGCAGGAAGGTTTCATAGTGGTGCACAATACAAAGAATGCACCACAAGTTCATATAGGCGTTATTAAACATTTGTCTAAGCATTTTGCATTTTGTTAAACTCTGGAGATGTGAAGAACTACCGAATATTTGACAATAAACCGGAGATGTGAAGAACTACCCGGAATATTTGACAATGCGTTGCTGAGGGGTGCTAGGTAATGATTGCCTTGACAAACGGTTTTGTGGCACACTTTAGGCTCCCCCTTCTACATGAGTGTTAGATATTGATTTTTTTGTATATAGGCACATGGATTCCTTAGGGAAGGATGATGAAAGATGATACTTCGATTATGTTAATGTAACATTGTGCAGATACAGTAAAGTGCTTTATGATAAGTTGCAGAGCCTTGAAGAATGTTATAGTATTGTAAATGGTTAATAAAAACCTTTAGAGGTTATTGGGCTGGGTTTTTACCCGTAAGGGTTTTCCTAGGTGAAATCTTGTGTATTATGTGTGCATGCCATCTCTTCTTTGTGTTGTTTGAGATTCTTGTAGCATAGCTTTCTCTCGTGTAATTTTACTACATACAAGTCTGTTTCCCAACATCTCGGAATCGAGCTTTGTTCAAGCTTGTGTGAGAGGGAGAATCTCTTGTGATAAACAATTTTCTCGAGTGGGAGCTTTGCACAAAAGAATTTTGGGCATAAGAAAATGAGGTGGAAGTCTTGTGGAGAATTAGCAGACTAAAGATGCCTTGTTTGTGTGAGGTCAATCACAAGAAAGAAGCAAGAAAAGTCGGGGATATGCAATCGAAGTCTAGAGGTAAATCTAACACTACGGTAAGAACTCTAAGGAAATGTTGGAATTGTGGGAAACAAGGCATTTTAAGAATGATTGTTGAGTTAATAAAGTGAAAAAAGTAAGCCACTTAATTTTTCTTCCTCTGGAGAAACTAAGACCTCAATGAAGGATCTATAGATGTGTACTTGGTAGCTTCTTGTGCACAGGTATGCAGTGCATGCATGGTTGATTGAGTTGGGTGCTTCATATCATACGACTCCTCATAGGGAGTTGTTCTGCAATTACAAAACGTATGATGGTGGCAATGTATTTTGAGGAAGAGTGAAGTTGAAGTTGAAAGATGGGAGGATCAAGACTCTCCCAAGTGTTCTACACATTCTAAGTCCTGCGAGAAACTTGATTTTGGTAAGAAAGGTGAATGATGTTGGTGTGCGGGTTATATCCAATAAAGACGGGGACAAGATGGTCTAGGGAGCCATGGTATTGGCAAGAGGAATGCACATTAAAACATTCTTTAGGCTTGATGCAAGTGTTGTTAGTGATGCATACAACAACTCGTAAACAAAAGGGATGGTATAAGGTGTTTTTGACCTCCCTAGGATTTTGACTTCTATGAGCACCGAGAGTGTATGGCAAGTAGAGTCGACTAAAATTCCCCCAAATGTTACGAGAGAATGAAATTTTGCAAGAGTGATGTGTTTAGACTGGTGAAGGTTCCATCACTTGGAAGGTCATTGTTCTATGTGTCTTTCATCAATGATTTCTCCAAGAAGACCTTGATATATTTTCTCCAGAAGAAGTCTTAGGTATTCAAGAAGTTCAATGAGTTTTAGGCCCTTGTGGAGAATTTGACGAGAGAAGGATAAAGGCGCTGTGCACTAACAATGGAGGAGAGTATCACTCAAATGAGTTTGAGCAGTTTTGCAAGCAAATGTGTAATTGAGAGGCAAAAAGACAACTCCATATACACTGCAACAAAATGGATTTGTAGAGAGAATGGACATGACACCGATGGTAAAGGCTTGAAGTATGCTTGGCAATACAAGCTTAGAGCAAAAGTATTAGGCGGAAGCAAAGTGACTACTATTTGTTATCTAATTAATAGATTACGCACTTCAGCTCTTGTTGATTAAATTCTGCAGGAAGCTTGGATTGGCAAGAAATCGTCTCCATGACATCTTAGAGCATTTGGTTATCTTATACTAAAAAAAAAAAGAACCAAGCTGGATTAAATCTGTAGAGTGCATCTTTATTGGGTATAACAATGGTGTCAAAGGCTGTAAGTGGTGGAACCTAGTAAAAAAGAAGGCAATTATAGCTAGAATGTGATCTTGTAATGTTCCCTTTTCAGAATTAATTAATTCTGAATACCTAAAGCCTATTTTTATTATTTTCTCGTAGGCTAAGGGGAAATTAAAAGAGGAAAATAAATTAATATAAGTGGTCCAAGGATATTTCTATATTTTAATTGGAGAAATGACACTTAAAGTATATTTTAATCCAAAAAGCAGAAATAGAATAAAATAATAATAGAATGGTGTACTTCTATTATTAGGCGCCAAGTTGGATAATAATTAAATAAAAGAGTCTATAATGGGGGCACCAAGGATAGAAAGGGGCTGCATGAGAAAACAGATCCTATTTTTAGGATAAAGTGGAGTTTGAACTTTTAATATTGCATATTCCTAATTTTAGAATGGAGTGCCAACTTGAGGGGAATAAAGTATTATTTTATTGGTTTATGGGGCATGCATGTATTTCTAGAAGGGGGTGCCCACTTTGGAAGAGGATGGGAGGTTATAAAGGCAGATTTGGGGTTTATTATTACAACATCTTGGAAAATTATCAACTACATATTTGTCTGCAAGTAGCTTCTGCTTCTGCATCCGTAATAGAGGACGAAAACCCTCTTTACACACATATTTGAGGACGGAATCCCTCACATCTCAGCTGGGTAATCCCATTCGGGGTTGCGTAAGGACAATTCAGGGCACAAGTGTTCCGCCAATTTAGCTCCAAAACAATTGTATTTAGACTCTGGTATTTTTATTGTAGCTGGTTCGTAATCAATAAATAAAGGACTGTTTTGATGCTTTATGGTTTGCTGTTTTTTAATAAAAAATCAGATTATCATTGCTGTTATAAAAGTTAGTTTTTATACTACTGCCCTAGGGATTGACAAAAATATCTAGGTTTGTTAGAATTTTTTTCAGGGATATTATAGATCTCCATAGAGATCAAGAGGGCTTTTGCCTAGAAAACACAACCGAATGAAGAAACAAAAAAGATGCAGGCTGAAATAGAAGTGAAGAACCAGTATTTGAGTATGAGGCAATTGATGAAGAATTGCAAAAGAAAAACCTACGACTCTGTCTTGAAGAGATTAGAATGAGTGAGAATAACACTAAAGAGGTATTAGCCTACTCGATGTTCATTCTACATATCCTTTATCTACTACCGATGAAGATCCCAAGATTGTGAAGGAGGCACTTGTTTGAGATAAGTGCAAGTCATGGAAGAAATCCATGGAGGAGGAGATGGAGTTCTTGAATGAGAATGAGACATGAGATTTTGTAAGATTGCCTCTTGGAAGGAAAGTTGTGGGTTGCAAATGGGTGTTCAAGCAAGTAAAATGCGTACGAGAAAGCAGAGAAGTATAAAGCCTCCCTAGTGGCAAAGGGATTCTCTCGGGTAGGGAATTGATTTTGGTGAGATATTTTCGGCTATGTAAAACTTATTTCTATTAGATTTCTTTTAGCCATAGGTGCTGCGTTTGATCTTGGGATAGATCGGATGTGATGACAACGTTTTTGCATAGAAAGTCGGGACGAAGAAATCTATAAAGTGCAACTTGGAAGTTTTAAGGTGAAAGAAAGGAAGACTTTGTGTGTAGGATGAAGTCTCTGTGTATGGCTTGAAAAAATCACTAAGAACATGTAGTTAAAAGTTCGATAGGTATGTGTCAAGACTTGGGATTGTGTGCAACAAAGCGGATCCTTATGTATATTTCAAGGAGGAAAGTGATTACTATGTGATCATAGTTATCCATGTGGATGACATGCTCTTGATTGGGAATTACAAGGAAATGATCAAGTAGGTTAAGTTATCTGTGTAGTTTAACATGTAGGAGCTTGGTGCCACAAAATCAATTATGGGCATGGAAATCAAGAGGGATTGTAAGAATAGAAAGCTTTGGTTAAATCAATGTAAATATGTCAAGATGATATGCAAAGACTTGGGAAGGAAGACCCTAAATGGGCACTCCCTTTTTGTTGGTCTAAAGCTATCCATCGCACAATGTCCCAAGACATAATAGGAATTAGAGACATGGCTAAGGTTTTGTATGCAAGTATTGGTTAGAAGTTGAATGGATGCAATGGCTAGCCCAAGACTTGACATTGCACATGTAGTGGGAGTAGTTGAAAAATTTATGTCCAATCCAGGAAGGAGCATTAGATTGTTGTGAAGAGGAGCCTCATATATCTATGTCGTGCTTTTAATTATGCAATTTGCTACCAAAGGAAGATTTGGTGAAAATGAGACATTGAATCTACATGGTTGACTATGACTAGGTTAGAGATTTTGATTGTCAAAGATTTACAAATGTGTACATTCAACTTGTTTGGTGGAGCAATCAATTGAATGAGCGAGAGGCGAGTAGTGGTCAGTAATATCTATTAGAGAGGTATGGCTTTAGAGCCTATGTTCTATCTTTGGGTTTTGTTGTAAGGCTATACGAATAGATTGTGATAGCTAAAGTGCAATTTGTCTGGCAAACAACCTTGAATATCATTCTCAATCAAAGCATATTGATGTGCAATACCATTTTGTAACTAAATATGTGGAAGACTAGAAGATATTGTTGGAGAAAATTGACACAAATGAAATTGTGGCAGATTCGCCAAGAAGGCTATGAGTGCTCACTAATTAACTCTTAAGCAGAAATCGACGGCACGGTTACCCACAATTGCTGAAAGTATGTATCTGTGCTCACTTATGGAAAATGTTCAACAAGTGAGAGATTGTTGGGAATGTGTTTCATACTTTGCATGAAGTTGCACTAACCGATAGGCACGATTGGCCACTTGCGGGAATATTGCATAGGATTGCTCGCGTGGTAATCGCTTGTTGTGCAGAGTGCTTGTGCAAGAATGTTGCATAGTGGTTATATTCAATGTGTGTTGCGTAAGAGCTGCACAATGGTGCGATGATTGTGCATTGTATGGATGCTGAAAGAAGGTGTGTAGGATTGGTGCACAAAAAGGTTGCATAGTGGTGCGCAACAAGGTAATGCACTACTAGTTCTCTTAAGGTGTTGTTTGTTAGAATATGCAAAAAGAAGAAAGAAGACAGAAGGCAAAAACTGCGCTATACAAATGATACACAGCAGAGGTTTATTTATCAAGAGAGAGGTGGTTATACAGTTACCAACCGAACAACTACATAACTGTTTTACATGCTATATAATGTGTTATATTTTAACACCCCTCTTAATGACTAAACCGAAACAAGACAAAGTTTTGTCCTAAATTTTACAAATTTCCTAAAGCCCATATGTTTAGTCATTACATTTACAGTGTGCCATAAGTTGTACTTTAAAATCAGCAGTCCTTAATCGTGATGCGGTTGTCGAATGAAGACGAACCGCAACACAAAAATCTAGTCCCATGAACAAAAGATATGGCAAGTGGTCCACCTTTGGTTCTTTGTTTCGTGATTCATCGTGCCTGACAGTGATGAATCACCAATGGCCGAGAGTGTCGGCCCCATCTCCGAGTGCTGAAATCGAACCTCGAAGATGTGGATTAGAAAATCTATTCCGTGCTTGTGTAGCTCTGGCTGGAGTCCTGTATAAAGACTCAATTATCCCGTGATCGAAGTCACCTTGATCACGTCCCCGCACCACCATGTAGTGCTCATCCGACTTTTTCAAGAAGAGGAATGTGACCATCTCAGGCAGGAGTTAGAACCAACTCCTCAATAAGTAGGAGAAATAACCATCTCCTCCGTCTCTCAAGCAAGTGGTCTCCGTCTCAACAGGAGAAATAACCATCTCCGTCTTATCTATTTGCTCATCTATCCCCCTCTGTTGGGAAAGATCTTTCACAACACAATGAGCAAACTGTTCATGCTCTATTGTCCTTCGAGCAAGTACCTCTGAGTGAGTGGTTGGGCATGCCATCTCACCATGCATCGTCAATGCATCTGGAATAGTGGAGTCTCCATCCACAACAAATTGTTCTTTAGAATGAGGAAATCCATCCTCCCAAGGCATGTCCGCCTCCCGTACACCTAGTATAGTGGATATTCCCTCCACAATAGGTGCATGTAGGTTGACTATATCCAAGTCAACAGATTTGTGAGGAATGGCTTCCTCCCAAGGCATTCGCAGCCTCCCGCGCACATCCCGAATGGTGGAGCTGTCCTCCACACGTGCATTCATGTTGATCGCACCGGATCAACAAGCCGACATCGACCACCTACCCCAATACCAAGGGCAATTATCTCGTCTTGTTTCACATCGAGACAACACACTTCTTTCCACAAAAATCCATAGAAATATTGGGATTTTCAACCAATCGATTTGAATAGATAGAAGATTCTTTTGTAAAGAAGGTACATATCTAACATTCCGTACTAACAATTTATGAGCATTATTCAATACAATGCATATATCTCCTATCCCTTCTATCGCAAGTGATTCTCCATGCCTAGTACTACCGATTCAAAACAAATATTTGCAAAGAAATGAAACATACCAATCCCTACGACATGAAAAGTGTGCAGACACACGAGTCAATGATCCAAGAATCGGTACCACTATCATTTGAGCATGATGTCGTAAGATAGTAAAGAGCATACTCGTCATCCGAATCCCATTCTTCTGCAACTGCTGCCACATGTTCCTCATTACATGGCTTTTTGTTCGCTTCGAAAGATCATACATCCGCTTCCTAAGCAATCCCCCTCTCGAGGTGCCCAACCTTGTGACAGTAATAACATGTGACTTGATACCGAGCGGAAGACTCACTAGAGTGACGTTTCCACTTTCCCTTTGACTGAGTGACAAGAGCACTCTCTGCATGGTCACAATTAGATTCTGCCTGAAGTTGTCTCCGTTCCTTTCGCAATGGTAGAACTCACCTTGTCAAACGTGAGTGTTTGACTTTCAGCCATTAAATGGAGTGCCTCCACAAATGACTCATACGAAGAAGGTAAGTTGTTCAAAACCAGAGCCACCATATCATCGTCATCCACCTTTTTATTGATGGAAGATAACTGGTCTCGGAGGTCTTTCATCCGAAGTAGGTGCTCAGACAACGATCCACCTTCTTGTAACTTTACGGAAAAGAGCATATTTTTCAGGTATAAAACCCGACTCTTCTCTGACGTCTGATATTTATCCCTCAGACTGGTCCACAACGTGCTTGCCACAGTGGCATTCCGCACTTCCGGTATCAAATCATCCGACACCGATAACTTGAGAAGCAATAACGCTTCCTTATGACATTTGTCATAATCCTCGAAGTTCGTCGCTGGTCGACTTTCATCACCCTTGATTATTTTATCACAATCACGAAACTCCGCAACCGTTAAAATTTTATGACTCCAAACATTGAAATTCGTGCCCGTTAATTTTTGTGTCTCCGGCAAGGTCAAGTGTGATATATTTGCCATTTTATTATTCCAAAGTAACGGAGAATAATAAAATAATAATTTGCCTCACACTTAATAAAATACCTTTTTTTTTTCAGCAAATATATTTATTTTAATTTCTCCAGCATATAATATGAGATTAATTTCTCACATGCAAATTACCCTCCAACTCCCTCCAAAACTATATTTGCATATATTAATTTTAATATTATTACTTATTCCTCCAAATAATATTAAAATTAATTCACCACCAAATCTTATGAAATAAATTCACCTTTGTTGAATTTAATTCATCGATTTTTCAGAAGGAAAGGGAAAAACGACTGCCCTGGTTATTTCGAACCACGATTTTGCTGTTTGCAAGATTTTTGTTGGTGCTGCCCTTGCCCACGATTTCCACGATTCTGCCTTTGCTGCTCACGTATTCTTTCACACGATTTTCGCGCTGCCCTCCTGTCCGCGCTGCCCTCTCTCCTCGCGCGCATGTTGCCGCGCCCTCTGTCGCGCCTTGCGACCACGATTTCCTTGCTTGCTACCACGATGCCCTCCCACAAAAACGCGACTGTTTTCTTCACGAATCCCTTCCACGATTTTTGCCTTGTTATGCAAGAATGGCGTCGATCTTACCATCGACCTCACACACACTTCACTGCAACCCGTCTTCCTCCAATGGCGTTTTTCCAAACTCGTGCCTTGTTAGGGCTTCCTCGAGTTTGCTGTTCGTGCCTCTTGACGGCTTCCTCGAACTACAACCCTTAACGCTCTGATACCAATGTTAGAATATGCAAAAAGAAGAAAGAAGACAGAAGGCAAAAACTGCGCTGTACAAATGATACAGGCAGAGGTTTATTTATTGAAGAGAGAGGTGGTTATACAGTTACCAACCGAACAACTACATAACTGTTTTACATGCTATATAATGTGTTATATTTTAACATTGTTGAACATTTGGCTTATTATATTTGTCGATGGAGATGTGAAGAATTGCATTAACTCTTTGATAGTGAGTTGTTGAGGGCATTATGTAATTATTGCCTTGGCCAATAGTTTTGTGGTATTCTTTAGGTTCCCCCATTTCCATAAGTGTTACATCTTGATGTGTTTGTATATAGATGCACAGATTTTAACTAATTTTTTTCCCGCCCCTTTTTGTTAACCTTGCACATTGGTAAGAGCAAGCTCTCGATGCACTTGTCACTTTTACTTAAATCGCGGCCTGCAAGGCATTGTGTAAGCCACAAAGCACCCATCTCCATCACATTAGACTCCTGCACTGTATTCAGCAGCCCCTGCACACCATTGAAAAAGGTCTTGGCTCATCCCTTCCATGCTAAGTCTTAAGCTGCACAATGCGGCATATCATTTTTCTTGATCTTAGAGTGCTAACACATCATCCCTGCATGCTTCTTCCCCTCTCCAACCAACAATTCTCTACCTCCTCCTCGCCGCCCTTCATCTCCTCTCGGCATGTCACTTTATTCATACTGCGGAATGTCGTGAAGTATAGTTGAAGTTGCAGAGGCTTGTTCAAGCTGTGATGTTCTATTTGAGCCATGAAACACCGTTCAAAGCCACGAATTATTATTTGCAGCTATGAAGGTTTTCCTCGGCCATGTTACCTCGCCTTTTCCACGATGCTTACTCCCATGCCGCGAAACACTATGTTTTGCCGTGATGTTTATTTTGACACCCCAATGGTTATGACAACTTGTGCTCGACGGTTTTGGTTGCACTTTGGTGTGAGATCAACTCTTCTGCACTCTTCTTTTTGTTTGATGACCCAGAAAGATCTCTTTTAGCTTGTGGCAACTTCTCCTTGCCGTCATGAGCTTGGACTTGTTTGTTCAGTTCCTCTATACTGCGGATCGCTGCCTCGGATCGCTGTCAGTTTGCATTGATGAACTGAGCTACCCTTGTGTCATAGGAATCCACGATGGTCATGGAGCTTAATTTCTTGCCTTGAGTGGTTGCTGAACTTAATGCCTGACCTAATGTGATGCAAGTGGGGTATCAATATGTATCTTTATGCCACGAGATACTCTTAGCTAATAGTGGATTCAAGCAGCTGTTTGTCCCATTTAGATGCATTGTTCATTGCCAGGACATCTAGTTACCCCTCAAGATCAGATCTTGGTATCACTTTAGATTCTGATTTTTTCGCAGTAAGGGAGGATCCAGTATCCTTCATTCATGACATCTTTAGCTTGTTTGTCGAGTCCTTTTCCTTGATTTTTCTCTGTAAAGAGAAAAGTTTGTTATTTTCTATTGGCCTTTTATTTGTTTTTTGGCCGGTTCTTCTCTCTCTCTTTGGAATTTGCTTGAATTTTCATCTTCTATGTATGATGTTTTAGCCTCTATATTGATTAATGTAATGTGTTAGCAGAAGAAAACTAAGAGAGAAATAAGAAGAGCAAATCTGCACACTGCCCAAAATGGATGTGACAGAGTATATTTATTATAGAGAGGTGTTAAAATTAGTTTTCAGTTTTCATACAGTTAGAGGCAGTTTCCAACTGTCTAACTGATTGCTTTTAGTATAAATATTCAACATCCCCTCTTAATGAATAATATTCAAAAGGCATAGCTGTTAGAATAGTATTCTATGTGCATGGTATTTTCTTTGCGTTGCTTAATATTCTTGTGGCATAGCTCTTCTCTATATGTAAGTTTATCGCATACATGTCTATTTCCCAACGTTGCACATACCAGTTGTGGGTTGAGACAGATCATTATATTCCATGTGGGAACCAAATCTATTGTCATTGTTCCGTCTAAAAGATGGAGACTTAGGAGAATTTCATTTTCAGATACCTCATTTATAAAGAGATGGAGACTTCGGGGAGAATTTCATTTAGGAGACTACGGGAGCAATGTTTTAAAATGAGAACCGGACTCGGAACCGGTCGAGGGTTGGACCGAACGGCCGTTGTCTTTTCAAACTCTATGGAGGCTTCTAAAAACACATAAAAATTCATTTTAAAGAAAGAAATATATTTGAAGTATTAGAAACCATGATGCCAACAATTCAAAATTGGTTTGCTCATGTATATAGTTGGGAGGAATACTCGCACTGCAAATACCGTGAGACCCAAAAAAACAAAAGGTAGGCCAATACCGGGAATACTTGGGAGCCTTAGAAAATTCTCAATTTTCTTTAAAAAAACATAAATTTGCAGCCAAAACCATGTATTTGCAGCATTTTCTGATCATTAATGCTTTCTTTTGTTGGGACCTTCTACAATAGTCTTGATCTTGCATCCGAGGATGCAAATTGGAGTTTAAACACAAAAAGTGCCCTATGCATCTGTTGATGCTTGATATGTGAAGTCAACATTTGAATAACACAGTTGGTGAGGTGGGACGATTAGTCGAGCAGGAGAGAATACTCACGAGTTTTGGAAAGCTCATATTTTAATTACTAACTGCTTACAAGCAATCAAAGCTATATTCTTTAATGTTCCCAAACTTGGTCAAAAAGGTGCATAGATTTTATGAAAATATGCGTAGAGCTCGAGAAAATATCACTTTTAGAGAAAACGACACTGAAACGGAGCCACAAATGAAAGTTTTGCTCATCTTCGACCCTTTCCAAAAATGGCAAATTTTATTCTATGCATCATAAAAGGAAAGAAATCCTTAGTTGTTGAGATCCTCTAGCCCTAAACGGCGATTTGCATTCCGGTCGGCGATCGAATCGCCGAGGCGGTTCAAAGTGATTGCTCTCAGTTGCGAGCGGTTCGTGATTTCAAATGAGGCCACGGTTTGGGCTAAAAGCAGGTACACATTAATAGTTTTTCTTCATCTTGCTCAGAGACTCTCATCCCCTTTCTTTTAGTATTGGAAAGTTTCTTTTCTTTAGCTACCCTTGGATGTGGGAGCCTCTCAGAGGGTTTCAAAGCCGCATCACGGATGTTGGGTGAGTGGATATTTACATTGAGTTGTGAGACGACAGGATCTGCCGACACAACTAATGTTCCCCAACACACTATCTCCCAATAACGAGGACCCTTCTCGACATCAAGCATCTTATTGTGGATCCTCTCGATCGCTTCCTAGGCCACTTAGATAGGTACACATTAATAGTTTCTTCACGCCATGGAAGATTGGCTAGTGTGAGTTATTTACTTCCTCTTAGGATTGCCCAACTTGGCCCCTCAACCCTTTACCCTCCAACAAGCATTATTCGACCCTGCATTGGCCCTTTTATAATGATAGATGATAACACATATGATTCCTTTGCCCCAAGCATGGTCAAAGATTTTTGATAAGACTACCATCTAGTCTTTCCAACTTTCATTTGCCCATGCTCTTGGAATGTTCTTGCTCCCGCACAAGGCTATCTATGTTGGTACCTTAAGAACATGGGTTGGGGCTTCTTGCTTTGCATTTACCCCTTGTTTATTTTTCGGTGCTTATGTTCTCTCTATTTAGTTAGTTTTTGATCTTTAGGTTTCTTTTACACTAGCACTTTCTATTGTAATTGGATGTTTTCTCGAGTCCCATTGGTCTTTCGTGGACATTAATATAATGTATTTCTTTCTTTCTATCACAGTGATCCATAGGGATCCATAAAAACACACAATTCCATCAGATCCATCAGCACTAAGAAGGAAAAGTGAAGAAAAATGAGGAAAAGGAGGTTTTGTCAGCATTTTAATGTAATCTGTTGTTCTACGTGATTGCGAAGAACTGTAACCACCTAACACAGGCGGCGGTCTATAACCGCCACCTAGACAGGGTGGCGGTCCTGTGACCGGCCGGTCCTTGCACTGGGCGGCGGTCCTGTCACTTTTGGCGGAAAAATAAAATGGAGCCCGAACGGTTCGAATTTGAAACAATTGTCTTTGTCTCTTCCTTTCTGTGTCCCTTCACATCCTCCAGTGCATGGGAGGACATGGGAAGGCTATAAATGCATGAAGGAGCAAGGGATTTGGACATTCAAAGATCCAAAGAGATCAAGAACAAAGTTTAATTATATGAGAGCAAGTGAGTAGAGATTCTTCAGTGTTGGAGTGGAATTGTAGGAGCAAGGTGTAAGAAAATAGAGCAAACAAGTAATTGGAGAGAAGGTTTACATTGTTGTTTCTTTTCATATTATTGTAATCTGTAAAATTTGTTTATAATGGCCAATACAAGTGGGAAGAAAGAGCAGTTGCCCTTCCCGACTGGTTTTCCCTCAAATTGGGGGTTTCTAGGATAAAATTCTTGTGTTATGTGTGGAATTATTTTAGCATTTCTCTACAATTCTGTTCTAAGCACTAGTTAATCAGTCACTAAAGCTCTAATATTCATCAAAATGTTATTTTCCAAAGAGAAAGTAGAACAACATATTTGTGTGATTTCGTAGATTTCCAAAGCTAGAAGTTTACGGATCATTTTGGTATCAGAGCTGATTATATATCCAGGACTGTGGTATTTGATTCTTTCTTGTGATTTGTATGATAATGACAAGGTCCAAAGGCGAATAAGTTTTACCTTGCGAACCAAATATTTCTACGAAGAAGTGGAAACAGAGAATTTGAGCTCAAATGGAGGAAGAGAACTTGGTCCGTAGAGTCGAGATGCTAGAGACCATGATGGATAGGTTGCATAGAAAACAACAAGAGCTTTTAGATCTGCAAAAGACGGCTTTAGTTAAGCAAGATTCCATGGACTCAGTGGTTCGAGCACTGGCCGAAAAATTTGGTATCGGAGGGAGCCACGATGAGGAAGATTTGGAAGGGCGTGAAGAAGAGGCTACAACAATTGTAAGTGAGAAGGTAAAATCTGCTCATACTCCTTTTAAAGTCGAAATGAAAGTTGAAATAAAGAATTTTGAAGGACAAGTAGATGCAAAATTACTGGATAAATGGCTAAAATAGTTGGAAGTTTATTTTAGTGTGCATAATGTCACTGAGGCACAAAGGATCACCTTTGCACGTCTCAAAATGGAAGGTCATGCTTTGGTTTGGTGGGAAACCCATCTAGCCACTTGTGAAAGGAAGAAACGTCCTATTGTCAAGTACTTGGAAAGGTTTTAAAGAGTTACTTAGAGCTAATTTCTATCCTATCGGCCATAAGACTGACCAGATGATTAAGTGGCAGTACTTTAGGCAAGGCAGTGGTCAAAGCGTGCAGGACTATACTACGGAGTTTCAGAGACAAGCCATGTTGCTAAATATGGACTTGGAGGATGAGGACATTTTGACCAAATATTTGGGAGGACTTCACACTCACCTTTGGAGGAAGGTAATCTCCACGAAGCCCAAGGATCTCAACGAAGCTTGTATACAAGCATACTATATTGATGATGAGAAGAAGCAAGGAGAAGCAGAGCCAAAGGAAGACCAGTCAACAAATCAGCAAAGAAAAGGAGCAGGATCAACAAGTTACAAAGGTAAATGGAAAGGTAAACAAGTCGCCATTGTTTTGCATACTTGTAAAGATCCTAAGAATTTTGTAAGAATTGTGATATAAATGGACACACTGATGCCACATGTTGGAAGTTGCATCCGGAATTGCACCCAAAGCACCGAACCAAGGATTCCAAGAAATCCATGGCCACTGTGAAAACAAAAGAAGAGGTGGAGATTGAGGATGATTCGGATGTAGATGAGAGGCTGGGATGCACGACCACTAACATGTATGGGGGAAGAAGAAGAAGAGATGAGTAAGCTATTTCAAATCAAGAATCCAAATCAAGAAGACTAAGGTAAACGCTTTAGTAGATTCTGGTTCTCAGTCAAATTTGATTTCTGATACGGTTGTAAAAGAGCTTGGTCTAGAAACTTACGAGCATCCACGTCCATACCCATTGGGATGGGTAAAGAAGGGTGTAGAAATCCAAGTAACAAGAAAGTGTAAGTTCAGATTTGGGATAAATTCCCAATACATAGATGTATTAGAGGCTGATATCATTCCACTTGATGCATTTGATGTTGTCTTCGGAAGTCCTTACTTGTATGCTAGGGATGTTATATTCACAAGGAGGGAGAACCTAATACAGATGGGTCAAGGACGGAGTCAATTTCAACATCCGGGCACACCAGAGCAAATCAAAGAAGGCTATGGTAAGTGCCAACCAAGCACAAAGACTTATTCAGCAAATATCAATTTTGTTTACTTTCATTGGAAGAAAAGAAAAATGGAGTAGAGAGCACAAATGTTTCTAACCAAAGGATGGAGAATTTGGATAGCACTTTTTAGTTTTTGTAGAAGAAGCCACCACAAGAACTACTCATTCAAGGAGCAATACAAACTTCCGCTATGCAGTCACCGTATCTACTTATTGATTCATTGGACCTGACAAAGTAGGGCAGCAAGAAGAGGAGGAGATACAAGGAACAATGGTGACTATAGCAACAATGCACATGGAGAGGATCCGACAAATCCATCTCAAGAGACAAAGTCTGCCACACTTCATGCGGATGCACTCGGTAGCAAGTTGCAAGAGCTCGCACCTACTAGGGTCATCTATGTGTGATAAAGAAAACATACAGAAGTTGCCTTCCAAAGAGGATTATACTTGAGGCAACTTAGAGGAGGATGTAGCACTGGAGCAACAAACCAGAGATCCACAGAGTCTTGGCAGGTTGGACGAGAAGAGAAGACGCAAGGGAAACCCGGTGGTACTCGAAGGAGCAAGAGAGGGAGTTGATTCCTCTACCACTCCCCCACTAAGCTTTTGTGGGACCAAAAGCCTCCTAAGTAGGGGAGGTATGATCCATAGGGATCCGAAAAACACACCATTCCATCAGATCCATCAGCACCAAGAAGGAAAAGTGAAGAAAAATGAGGAAAAGGAGGTTCTGACAAGCATTTTACAGAACTACCGCTTTGTGTAGCATTGTGTGCAGAACCGCCACTGACACAGGCGGCGCAGTCTTGTAATTGCCACCCAAATAGGGCGGCGGTCCTGTCACTTTTGGCGGAAAAATAAAATGGAGCCCGAACGGTTCGAATTTGAACCAATTGTCTTTGTCTCTTCCTTTCCTGCGTCCCTTCACATCCTCCAGTGCACGGGAGGACATGGGAAGGCTATAAATACATGAAGGAGCAAGGGATTTGGGCATTCGAAGATCCAAAGAGATCAAGAACAAAGTTTAATTATATGAGAGCAAGTGAGCAGAGATTCTTCAGTGCTGGAGTGGAATTGTAGGAGCAAGGTGTAAGAAAAAAGCAAAGCAAGTAATTGGAGAGAAGGTTTACATTGTTGCTTCTTTTCATACTTATTGTAATCTGTAAAATTTATTTATAATTGGCCAATACAAGTGGGAAGAAAGAGCAGTTGCCCTTCTCGACTGGTTTTCCCTCAACTTGGGGTTTCAGGATAAAATTCTTGTGTTGTGTGTGGAATTATTTTAGCATTTCTCTACAATTTTGTTCTAAGCACTAGTTAATCAGTCACTAAGGCTCTAATCTTCATCAAATCTGTCATTTTCCAAAGAGAAAGTAGAACAGCATATTTGTGTGATTTTGTAGATTTCCAAAGCTAGAAGTTTACAGATCACACAGCCCACTCAGAGCTTCTCCTTTAATTATTTCAACATTTGTTGGTTTTCTTTTAGGGAATCACAAATAGTTCAATTAATCATCGAGGCTGGTTCATACCTATACATGGCTTTAAATGGTGACAAGCCAAATAAATGTATGATTTGTTGTATTGTACCAATTCTCAGCCAAATGCATCCATTTTGGCCATGAAACTCAAAAATGTGGCAGTGGCTTTACTTTTTGTACTATAGAATTCGGCATTAATAATGTCGCCATATCTATCAATGCCATTGCTATATTCCCTTAGACCTTGCATTTCAGCCTCTACATATGATATTGAGCTATACCCAACATGTCATTTAGAGAAACATTAGGTACTTCTTGATGGTATTGGTCTTCTTCTTTCATCATGTGCTCTAATTACTGATTCTTCTCGATCCTAATCAACCACTCCAGGTTCTTCCCAATCAAAAATATCTATCACATGAATGTTTAGAAGCCTCACATTTGTGTCACCTAGACATGGTTTCCTTGCAAGTATCACAAAGACCCGTTGAATGCAGATCGGCAAGGGTAGCAAGATCCAGAACTCTAGCTTTTGACAGATCAGCTCTAGGGATTAAACAAGATCCAGAGTTTTCATTACCCATAGGGTTGATTTTCATTTCCGTGGGAAGCTTGGAAGCTGAATTTGTCGCAAATTGACTCGAGAGCTCCTAAATAGGGCACTACTTGTTGAATGGCTTTGACATACCCCTAATGGATTCCTTCAGTTCATCTAGGCACATAGCAATAAATCAATCACCGAGGAGAGTTTCTTTCAACCAGCAAACTTGCTCGACCGAATTATTTGTAGTAGTATGCCATTGTGCCGTATTCGTCGATACTTTTGAGGTCCAAGAAATAATTGTCTTGAGTACATGCCTCAAAATAATGTAATAATGTAATGGCCAACTCATATCAAGTGGTAATCTCTTGACGATGCTTCACTTTGATTTGACTACATCTCATGCTGAACTATTTGCCATCGATCACATGCTACTCCCTCAATGTGTAATGTGGCAAATTGAATTTTTAAGACTCACCCATGGTGTTTAGTCTTAAAATGATTAAACTTCTCATTCCAAGCCTTGGGTTTAACATTGTCATGGATTTCATCAAACTTGGGCTGAGAATATTTTGAAGCAAGCTTTGATTTATGTGATTCTACCGATGATATTCTTTTAGGTATCTATTCCCTCTCCTATTCCTTGCATAAGGGTTCTCCCATTCATCTTGGTTTCCAGCTTCTCTCTCTCGGTTTCATGGTGCATGCCGGTCTTCTTCATGATTGTTGTGTTAGATGTATTAGATATTTCTTAAATATTGTTAACTTATTATTAGCTGCTTGTTATTTTGGTACAACTAGGCTATTTGAGGATTTGGTTTGTTCCGTGATATGAGAAGAATTATATGGTGTACTGTTTTCCTGGTCATATATACAGGCCATTGAAATGTGATACATACGGCTTGTTCATTGATCTTATATAGACTTGCTGTTGAAATGTAATCCATGCGGCCCATGATTGAATCAGAAGTGCTGTCATCGGCATGGGAGATATCTCGTTGGGATGAATTGCTTTGTCTACAACTATGCTTGATTTTCCCTTTGTAACGCATTTTATGGTGTGCCACCATTGCTAGGGGTATTCAATGTGCATCTGTTTAGGGTGGTATAGATAACTTGATTGAGATTTAAATAGATACGGATAAGCTTGATGGGTGCTTGATGAGCACTTTGTGTGTTGCCCATTGACCGTGCTAGCTGCTGGTGGAGTTGTAGCTGTTGGAGTTGTATTCAATGTGCATCTGTTTAGGGTGGTATAGATAACTTGATTGAGATTTAAATAGATATGGATAAGCTTGATGGGTGCTTGATGAGCACTTTGTGTGTTGCCCATTGACCGTGCTAGCTGCTGGTGGAGTTGTAGCTGTTGATGACGCATGGTAGAAGCTCCAAATGTTTTTGCATGATGTGGAAGAAGAGCCAAGACCAAGTTCAAATTTGGCGTGGGTGCATTTCAAGAAGACGATAAGAAAAGCAAGGCTGATGCTGCATCTCATGGAGGCAGAAAAGGCTGACTCAAATCATGTTGTGTAGTGGAGTATTTATCTAGCACGACAAAATTTGAGGTGTTCGTCAAATGCGGAGAAATGTGATTTTGAGGTGTTCGTCAATGTGGATGAATGTGAATTAAATATTATACAAGAAAAATGAAAAAAGAAAGAAAGATATAGAATCAGAGGACAGTGTAAAATAGAGTTTATTTTATGCTTTGTGGTGAATATTTTGAAATAGGTGAATACATTTATGATCAGTAGTCATTCTATTCAGTTTTGAAGATAATGCATATTATTGCGTTTCCGTGTGATGTGAGAAGAACTTGGTGATGGCGCTTGGATTTGTTTTATATTTTGAACCCGCGCAGATCCCACAAATAGTATCTTTGCTGTCTGAGTCATACATTCCACATATTAGTTTTTGTGTGTTAAGGTGCTTAAAGCCATGTCAATCTGCTGCATTGTGAGCTGGCGTGGTTGTGCACAGCAGATTTCCCTTGAATTGAATACTCAGACCCACCTTTGTTTGGACTCTGCTGGTTGGTGCACAGATATCTACAATGATTCTGGGTGCTCTGTTGGTTGGTAGCTAGGTTACCTCATTATGCAATTCGTAAAGGATAAAATTTGTAGAAAATTCGTTGTAAGAAATATCGGCAATAAAATTCGTGATTAAATTTGAATATAAGAGATATTTTTTAAAATGAAATATTCCAGAAAATTTATCATCATGGATTTAATAAATAATAGACATGGATTCAAAAAAATGAATATATAGAATTAATAAATTAACGATATCTAGGCCCCGACTCATATACCTTGGGGTGCTGACTGGGAAATAGATATAGATAGGCCCCCCATAGAACCCATATAGAGCTGAGATATAGAGCCATTGGGGGCCCGCCCCTACCCGCTTCTATCTATATAGCCGGGCCGGGCCATCTCTCTCTATAGAGGGGTTGGGGCCTAAGAAAGCGTATCTCCTTAAATATTCCCTCCGGCGTGATAATGAACATGTCATATGAAGGAGGCCGGGGTTTACCTCAACCCCATATATATGGTATGGAGGGGGCAAAGTGCCTACTATATAGAACCAACGATCCTCCCGAAAGAGCCCCCTATCTAGTTGGCTGCAATGCCTCTCTATCTAGTTTATGGGCCCCACCCCCAACACCTAGATAAGGGGGCTGAACTCTATATGGGGGAGAGGTGTGGCGAATTGCCCTGAACTCTCTATGGTCCCCTCTCGAACATCTAGAGTTCTCCTTTGATAGGCGAATGGATGGGATGCATCCGGCCATCGGTCATATCACGTATAGAATAGATGGATGATGGATGCCATATAGATTTGGGTGCTTGACCAACAGATTAGTTCCGATAGGGATAGGGGCCGCTCGGGAGATTGGTTAGTTCACTCTCCTTAGGTGCGAGTCGAGGTTTAGATTTACTTGGTCATTCTTCTATATGGCGATAGGGAGAGGAGTGTCACTTTTAAGAGTAGGGGTGGGGTAGGCACCACGACATTCGGAGATCCCAAGTGATTCCTTGATTCATGGATTTCGGTGAGCACGGGTTGGGCTTCTTTTCGATTTAAGCGGTCGACCGGATTAATGTGAAGATCTCTACTCGGCCGAGTCTCTCTCTTGGGATCTTCATGAACCGGGTGAACCAGGGCCTCAACCTACTCTCTGAGGCGAGGCCGGGGCCGGGGTTTATGTCCAGTCTACCCTATTTAGGTCACCTATGGTTATGGCGCATGCCCAAGCTCCGAGCCGGGCTCGAAACCCACCCACAACTTTCTATCTCTCTTATCCCCTAGTGCTAGTGATTCAAGTATTCGGTTGACTCTCGACCAACTTTACTCTCCCTCGCCCGACCTTTGAACTCTATGCCCCTTGGCTTCCCGAGCAACATTATAGATAGCTCTTGTCGGTGTGGGACTCTCCCCAAATCTTGTAGATAAAACTCTGGGGAGGGGTGGGCGAGTGCCCCTATCTCTCTATGGGGCCCTCAATGAGAGGCTGCACCTACACGACTAGGGAGAGTTGTCGACCCATGCCCATCTATTTCTATAGATCAATCAAGGATCGGGTGACTACTGCTAGATCAAATGAGTACAAGCCCTAGCTGGATATGGAGAAATGGCCTGCTCCACCCCACCATATAGAGAGTGAGAGTTCGGGGGATATATGGTGTGGTCGAGCCAAATTGATCTCCATCTCGTATCTAGAACTATAAGATAAGATAAGATAGTTCGAGGTGGGGCACTCTCCCCTCAATCTATCTATCTATATGGTATGGGCCCCTCTCTATTGCTGCCCCCAGATAATAAGATAAGATCTATAGGGGGGCCCCCAACTAGAGAGATTCGTCCCCGCCGTAAATGAAAAGGTGGGCCCCTCTCTCTCTCTATAGATAGAATAGAGAGACCATCTGTAAATGTCTTTTGTGTTGTTGGGTTTTTCTTTTTGTATTAACTTTTTACTGTTTAGAAGAGAAGTATATCATATGTAAAGAAAATAGTTTATGTTGGTTGGATATGATGAGCAGTCAAAAGCATACAAGATACTAGATGTCCCTACAAACAAATTTCTGGCTGAATTTTTTTTTTTGATTGGTAGAGATGTTGTAGATGAGAAGATACTTTTCTTTGGTAAGTGTACATATAGTATTTTTTTGGTATGGAGAAATCGGTAAGCGAGTCTCCTGTGAAGCCTCTTCATTGGAGGTCACAGGTTCAAATTGGCTTGCCACTATAACTCCGGTGCTGGTGTAGATGCCTCACTCTTGCAGCGTGTGTAATTTGGGGACTCAAACCTGAGACCTCTTAGTGGGGTGCATTAACGCCTCCTCACCATGGCCAGTCGGGCTAGTCCTTGGGGGCTAAGTCTACATATAGTATTGTACAAGTAACTGCTGCTGATATTTTTGGAATAAGCTCATGTGTCGAACTAGAATGAGTCTTAGAGCCAAAACATCATAGTCAAATTCCAAGGGGTTAATGAAGAACAAAGTGATATCCAATCTTTGCAGCCAAATGAAGAAGGCCAATAGCAAAGATCAAAGTGCTGTTATATCTTGGTGAAGGATATTTAGAAGTATGTATTGCTTCTAGACAATCAACTTACATGACTGGGGAAACAAATGGTATGTGGTGGTGAACAGGTATTTTGTTGTTTTGCTAGGTATTTGCACCTAGCACATCTGAAAAGGCCAAAGGAAAATCTGAATGGGAAGTTGCAAAACATGAATTGGGTGGCGAGATTGCCACAATTAGAAGCCACATGTTCTTTGTGACTGTGACCATTGGCACAGATGAACTTACAACATTACAAAATTAAAATGTAAGCATGGAATATGGGTGATGGTGGAGAATGTGCATGATTCTAGAGCTATGCTTCAGAGAGTTTGTGATTGTCACATATTGCAGATCTCTGAAGTTGTTTACAAACATCTAGTTGTTTATATAATAGACAATTGGGATTGATGGACACATTTTTCGACAATCAATGTTGTGTCCCTACAAGCATGTAATAGATTGCTTGAAAAATGGTAAATTGACCCGGGTAGCAGAAAGAGGAATATATCTAATCCATCGAAGATGGATAGTATTGAGTCAAGGTTAGGGAGCCAAGGAGAATACTTGAGGCTAAAGTGCATCAAACAAAGTGCCCAAGAGATGAGGTATTTTGATGTTAAAAAGGTACATGAGGTGAAGTGTTCAAGTTACAAGGTGTTTTGATGTGGTAGCTCTCTACAATGAGTGGGCTAGTGATGTCCACTAATGGACATGGACTTAAGGTGGGTCAGTGACACAAAACCGGTCAACCCTGAAAAATGTTAGTAAAAATTGTTTGCTGAGCCAAACATTTGATATAACCATGAGAGAATAAGATATTGTCAGGGAAGAATATATCTCTGATGAAAGGGCTGAACTGACAACAAAGGCTGGCTCCAATCTTTATCAGAAGGAAGACATGCATTCCCATCAACACCGTGATGGAACCAAAACAAAATCTGATAATGTCATTAAACACTCATTCTTGAAAGATGTTGGCATATGCAAGAAGAAAGAAATCAGAGAAGGCAAATCTGCACACTATCCAGAATGGACACAGCAGGGTATATTTATTTAGAGAGAGGTGGTTACAAACAGTTTACAAACAGTTGGTAGTTAGAGGCAGGTATAACTGCATAACCGATCAGGAACACTATATAATGCTCTTATATTTTAACACCCCCTCTTAATGACTAAACCGGAAACAATACCAAGTTTGTCCCGAAATTTTACAAATGTTCTGAAGCTCATATGGTTGGTCATTAGATCTATAGACTGTGCCATAGATGGTACTTCAAAATCAGTAGTCCATTGTTGTGTTGCGGTTGTCGAATGGAGAAGGACCGCAAAACAAGAATCTGTTCGTGTGAACAAAGTATATGGCAACTTGGTCCACTGATTCTTCGTGATTCATGAGTCATTGACCCGTGATGAATCATCACCCATCTCCAAAGTGTGGTAATCAGAAACTTGGAGAGGTGGATTGAGAAATTTGTTCTAGGCTTGTGTAGCCTGCTAGAGTCTATACAAAGACTCGGTTAGCCTGCAATCGAAGTCACCTCGATTGTGTCCTTGCAACACCATGTAGTGCTCATCCGACCTTTTAGAAAGAGAAATGTGACTATCTATGTAGTAGAAGTTAGAACCAACTTCGCAATAGTAGGAGAAACAAGCATCTCTGTCTCAACAGTGGGAGAAATAACCATTTCCATAGTGGTAAGAGTGAAAACCAACTCCTCTGTCTCATTTGTTTGCTCATTTATCCCCCTATGTTGGAAAAAGTCTTTCACAACACAATGAGCAAACTGTTCACGCTCCACTGTCCTTTGAGCAACTACCTCTGAGTGAGTGGTTTGGCATGCCATCTCACCATGTCTTTGTCAGTGCATCGGAAGAGTGGAGTCTCCATCCACAACAAATTGCTCTTCAGAATGAGGAAATCCATCCTCCCAAGGCATGTCCGCCTCCCGTACATTTGGTATAGTGGATATTCCCTCCATAATAAGTGCATGTAGGTTGACTATATCCAAGTCAACAAATCTATGAGAAATGGCTTCCTCTCAAGGCATTGCAGCCTCCTGCACATCCTGTATGGTGGAGCTGTCCTCCACATGTGCATTCATGTTGATCGTAGTAGGATCAACAAGAAGATATTGGCCACCTTGCCCAATACCAAGGGCAATCATCTCATCTCTTTGTTTCATATTAGAAACAACACACTTCTTCCCACAAAAATCCACAAAAATATTGGGATTTTCAGTTAATTGATGAATAGATAGAAAATTCTTTTGTAAAGAAGGTACATATCTAACATTCTGTACCAAGAGTTTATGAGGAGTATTCAATACAATGCATATATCTCATATCCCTTCAACAAGTGATTCTCCATCAACTAGTACTACTGATTCAAAACATATATTTGCAGTAAATGAAACATACTAGTCCCTGTGACATGAAATGTGTGCGGATGCATCGGAGTCAATGATCCAACAACTAGTACCACCGACGTGAGCATGATGTCGTAAGACAATAAAGAGCATGCCCGTCATTCGAATCTCGTTCTTCTACAACTTTTTCCACATGTTCCTCATCACATGGTTTTTTGTTCTATTGCGAAAGATCATACTTCCGCTTCCGACAATCCTTCTTAAGGTGCCCAACTTTGTGACAGTAATAGCATGTGACCGAATACTGAGTGGAGTGACGTCTCCACTTTCCTTTTGACTATGTGACAAGAGCACTCTCTAATTGGTCACAACTAGATTCTGCCTGAATTTGTCTCCGCTCCTTTTGTAACTGGTAGGAACTCACCTTGTTAAACGCAAGAGTTTGACTTTCAGCCATTAAATGGAGTGCCTCCACAAATGATTCAAATGAAGAAGGCAAGCTATTTAGAACCAGAGCCACCATATCATTGTCGTCCACCTTTTTTTTGATGGAAGATAACTGGTCTTGAAGGTCTTTCATCCAAAGTAGGTGCTCAAACAGCGATCCACCTTCTTGTAACTTCACAGAAAAGAGCATATTCTTCAGGTATAAAACCCGACTCTTTTCTGACGTCTGATATTTATCCCTCAAACTAGTCCACAACGTGCTTGCCATAGTAGCATTCCGCACTTCTGGTATCATATCATCCGACACCGACAACTTGAGAAGTAATAGAGCCTCCTTATGACGTTTGTCATAATCAGCAAAGTTCGTAGCAGGTCTGCCTTCGCTACCCGTGATTATCTTATCACAATCTCAAAATTCTGCAAGTGTCAGAATTTATGGCTCCATACATTGAAATTTGTGCCTGTTAACTTCTGAGTCCGGCAGAATCAAGTTTGAAATATTTTCATTTATTACTTTCCGCAAAATGTCTTTGACTGGTTGGAACAACCCACGAATTTCAATATTCCTCTCCCTCACGACTGCAGACTTCCCACGAAGTTTTCCCACGATTTACTGTAGACAACGATCACGACTTGAGCAATGTTCAGCGAACAGGAAGACAACAACAACGAACAGGAAGATAAAAGTCGTGACTGCAAATGAACAATCTTTGCCGTTGAAATGACTCGAAGATCAGTTTTCTTGCCCTCGAATGCCCTAACCTCCCTCGAAAATCAGTTGCAAACTGTAAAATCTGCTGCGACTGCCAAAATTGCAGGAAATCGCAACTGCTTGCTGCGACTGGTGAGAATGACCCAGGGAAGACTTTTGTGATTTCTGCGACTGGTGAAAACTAAAAACGACCTTCTCTTTGTAATTCTGACTATGGAAAAACGTTTTTCTGCTTTGTATGTGCCCTCGCGACCATATACGAATTCAAAAATTCGTAAAAATCTTCTACAACAAGTGAACACGACAATGACTTAAGTTTGTGCCCTAGCAGGGCTTCCTCAAACTCTTGTTGACTCCCGTACCCTTCAAGGGCTTCCTTGGGCTCTGTATTTCCTGACTGCGACTGTATTTTACTATTTAAAATACCCTCACGTTAGGGCTTTCAAATTTCCAGTTCGTGCCTCTTGGAGGCTTCCTCGAACTGCGACCTTGAGCGACCTTGAACACTCTGATACCAATGTTGGCATATGCAAGAAGAAAGAAATCAGAGAAGGGCAAATCTGCACATTATCCAGACTGGATGCAGCAGGGTATATTTATTTAGAGAGAGATGGTTACAAACAGTTGGTAGTTAGAGGCAGGTATAACTGCATAATCGATTAGGAACACTATATAATGCTCTTATATTTTAACAAACACTATGTTACCTTGTGAAACCGATGCTTATTATTTACAAACTACATGGATTTCAATTTAATTTACTCTTTGTACCTGGGTATGTCGACTGGCATACTAGGATGTACCTGGATACTGACATGTGTACCATGTGCATTTCTCTGGCGTATCTGATCATGTACTTGTCCTTGGTATGCCCTGTACTTGTACCCTTGCCTGCAGAGCCATTCATGGCTGCCTAGGAACTTCTAGGGCTTCTTCCGCCATTGTGATCTCCCTCACTGGAGACACGTCCCATGGGTCAGTAGATGTGTCTCCTGGTTTTACTTTTATACGGTGTATGTTAGATTAGATTGAGCAACATTTTTGGTACTCTTGTTTTGATATCAGAATTTAACGTACCTTAGTGTTGGGAATTTTTAGAAGCTAATATTTTATTTTAGTTAGTTAGTCACTTGTGTTAGAATTAAATTTACTTCTCATTAGTTGGAAATACAAAAGCGAAAAGTTTCACAGAGGGAAAGTGACTTTAAGATATCCCACATTCACAAAGTGAAGAGTTTGCAAAGGGAAAGTCATTATAAAAAGACCCTACATTGTGGCATTCGATGTTATGTTGTGGAAAATAAATTCTTTATGCACGGTTTTAAGGCTGTTTTTGGCCAAGAAATTAGGCTTGAGTCAGCACCCAAACCCTTTCAGAAAAGTTATCCTCTTGCATGCATTTTCAAACAATACAACAGCTCTATCTCTTTCCAGTTTTTCTTGGCATAATCAGATATACTTTCCAGCAATTCAATATATTGTTATCTCTCGGTTTTCCAAAGCAAAAACACTTCAGTTTCAGATTTTCAATTTTTCCTTTGTTTCAGTTGGCTCTCAGATTTTTGATGTTTTTCAAATTTTTAGGATTCAGATCAAGTGTTTGCAATAGTTTCACATTTGAATTTTCTTTATCTCTTTCCTATTGTCTGGGGTATGTATGGATTTTAGGTGTTCGGATTGTGGTGGTTGATTGAGATATCTATAACTATATGTGGGGTGCGGTGCGGGTGGGACGCAGGTGGAGGGCACCAATTAAACTATATATACCATGCTGCGCATGCTGTTTCCTTGCCCTTGCTCCATAGAATAAGATGGCTATCTATAATCCTCGAGTCAGTAAAGGCTCCACCCCACCCTCTATATCTATATGGGATTGAGTATAATATTTTTCCACATCAACAGTCGAGCTTGGATTTGAAGTTTCAGACCTAGGGTTTATGACAGGAAATTTCCAGAATTGTAAGAAATTCAATTTCAAATATTTTCAGACCTAGGGCTTGCAGCAGTGCAGCTAACTCCAGTTGGATTTATAACAGAGGCGTTAAAACCACTTTCTTGATTGAATGAATGAGAGTACCAATTATGGCTTCAATCTCAGTCACATAAGAAGGCAAATACTGGATCCGAGGTAGCATTGTCTATGGAGGAAGCCATCACTGATTCTACAGGTGAAATAAAGGAGACCATAGACCCGATTTACAGTGCTATGATGACCATGAATATGACTGTAGATGCTCTGGTGCTGTCCATGGAAAACACTAAACAAAGGCGTAGACAAAACATATAAGGTTAAATCATGGGCTGCATGTATATTACATTTCAATGGCTTGTCTATATAACTAGGAAAATAACACTCTTATGATTCTTCTCATATCATGGGAACAAACCTAATCCTCAAAAAGCCTAGTTGTAACAAACTAATAATAAGCTAACAATATTCAACAATGTCTAATATTAGAATCACGGACTTGCATGTATTACATTTCAATGGCCTGTCCATATAACGAGGAAAATAATACACCATATAATTCTACTTGTATCACGGGAATAATCCAAATCCTCGAATAGCCTAGTTGTAACAAACTAGAAACAAGTTAATAATATGCTAACAATATTTAACAATACTAATATATTTACCATCTCTTCCTCCCTCGCCTGCCCCCTCTGCCGATAAATATCGTATGATTCTTCTCATATCACGAGAACATACCAAATCCTCAAATAGTCTGGTTGTAACATAACTAAAAACAAGTTAATAATATGATAACAATATTCTAACAATTTTTTTAATGTTGTCTAATATATCTATAACATCTATGCAACCCCCGCCCCTCTAATGAATAAATCAGATACATTCTAATTGATTTAGTCATTGCATCAGTAATATGGTTTTGAGTATAATCCTGGGCTCAAAAAGTCTGATTAAGTCCAGACACGAACTTAATCAATGAACAACCTACTGGTTTGTTCCGTGAATTTCAATTCAGTGTGTTTTGGGGATCCTGACTAAATACAAGCAACATCTGGAAAGTACCTTTCTCTTCTTGTAGTACATTAGTAGCTTAGGCAAAAGGCAAGAGTAATTGTGAAGGTAGTTGCCATCTGCGATCCCCAAATCTGACTCTTAAAGTCTAATGTAAACTGAAAAAATAGATAATCGCAGAAAAATTCTTGTAGTAAAAAGAGCTTACTTCAAATGTAAAAGTAAAGATATTGTTTTTTAAATTTAAATTTTGTATTGTAATTTTGTATTAATTTAGTTTTTAAATTATTATTTTTAATTTTTTTCGTTAATAATGTTTTTAATTTGAAAAATACCTCTTTTTCAAGGCCCTGTTCGCAATAGAGGTTATTTCTGCAACTTGCAAAGGAAAATTCCTAATCTAAGCATATATCAAATATCTTGTTTGTCTATTTGCTATCTTTACCACACACACACACTCAGTTTCACTCTCCCTCTCTCTTTCATGTACATGGACCCACAGACAGACACACAAAGAGACACACACAGGTGCACAGTTTTGGAGACATTTCTGCTGGAAGTCGGGCAACTTAACTGTTTGAGGTTGTCAAAACTTCAGCTTTGTGCATTCTTACAGTTGGACCCTCTTTCGGCCCTGTCCCCAATATCACGTGCCTACTCGGGCATGCTCCTCCAGGATCCAATGACTGGATTTAGCTTCACATCAGCCGTGCCTACTCAGATGAGTGGCACTCAATGGTGGTTGTCTTTCCCTGTGCACTTGACATCACTTTTCATACACAACAGTGATAATTGTCTTTCCCTGTGCACTTGACACTACTTTTCATACGCAACAGTGATCTATTTCTGATCAATATAGCATCTTTAGTGGCGTCCTTTATTCTTTCTTTTTTCCAAATAGTCATTCTCCTAATCCTATCTCTCAGTCAGAAAGGCTGGTGTAGTATTGAAGGAGCTTGGAAACCTACCATATCCCATATCTTGTATCTAATTTCATTTCTTACCGACCATCATAAAAATAGACTGGCATTTGTAAACCTTGGCAAAATAATTAGTAATTCATTTAAAATAAATAGTCTCTGAAGATTATCTACAAGCAATGGGCATCATTGCAGTTTATCCCAAGTTTGTATATTGTTTCTCTATCTTATGCTCTTTGTTTGAGATTTTCTGATATTTTTAGTACTTGTAAATTTAATGTTGTGTATCCCTGTAATTAATGAACAGAATTTTTTATGCAGGACGGAAATGAGGACAATGAGAATCATGTAAAAATGGATCAAGGAATTGATACGAAAAACACCCATGAGGAAACTTTACAAGACATGTCAGACAAAGAGGTAACATATTGTAATCCCGTTTCTTCCAATAAGGGAAGCTTATGATAATAAATGTAATCATTTAGTCAGAATATCAAGACGAAGGGAGTAGTCTACCTGCATTCCCATTGCGACCAAGTGAAATTCTGTCTGTCCTGTGTGAGAGTAATACTGATCTGAAGGAGATTAAGTCTTTCTCATGTTTGTGAACTACAGCATCAGGAGACCTAAATGGATGGGCATACACATAAAACTTACATTAAAGAAGGCTATGAGACTGAGGAAAGCTGTGTTCTGAAATCTTCATGCCTATAAAAACGTTTACAAAATTTATTTTTCTATAATTTCTCATTCACTGAAATTCGTTTTTAGATATGCTCATTAAACATATCTTAATGAGGGAGAATATATGATGCACTTGTAGAGCGTGCGAAGATGATCTGTCTCTGTTATCAATTGAATGTTGTTTAATGTTCTTTTTCTTCTGCTATGGCTAATTGAAAATAAATAATCTCTGAACATTATCTACAAGCAACGGGCATCATTGCAGCTTATCCCTAGTTTGTATATCGTTTCTCTATCTTATGCTCTTTTTTTGAGAATTTTCTTCCAATATTTTTCAGCACTTGTAAATTTAATGTTGTCTATCGGTCCAATTAATTAATCAACATAAGTCTTTATGCAGGATGGAAACCAGGAAAATGAGAATCATTTAGAAATGAAACAAGGAATTGATACGGAAATTGCCCATGGTGAAACTTTACAAGACAGGTCAGAGGAAGAGGTAACATATTTTAATTCTGTTTCTTCCAATGAGGGAAGTTTATGACAATAAATGTTGTCATTTTTGTCAGAATATCAAAACAAAGGGAGTGGTCTAACTGCATTCCTGTTACTAACAAGTGAGATTATATAAATTCTGTCTGTCCTTTGTGTTTGAACTACTGCATTAATAGGAGATAACTTGTCTTTCTTATGTTTGTGAACTACAGCATCAGGAGGCCTAAATGGATGGGCATACACATGAAAATTACATTAAAGAAGACTATGAAATGAATAAAGCTGTGTCCTACAATCTTCATGCCTGTTGAAACATTTACAAGACTTTATTTTCCCATTGTTTCTCATTCTCTGAAATTATTTTTAGTTATGCCTTAAAGAGCTTGTTAAGAGGATCTGACTCTGTTAGCAATTGAATGTCTTTTTTTGTAGTGCTTACAATTCAAATATTGACAACTTGTAATGTCCCCTTTTCAGAATTAATTAATTTTGGATACTCAAGCCTATTCTTATTATTTTCCGTAGGCTAAGGGGGAATTAAAGAGAGATAAATTAATTTAAGTGGTCCAAGGGTACTTTTATATTTTAATTGGAAAAATGACACTTAAATTATATTTTTAATCCAAAAAGCAGAAATAGAATAAAATAATAATAGAATGATGAACTTCTATTATGGGGTGCTAAAGATAGAATAATAATTAAATAAAGCATTCTATTATGGGGCACCAAAGATAGAATGGGTTGCAGATCCTATTTTTAGGAGTATTAAGATCTTATTTTTAGGATGAGAGAGGATAAAACAATTTTATATTGTTTATTCTTATTTTTAGGATGTGGCGCCAACTTTGGAGAAGGCCTTGGAAGTTAGAAAGGCAGATTTGGAGTTTATTCTTACGACACCTTGAAAATTTATCAACTAATTCATTGTCTGCAAGTAGCTTCTGCTTCTGCATCAATAATAGAGGACAAAAACCCTCATTTACACACACGAGATCGAGGACAAAACCCTCATATCTAAGCTTAGCCATTCTATCTAGGCATTGTAGTGATCAAAGTATGAAATTACTCATCTAGTTCAGCTAGGGCATCATATTCGGGGTTGTTTTAGCATCAAGAACAACAAAGTACAACCAACAATTTCTTTAGACTAACATCTGCAAGGCATCATATACACTTCCATAGTTGATCGCCACCCATCTGGGAGATTGATTCTATGATGGGCACCACATTTGGAAAGTTTTTGCAAGGGTTTCAACTTGCATGTTTATTTCTTCCAACCTTATTTAAATCTGGATGATCAAAATTGAACCAATGTAATTGTATACAAATATTCTAGTATCTACAAGATGTTTTTTTTTTTGTTGAGGTTACCAGGAGAGGGCCCTAGCCCTTTGTGGCATTGAACCCATGTTGGCCGTGGAACCATCTAAGGATGGAAGTTTAAGCTCTCGGCTAGCCCACAGATCAAACCACATTATCGTGGTGCCCTATGCCCAGGGTATCCAAACCATCGGCCGTAGGTCGCCTTAACATGGAGCCGAGATTTGAACCTTGGACCTCCCAATTACTAGGAGACCCAAGAACCGTTACACCACTACCCATTGGATGCCATGAAGTTGATTTGAAAATAAATAAATAAATAAATTCTATTTTGTCTGCAATTGGGGTTTGTTGTTTTTATTAAAAAATTAGTTTATTGCTACTGTCGTAAAAGTTCAAATATTTATACTGCTGCCCTAGGGTTTGATAATAATATTCAAATTTATTATAAATTATTTGACAAGGATATTATAGTGGTATCTGAGCTAATTTTCCTCCAAGCTTGTGGAAAAAAAACTTCATGCATGGTTGTGACAGAGAAGTCAGGTACCAACAAAGGGAGAAAAAGAAAGCTATCGAATAACCAGAAGTCAAGAGTAACAAGGATTTAGATGATGCATACTTTATGAAAGACTCGGGACAAGACAAGTTGGCGATATGATGAGTCGGTTTATCTAAGTTATGCAGGGCACGAATATACAAAGGGCTCCAAATGGTGAGGGAAGCACTTCTAGAGTGAACCATAACCAGCCCTATCGAGGACGACCATTGGTTCTATTTTTAGGCTATTCCTGGCCCAAACGCCCTACATAGAGAGGAAGCAATTTGAGAAGCGAGGAAATTCAGCCTACCATAGCAGATGATATTGCTGCTAGCTATGAAGAGTACAAGGTACTTCCCGGTGAGATTAGAGATGCCATATCCCTCACCAATTTTATTAATCTGAAGGAAAGTAGGGGTGGACCAAGAGTTGAACCTAGGCCACAAACTAATCAGAGAGACTTGAACATGCTTTAGGGAAGTTGTCACTCCCTACTTTTGGCATAAACATGAAAAAGGGCTTTACTGATTTTCTAATGTTGATTTTCAGTTTGCTGGAATTTTAGAACAACCTATGGGAAGCAAATTGTTTGTGTTGGACTTTAACAAGAATTATGAAGATGCTTTATTGACTTCTAATGCTTTTTATGTGTCAACAAGATTCACTTGTTGAATGTGAAGACTTCAAGGTGAAGAAGAATGTTGAAGACTTCAAGGTGAATCTTAACCTAGAAGTTCCGAGTCACTGAGGTTGGGGATCTTTGAAGATATCTCAACCAAGCTTCATTATGCAAAGGTGAACAAGTTGAGGACAACGAAAGGTATGAAAGTGTTGTGGATTTGTTAATTCCTACTAAGTCATTTTCGGATGTGTGAGGACAATAGACATCATGGACAACATAGTGGAAATGGTGATAGATTGAAGAACACTTTGAGTGGCAAAGGGCACATAGATCCATTGAGGAACAAGTTCCACATTGTGTGAACATGATGGTTTGAGAACCGATATTTTCTTAAAAAGAATTGCTTATTGCTTGAGGGCAAACAATTGTGGGAAGGTTTTTTGTTTTGTCATCTCCCCTTTTCTGAATTAATTTTTTGGGATACCCGAAGCCTATTCTTATTATTTTCCGTGGGGGAAATTAAAGAGGTAAATAAATTAATTTAAGTGGTCGAGGGTACTTTTATATTTTAATTGGAAAAAGGACACTTAAATTACATTTTTAATCCAAAAAGCAAAAATAGAATTAAAATATAATAGAATGATGAACTTATATTAGAGGTGCTATTATCAAATTGTTATTTGGATAACTTTCATTTACATTTTATCTTTGTGGTTCTACATTCGAGTCAGCGCACTTCATTTGCTCCTTTGGCACATTCCCTTGATGCAGATTCCTCTCGTGCCCTTGCACGCTTCCCCTTTCTTCATCTTTTCTTTTCGGTTTCCTCTTTGTTCCATTTTCCTTGCGCGCACTCCTTGATACTCACCTCCTTCCTTTGGAAGAAGATGTACCCTTCACGCGTGCCAAGGTATAATTGTCTCAAAATCAACTAAGTCCAAATGCCCTTGGAAAAAGCGCCCTCTCCTTGGCACAAAGAATTACTTTGTAATGTGCGAACTCGACCAACGTTTCTTCCTTAGGTATTTCTTCCATTTCTCCCGCTCGTGTCATCTTTACGCGTGCCCTTCCTCTGTTTTCCTCCTGCGCTTCAAATCTTCCGATCCCATGGTGGAACCTTTGCACCTTCATAGTGCCTTTATGATTGCGTGTTATGTGTCACAGACTTTGAGTGTACACATGACCAATCAAAGCAGCCAAAAGGCGCCAATCACCTTCGTGCCGAACTGGTGGGTGCCACGTGGTAGAATCCGACAAGAAAAACCAGCAGATGTACAGTTGGCTAATCTTTTAGTCAATCAAAGCATGCCACATGTCTTGTGTGACCATTGTTTGTCAAATGCGGATCTTGACACTCATAACTTTTGTTGGAGTGCTTAGATTGCGTGCCTAGTTTTTTTGGAAAATTCGTACGTGGGCTACACTCTAGACCATTCAAATTCAAATTTCAGCGGGATTTGGTAGGTGAGAAACCTGAAACGTCTTTCATGCCATTAATGAGCAGATCTGATTGCCTCAACCACCCGATTTGATTTGAACAATTCTTCCTCAAACATGCCTGAATAGACATGGAGAAGCGGACTTTAAGTTTACAAGCGGATTTAATGAGGCATTATTCTTTGGTGGTTGAGTTTTCAAATCGGATTTCCCTCTTTTCCCTCATCGATTCATCTATAAATGTAAGAGCATTGCTCATTGTAAAGGTTGGACATTTTGGATCTCCCAGCATTTGCTAAGGATCCCATATCTTTGGACTTTGAGTCGCAGACCTCTAGAAGGAGGTTTCTGATGGTCAGATTTTCGACCTTTAGGCGACATTGTAATGTGTTATGTGCATATGGAAGTAATAAAACAATTTTTGAATGGCTATTGAACTTAACCTATTTTTATTCTTAATGTGCGCATTGCCTCTCTCTTACATTGTGTGATTGTTGTGTCATTTTAAATCTCTTGCAACTCCATTTTCATGTTGTGTTTCATGAAATATTAAATTATGAAGTAAATGAGTTCGGTTTCTATACGTTGCCTAGCCTCCTTAACACCTTTCCCTTCGTGTTTGGAAGTTGACTCTTTAGCTTCATGTATCTATCTTTTCACCTTCTGAAAGTAGACTAAAACTTCCCTCATTTGTGAGCCCCTATCGACACAATAGAACTAGGCAAACCAAAGTGAACCCACACGTTAGCAAAAATAACTGGCCTGCATCACGTGGCCTTAATGGTCTTTTTTTGCGAGGAATAAGAATACACATTTTGCTAAATCGATCCTGATTACAAATATATAATCGTGGCTTTTTTTGGAGCTAGGCAAACCATCCACAAAATCCATGGAGATACACCGTGGTTGGAAGGAACCGACAATTGACATATATAACCTTGCGGCCCATTGTTATTAGGCTCAGTGGCATTGCATAAAACACCCCCCGATGAATTTACAACTTTGTCTTGCATGTTTGGCCAATACACATACCTTTGTAAGTGTGCTATAGTCTTTGTCACACCAAAGTGACCAGCTACCATGGAAGTGTGTGCTTCTCTCATCAAGGCACTCTTTACCCCTTAGGCACACAATTTCTCGTTCTTGTAGTGAAAACCATCTTGGAAATAATATTCTCCTCTAGGTACAAATCCCTCGCTTGGAGGTTTTTGTTGAAAAATCATTCAACAAAAGTCGGGGTCTGCTCATAACCTTCACCGATAGAGCTTTGGAGAGGATAACACTGATCGTAAAAAATGCTCTTTTAAGAAGAGTTAACATCCCATATGAAAGCAAAGGAGGTCTAGAACTATGTAATTCTCCAATAATACAACTTTTATACAATAATTGGCCTTCAAGAAGGATTAACACTCCCTCTAATTGTATCTACTTGCTCACAATCTCTCAACAAATGAAGAACTCTTCTCAAATGAACAAACAAGAAAGAATTCCAACTTCTCCAACTTTGCTCACAATAGAATTCACCCAAAATCACTTGCTTGGAATCCTTCTAAAACCTTGTATTTATAGTTGCTCTGCTCAAGGATACGTGGAAAGGTGAAACAAATCGATTGGGAAGCTCAAACATTTGCAATTGTTGAGATCCCAAATTTTGAACCTATTAGATCGCATGAACCGTTTGACAACCTTTTTGTAGACAATTGGACATGTAAACACCGCTTGTGGTATGTTGTGCAGTAGTGGTGGATTACGTAACCGTCAACGGGTGTGGTTGCGGAAACCGTGAACAATGAAGAAATCCCGAAAAGAACAATAATGGCCTGGAACGTCATTCGAAGGTGTCCGGATCACCCCCAACCTGACTGGACCATCTTATGAAGAAAGAAACAGTTGAGAACCTGTAGAGCAAGTATCAAATATAGAGAATACATAGAATTGGGCATTTCTGATCCATTTTTGGATCATACCTCCCCAATTTGAGGCTTTTAAGTCCCTAAAAGCTTCAAGGATTGATGAGGTGAGGAAATTTCTTCCCACATCTTCTCTGGAATACCACTTGGCTTTGGTAGGCAACTGGCCTTTCAACCCAATCAACCACCTATCTGCACTCCTCTCTGTGTTGTCCTTTCTTTCCATTTGTAAAACCACATCTTCCTCCAATTCCAAGTTGACTATCTGAAAAGATCCTCAATAGATGGAAGCAATACTCCTCTTCTTCTTCATCATCCAACATGGAGGGCTAAAAAAGACGTAAGTTTTCAACATTCACAACTGAATAAATCTTCATATAAGGAGGCAAATCCAAGTGAAATGCATTCTTACCCACTTGTTCTAGAATTTCAAATGGGCCATATCGAAGAGGCTTGAGTTTCTTAGCTTTTCCCGTAGCCTATCCCGGCTCAAATACAACCATACCTTGTCTCCAACAAGGAAGGAATGCTTAGTCTATGTTGATCATGTCGTGCTTTGTACTTGGCCTGTGACTCTATCAACCTCTTTTGTACTGAAGGTGTATCTGCTGAATTTTCTCAATAAACTTCTCAGCCTTGTGGACCTCAGTTCCACTTTCTTGTTGTCTGCATGGTAATCTTAAAACAACATCAAAAGCACTCTTAGGAAAATAACCAAAACATGTTTCAAAAGGAGTTTTACTAGTCGAAGCATGAACTGCCCTATTATAAGAATGTTGGATATACACCAAGTTCTCATCCCAAGTCCTCGGATGTTTCTTGTTGTACCCTCTCAAGAGTTGGACCAAGGTACGATTCACCACCTCTTGTTTTCCCATTGTATCTGTGGATGAAAGGCGGTAGACCTCTTTAGCTTCGTATCCATCTTTTCCCACAAAGTAGACCAAAACTTCCCTATGAACCGTGAGTCCTGTCTGACACAATAGAACTAGGCAAACCAAAGTGAACCCACACATTAGCAAAAAAATAACTCAGTTGCATCACTGGCCTTAATGGTCTTTTTTGCAAGGAATAAGAATACACATTTTGCTAAATCGATCTACAATTACAAATATATAATCATGACCTTTTTTGGAGGTAGGCAAACCGCCCACAAAATCCATGGAGATACTTTCCCATGGTCGGGAAGGAACTGAAAACGACATATATAACCCCAACTTCTTATTATTAGGCTTTGCTTGTACTGCATAAAACACAACCCCGATGAATTTAGCAACTTTGGCTTGCATGTTTGGCCAATAAACATACCTTGTAAGTGTGCGCTACAGTCTTTGTCACACCAAAGTGACCAACTACCATGGAAGTGTGTGCTTCTCTCATCAACTACACTCTTTCCCCCTTAGGCACACAAAGTTTCTTGTTCTTGTAGAGAAAACCATCCTGGAAATAGTATTCTCCTCTAGGTGCAAATCCCTCGCTTGGAGGTTTTTGCTGAAAAAATCTCTGCAAAATCTGGATCTGCTCATAACCTTCTTGATATGCTTCACACAAAAAGGCTCAAGAAGAGTTAATGTGCCCATAGCTGAAAGCAAAGGAGGTCTAGATAACATATCAAGCTAACTTGTTAGTCACACCTTTCTTATATTTAATAATCAAATGAAATTGTTGTAAGAAACCCATCCATTTATAGTGTCTAGCTTGCTGAAGTTTTTTTGAGCCTACTTGTAGATATTGGAGAGGTTGATGATTTAGTGTGGATGATAGTTTCCTTACCCATCAAATAATGTTTCCATTTCTTGATTGCTTGAACAAGAGCATACAATTCCTTTGTCATAAGTACAATAATTTCAATTGCACCGTGAAACAATTTAGAGTGATAACATACGACCTACCTCCCTGAAGTAGGACAACCCCATAACATAGTCATTGGCATCGGTTTCCACTTGAAGGGCAAGTTGTAAGTTAGGTAAGGCCAAAACTGGAGCATGACTAATTTTATATTTAAATGATTCAAAAGCAATATGTTGTTTCTTACCCCAATCAAATGTCTTACCCCTACTTATTTTTTGAATGTAGTGGCGTTGCTATGGAAGAGAAGTTCTTAATGAACTTCCAGTAAATACTGAACTGCTCCCACAAAACTCTTGGTCTCTGTCAAACTTGATGGTGTAGGCCAATTCTGAATGGCCTCTATCTTTTTTCGGATCAATCCTTAGCTCTCCATCTCCAACCACATGTCCCAAAAAGACAAGTGATTGTTGTGAAAACTCACACTTCTTTTCATTCAACACAAGTCGGTTCTCCTTAAGAACTTGCAAAACTTGACGCAAATGATCAATATGCTCTTCAAAAGTTTTGCTAAAAACTAGAATGTCATCCAAGTACACAATAACAAAGGAATCAATAAATGGCCTCATTACCTCATTCATCAATCTCATGAAGGTAGTTGGTGCATTGCATAGCCCAAATGGTAATACCAACCATTCATATAACCCTTGCCTGGTCTTGAACGTTGTCTTCTAAGATGTCCTCTTCCTTAATCCGCACTTGATGATACCCAGACTTCAAATCAAGCTTAGTAAAATATTTAGCATGTTGTAACTGATCTAATAAATCATCAATGCGAGGAAGAGGGTACCTATTCTTGATGGTTATTTTATTTAAAGCTCTATAATCAACACACATTCTCCATGAACCATCTTTCTTAGGTACTAAAACAATAGGAGAACCACATGGAGAAGTGCTAGGATGGATTATACCTTGTTCAATCAAAGATTGCAATTGTTGTTTTACCTCATTGGCATCTTTCAAAGATTTCTGTATAATCCCAAGTTTGGAAGCGGACTATCGGGTAGCAAGTGGATCTCGTGCTCAATTTCCCTGATTGGGGGCAGCCTTGTAGGTTCTGAAAGACCTCTGAACTGTTGAACCAACTCTGCTATTTGTGTCTGCTCTTTATTAGAAAACATGCTACAAGTGGTTTTAGATGTAACAATCTCATCATCTGGCATATCCCTCAAAATAAGTAATGCAAATTTACCACTAGCATTAATAAGCTTCGGGCTTCACTGACACTTACCAAAGAGATATCTTGAATCTCCTGAATAGGCTGAAATGACGTAGCTCTTACCATCCTTCACCAAGTGGTATTGGTTGGCTCTCCTCATGAAGATAACATCCCTGATATACAAATATGGGCTGCCAAAAACTACACCACACACATCAAGGGGAACAACATCCACAATAACTTCATCAATAAACTTTTTGTCAATACCAAAAGTGATCTTACACTGCTTAGTAACCTTGATGTCTACACCTTTCTTTACCCAACCCAAAGAATACGGACTTGGGTGATTGTAAGTTTCCAACTTTAGCCTGTCCACTAACTCTTTACTAATCAAATTAGCTTGAGAACATGTATCAAAAAGAGCATCCACCTTAGTTTTCTTCACTTGAATTTTTAAATGAAAAGCTTTGTTAGTTCATTTTCTTGAACAACATTATTACTACCCAAACATACCTCTCTATGGATGGAGGCACAACACATAGTCTCATCCACCTCTTCGCTGCAAAATACTTCCTCTCCCTTGGAGGGCAGCCATGGCCTTCTTATTTTTCTTATTTTTGAAGGGATGTAATTCGGGTGGAGCTTCCAACATTTTTCCTCGGAATGAGTGTCAACATCACAATGCCCACAATGAATTTTAGTATCCTTTTTAGAAATAGAAGTAGCATTTTTCTTACCCTTTCCTTTTCCTTTATCCTTCTGCTTGGTGTCACCTTGTTTGTTGAAGCATGCTGAGAGGTAGATGAACTCTTTTTCTTGTCCATCTCTAAGTAGTGAGCTTGCGTACAAGCTTCATCTACATCCGCCGGCTTGGCCAAGAGAATGGGTCTCCTTAAGTGGCTATGGAGTCCACCAATATACTTCATCAATAGGTCCCGATCTGCTACATCTTTCCCATTTGAATAGCTTTCTTTCGAACTCACTGGTATACTCCTGCACATTTTGGCCTTGTTTTGCTGAGATATTGCCAATACATGGACCTCTCTTCCTCATAACAAATAGGATAAAATTGCTTTTTGATTAGCTTCTTAAAAACATCCCACTTAGTAATTGGAGGAAGCTTCTTAACAACCAACGTATGAACATAACTTTCAAACCAAGTTAAAGCATGTTTGGTCAATTTTAACCGAGCAAAGGAAATCTTTTGACTTTCATTAATTTGATGCAAACTGAAATATACCTCTAGTTGAGCTAGCCAATGGTCTAGCTTCTCAAGCATTCACGTCTCCATCATAAGGCTGAATTTCTATCTTGGCCTCTGCTTTGAATGGAGGAGGTGTGGGAATGGCATGGGATGGCTCTTCTTCACGAACCTCTTCTTCACGGTCTTCGGTGTCTCGTTTGGAACACCAAGTTTCTCCATGAGTAGTCCCATGATGGACTCCAATTTCCGATGGACAAGGAAATACTGCCCACATCTTTGGACAGACTTGCCACATTTGCCTCCAACTTATAGAAACGCTCTTCACCGCTATCATCTGCATCTTCTCTACGAGCCATCTCCCGAATTCCTTGCTTCCACTTTCTTGTAGAAATCTTTGCTTCAAAAGGAATAAGGCTACCTTCACCGCTTTCTTTTCCCTTTCGGGTAAGGGGCATCGTATCAAATATAGAGAATACATAGAATTAGGCATTTCGTGATCCATTTTGGATCATTTTGATATCCATTCTTTTCTCCCGAGATGATGTGGTTCTCTAGCCTCTTCTCTTGAGGGCTTACTTGAGAGATAGATTAGATGCCTTAGCCTTGTTTGGTGATTTTCGACGGTTGAAGAACTTATCAGGTAAAACCAAGGTTATGGTCTTCAATGAATTTCAAGACCTCACTTCTTTAAGGGCGAGGAGATTAAGATCACCAACTCTTCTACCTACTTGGGGACTTCTTCTCGGCCCTTATTTATTTATAGTTTGATCGATAATAGGTCCATGGTTCTTAGAGAGACAAATGCTTTCGCCATCACTTTTTGTTGACATCTCCAAAATGTCCCTCATGGACTCCCTCATCAGACCCACGGTTCTCTATGGTTCTATTGCTTGGGGACCCTATTTGTTGGGTACTGATTGGGCCTCCGTCGAGAGGGTACAAACGCTTCTCCTTCCGCTTCATTAGGTGTAAGCAAACTGTACCCCAAGCACATTATTTTGGCGGAGTTTGGATCCCATCCTTTCAGATTGGAGACCATTTTTGACTTGATTTTTTTTAGGTGCATTTGGGCGCTTCGTAGACATCAAGGGGAGGATAGGTACACATTTCTTGGCATATTGTTCATTAAAGGCTATTGCTCTTTCGAAGACTCCCATATGTCGGCGTCATGGTTGGTATCTTTGAGGTTTTCGAACTTTAAAAGGGCAATTTGGTATTCAAATGGACCATCTTCCACCTTTTCGGTACTCCTTGGACACATCGAGCCACCTTCTACCGACTAAACAAGATCATCAAAGAGGATATTTACAGGTAGTTCATCCATACCACTTGGGTAAATCCTCGGGGTTTACGTCCCAAGATGGCCTTTTACGTTAAGCATTTTTGGAGTTGAGGGACGGTCTCATTATTCGTCCTCAGTACACCCTTCGACACTAGATGCATGCAAGGAAAAGGGACAACATTAGCAATTCGCACCACCTTGGCGAGTTCAGGGTTGGTTCTCATAGACTTAGTTGCGAGACGGATCACCACCTTTATCATTCGGACGAGATTTGCCAACTGTGTAGTCTCACAGGAGATCAAGATGGAACACATACTTCATCTTTCGGTGCCCATTTACTTAGAGATCGGAAGGAGGTTCCATTGTTTGTTTAGGAGGATTTTAGGTTCTTTGAACTTCTTTAGGTTTGAGGATCAAAGGTGCTTGGCATTATACTTGCAAGAGGCTTTAAAGCTTTGTGAGCACACTCTTCAGCCGCATCCTAGACCAAATTTACCATGCAGATCACTTCCTTCTTCACAGTGTTACCTTTAGAGAGAGGCACTAAGCACCCTTGTGAGACCAAATTAGCTTCTTCATCAATTGGTTCCCAAGGAAACCATCCATGGTTCCTCGAGCCATCACAGGCATGCCCGTACTAGGTTTGGCCTCAGGAAACAAACTAGATCCACTAGACATCAGAGGGATAGTATTGTGTCCAGACAACAACATAATAGGAAAACTCTCTTCGACATGGTGATCGACATTCCATCCTCGAGCTTTTTCCAATTGACCCCGGATGTTAGGAGAGATGACATTCCTTGATGGGCTTTCCTCATTTCTTCTCCTTGGTCGTGGACCCCTTTCTTCCTCTCACTTGTATTTCCACCCCCCATTAAGGTGCGTGTGATTTCTCCTTCCGGTTGTCACCTCTTGCAACAAAACTACAAGTGAACTTGTCTTTCTCGGGAACTCTTTGGTTTTCTCGCTTCATGTTTGGTGCTCAGTTGTTGTTCTGTAGTCCCTTTGACCTACTTTTGTGGTCATTTGTTGGACATTAATATATTTATCTATCTTATCTTATCTTATCTTATCTATTATGGGCAAACTTAAATATAGAATGGATTTTAGGTGTAAGAGGATCAAGATCCTACTTTTAGGATGGAGAGATGATAAAGCAATTTTATATTATTTATTCCTATTTTTAGGATGGAGCGCCAACTTTGAGAATGCCTTCGAAGTCATAAATGTAGACTTGGGGTTTATTATTATGGCACCTTGGAAATTCATTAACTACTTCATTGTTTGAAAATAACTTTTTACACATCAATAATAGAGGGACGAAAATCCTCATTACTAATGATGAGCATGGAAACACTCCAGATCTAGAGCTTGGTAATTCCATTCGGGGATTTAGTGACCATTGAAGTACAAATATTCATCCACATTTAACTAGGGCATCATATTCAGGGCTGTTTTAGCATCCAGAATAACAAAGTACAACCAAGGAATTTTTGGACAAACATATGTAAGGCATACTTGACACTTCCATAGTTGAACGCCACCCATGGGAGATTGATTTGATGCTGGGTGCCACATCTGGAGAGTTTTTGCAAGGGTTTCAGCTTGCATGTTTATTTCTTGCAGCCTTCTACGTATCCGGATCATCAAAATTGAGCCAGTAATTGTATAGAGATATTCTGGCATTTTTCTTGAAGCTGATTTGAAAATAAATAAATAAATTATAGTTTGTCTGAAATTGAGGTTTTTGTTTAAAAAAATCATTTTATTGCTGCTGTCATAAAAATTCAAATTTTTATACTGTTGCCCTAGGGTTTGATAATAATGCAAGATTTTTTTAGAAATTACTTTTGACATATGGTATTAACTTTGCTTTTGATGGATTGTTAAGGTACTTAATGAGCTTAAATTGTGTTCAATGATGGAATTTAACCATCCTTGTTTTGTATCTTTTATCACCGATCCCCTCACTATTTACAAAATCAAATCATCATTTCCTATCAATAATTCTTTGGAAAATATAAATTTTATACCAAATGAATTTTATTTTTTATTTTAGGGTTTGGATAGTACTCAACGAATTATAATTTATCACCCCCATGTGTCTTTGCTTTTAAATGGATTGCTACATATATGAGTTTTTAAAGTTTGTAACATATAAGCATAGAAAGGCTTGAGAGAGGAAGAAGAATAATCGATAGGCTCAAAGGGTTAAGAGAAGCACCTTGAAGCTGGAAGGGAGGACAAACATATAAAAAGAAAAATACATGTATTATGATTATCTCTCAAACTATTAGGCTTTTGAATGTCCCCTTCTTGGGACATTCTCCAGTTGAAGATTTGAAGACCCTCAACCCGATGGGTTTGAAAACTGAGCTTGAAATTTGTTCTAAGATGTCTATTATCTATTTTGTAACCCTTGGAGGGTCTCTTTAGTTAGTTAATGTGCACTTAGACTAGTTAGCTTCATTATTTAATTAAAATAATAAAGTGCATTAGGAAGGATAAGACTAGTCATTAAATATTTTTATTTTAATTACGTCTTGAAGGAGAAAACATTAAATGATTGATGAATTGGATATTGCACCTCTTATTTCTATAAAAGAGGTCGCATTTCCTTTATTGACATGTTGATGAATTATTGAAATTTATTCCTTGTGTGGAGAAAGGGATGTATGCCCAAATTTGATACTCTTGCTTTCTTGTTTCTTCATTGAAGATCTCTTGTAATTAATTGAAGTTGGTTTGGAATCGAATTGTGTTAGATTTATGCTCTTTTGCATTTGCGACTTGGTCTTGGGTGTTGGCGCATTTGTTTTTGGAAGATAAATTTGCATTTTGTGAAGGGTTTGAGGTACTTTGTGATATGTTATTAAAAATAAATAAAGTGCACATTTATTAGACGCAAATCGACTTGGCTTGGGGTTTGATCTATCATGTTTTGAGGTTGTTTATGGGAAAGATCTATTTGTTGTTGTATCTAATCACTTATTTCAGATCAAGTGATGATTGCTTGAGTGTTTTGGAAGGGTTGTATGAGTTGGACTTAATTTATAGCATTTATTCTAACCCTACATTGGGATGGAGGTAGATTTCTCGGGGGCAGTTTTGAGTGGTTTTATGATCAGAAAATGAAGTATTTTCATAGTTCATTGAAAAACCCTAAATTTCTAGTTTATTTTGATCTTGTTTCATGGAAAACATTGAGTATTGAGTAAGTTAAGAATTTTAGAAGATTTCAGTTGTCTTTGCAAACTATTTACGGTTATATATTAACATTTATTTCAGATCTGGCACTTTTGGGGTCAAAATTAATATTGATTTTGGTTATAGAAATTAGGAGAAATAAGGAGAGCCATTTCATAATTTTTGGAGTTGATTTGATACCTAAATGTGTTGGGCGACCTACTTTTAGGGAAAAATTAGGGTTTCGTGTTGGTGTGTGAAATCTGATTTTTGAATATTATTTCTAGTTTATTTTGCATCTTGTTTCATGGAAAAACATTGAGTATTGAGCAAGTTATGAATTTTAGAAGATTTCAAATTTGTCTGCAAACTATCTCGGTTATATATTAACATTTATTTCAGATCTGCACTTTTGGGGTCGAATTAATATTGATTTTGGTTGTAGAAATTAGGAGAAATAAGGAGAGCCATTTCATAATTCTTGGAGTTGATTTGATGCCCTAAATGTCTTGGGCGACCTACTTTTAGGAAAAATTGGGGTTTCGTGTTGGCCGTGTGAAATTTGATTTTGGAATATTATTCTTCATATTTTTGTGGCCCAATATCCAAAATTTCAGCTCATTTGGACTTCTCTAGCCAAAGTTATGAATTTTGAAAATTGCAGTAGTTGGGGTTTGAATATTAATTATTTTTCAGTTGTGTGATCAGATTTATGCTAATTCCTAACTTGTCCTAAAGGGGACATTATAGGCACTCCTCTGGAATAGACCAACAAACACCAAAAATTTGAATAATAGCTTAGAGTGAGAATTGTTAGAATTAGAAGTATAGAGAAAAACAACAAGAAGACTAAGATGCACAAAACTGCACTGATGATTGAATGACTCAGGCAGGTGTATTTATTATTAGGAAAAGTAGTAACATGATCTTTAGTTACAACTGTTTACAACCTCCTAACTATTTAGAACCGTACTGGGTTCATTATATATATTCAACACCCCCTTAATGACAAACCTCAAAACAATTCCAAGTTTGTCTCTAAACTTTACAAATAATAAAGGACCAAGAGGTTTAGTCATTACATCAGCAGGCTGATCGTAGAAGGACAAAAATGCGAGAGAGATTTCATTAGAATCAACAAGTGATGAATATAATGATGATGAATCTCAATATGTTTAGTGTAGGCATGATAGATAGGATTCTTCACCATTTTTAGAACACCTTGATTATCACAAAAGAGTGAAAGAGGTGTTGCAGTGGCCGCTGGGAACCGAAAATCAGTCAGAATCCGACGAAGCCATATTGCTTAAAGAATCGACACTAACAACAACCTTGTATTCTACTTCCGTAGAAGAAATGGCAACAATAGGCTGAAATTTACTTTGCCAAGAAACAACTCCTGAACCAAAAGAGAAGATATATCCTGTGGTAGATCGTCGAGTATCTACATATCCTCCCTAATCAGAGTCAGTATAGCCAATCAATCTGAAAATTTGCAACTCTTTGATATAGAATGCCAAAGTCAAGAGTTCCTTTGACATATCGTAGAACTCGTTTTGCTGCTCCCTAGTGAATGAGTTTCGGTTTAGATAAAAATCGAGAGAGGTAGTTGACAACAAAACATAGATCCGGTTGTGTAGTTGTTAGATAGATCAAATCACCCACCAACTATCTATATAATGATTCATCGACCGGTGGTGAATCATCATGAGCTGAGAGTTTTAGCCCGACCTCCATAGGTGTAGAAGAAGAATTACAATCATACATTTGAAATTTTTGTAGCAAGTTCGTGGCATACTTAACTTGAGAAATGAAAATCAAGTGATCAAGTTGCCATAATTCTATACCAAGAAAATAGTGAAGGGGGCCTAAATCGGTCATGTCAAGCAACACATAAATCTGTTTTTACCTTATGAATCGCAACATCTCCACTACCTTTGATGGCAAGTTCATCAACACACACAATTAGAATCACAATGTCATCATCATTGCTTTTGACTTATAGAGATTCGGATCGAATGACTCCTGTGAAGCTTTGGATCTCGAGATGTTTATTTATTTTTATGTACCAGGCTCGAGGAGTTTGCTTATGTCCATACTGAGGACTTAATCAATTTGCATACTAGATGCTCACGACCATGAGCCGAAAACCCTCGAGTCGTGTCATATACACTTCTTCCTCCAAATCCCCATTCAAGAAAGCACTTTTGATATCCATCGATATACTTTCCAACCAAACTGAGCTGCAAAAGAAAGAAGACGCCGAAAAGTGACCATCTTTGCGGCAAGGGAGAAAATGTTTCTTCATAATCTATCCCCTCCTGTTGCGAAAATCCTTTCATGCAACTAGTCGAGCTTGTACTTATCCAAAGTACCATCAGCTTTGCACTTGATTTCATACACCCATTTACAACCAATGGGGTGTTTCCCTGGAGGTAATGGCACCAACTTCCAAGTATTATTTTTAATCAAGACATCATACTCTAGTTGCATGGCAGTTTCCCATTCAGTATGCCTGGTGCTTGAGAGTATTTTGTGGCTCATGAATATGAAGAAGATCGAAGCGAAAAAGCAAATTGAGCGTGCTCGAGAATAATCAATTTGCTTACCGGTTCGTCGAGACCTTTATCTAAGAGAGGAGACAATTCTTCCTTCCTCAAATCTGAATCGTTTAGTAAAACCACTTAGGCCTCCGCTGAATGAAGATGTGGTGGCTAGTTGTGGTGCTTACGGAAGAGAAGCCAACATAAGTTCCGGAGGAGAAACCACCGTAAGTTGATTTCCGGAGACTAACAATGTTAGTGGGAGATTGTATGATCGTCCTGGAGTCGTGGAGGAGTATGAGAAGAACCAGATTCCAAGGAAAGTACCAAACTCTGTTATGACCCCTTGTTGATCGCTGCCCCTTGGCTGGTCCCTTTGCTGATTACAACCAAAGAAAAACTTTGTTTCTTTTACATCATCTCGACTTATAATGATCTTATTAGTGGAAGTATCAATCAATCTATAGGCTTTAGATTGATCACTATAACCAACAAAAAAATATCTAGAACATTTGGAATCTAATTTACTCTTCTTATTTGCAGGAACCAAAGTATAAGCAACTGAACCAAAAATATGAAATGTTGATACCTCTGGTTTGATGGTGGACCAAGCCTCTTCCGGTGTGATGTCTTGTAAAGCTTTGCAAGGACTCCGATTGAGAATATAAACAACTGTGTTAACAACTTCTCCCCAATACTTATATGGCACTCCTCGACTGTGCATCATGCATCTAGCCATCTCCATGATGGTTTTGTTCCTCCGTTCTACCACCCCATTCTGTTGCGGGGTATAAGGGGTTGTCAATTGGCGTTGAATCCCTTCTTTATTGTAGAAATCTACAAACTATTTAGAGGTAAACTCACCCCCATTATCGGATCTTAAAGTCTTGATCCGTCGGCTGGTTTGATTCTCCACTAGGGCCTTGAACTTGACAGAAGAAGCAAAGCAATTAGACTTCTTCAAAAAATAGATCCACATCTTTCGAGAATGATCATCCACTAGCAAGAGAAAATAACGTGCACCAAGGACTGTGGGAGTCTTACATGATGGCTCACATAGATCTGCATGTACAAGATCTAAGAGCCCTTTTGCACGCCAAACACCTTTTAGAGGGAAAAGGCTTCCGCTTTTGTTTTCCTACAAAACAACTAGCACACATGTCCTGTTTCTCCCGAATAGGAGTCGAACCAACAACCATGTTGACTCTATGAAGGCAAGTTAATTATTGAAGGTTGAGATGGCCATATCTTTTGTGCCATAAAACATTGGTATTGCCTTCCACAACTAAGGCATGTAAGTTAACCGTGGCAGGATCAACAAGTCTATATAGACCACCATGCCCAATCCCTAGGGCAACAACCTTATTTTGCTTGATGTCAGACACAATACATTGTTTACTAGAAAAGTTTACAGAGATATTGGGATTATTAGTTAGTTGACTGATAGATAACAAGTTCTTATTCATGTTAGGCACATATCTAACATTTTTTACAAGCAATTTGGTATTATTATTTAGCATAATACGAACATCCCCAATACCTTCTACAACATGTGATCTTCCATCTCCTAAAGTAACTGAATCAAAAGAACAAGAATTAAAATTGACATACTAGTCTTTTTGACATGTGAAATGCCGCGATGCTCCAGAATCAAAGAACCAACATCGAGTAGGGCTGCCATTACCCGTGCAAGATGCCATGAGAGCATATTCTTCTTTTGACTCGTGTTCAACTGTAGCCACATGTGCATGCCCCTTCTGCTTTTTCAGAGCATTGAGTCTTTTCCGACAATATTTCTTCACATGACCAAGTTTGTGACAATAGTAACATTTCACTTTATATTTAGGAGAGGAAGAGGATGTCTCAACTTGTCGTTTACACTTTCCTTTAGACTGAGCAACAAAAGCGCTCTTAGATTGTCCAGAATTGGACTCTTGAGCCTTTGTTTATCTTCGTTCCTTTTGTAACAGGTAGGAACTCACCTTGTCAAATGTAAGAGTTTGACTCTCTGCCATTAAATGAAGTGCCTCCACAAATGACTCATACGAAGAAGGCAAGTTATTTTAGAACCAAAGCCACCATTTCATCATCATCCACCTTTTTATTTATGGAAGATAATTGGTCTCGGAGGTCTTTCATCCAAAGTAGGTGCTCAAATAGCAATCCACCTTCTTGTAATTTTACGGAAAAGAGCATATTTTTTAGGTATAAAACTTGACTCGTTTCGACATTTGATATTTATCCTTCAGATTTGGTCCACAACGTGCTTGCTATAGTAGCATATCGTACTTCCGGTATCATATCATTCGACACCGACAATTTGAGGAGCAATAATGCTTCCTTATGACGTTTGTCATAATCCGCGAAGTTCGTCGTTGGTCGACTTTCACTACTCGTGATTATTTTATCACAATCATTAAATTCTGCAATCCTTAAAATCTTGTGGCTCCATACATTGAAATTAGTGCTTGTTAATTTTTGTGAATTAGGCATAATAAGATTTGAAATATTTGCCATTTTATTATGCCAAATTAATGGAAATAATAAAAATGGAAATAAAGTATTTTGCCCACTTAATAAAAAGAAGTCACTTTATGCAAATACATGGCAAGGGGAGAAAAATTATAAAAAAATAGTTTAATAAATCTTTTGCTCCCAGACTTTACCTCTGCCCATACGACTTCATTCTTTCCTCCCACATGACTTGGGATTTCATTATATATATTCAACAAGAATGAATCTAGAAAATTTATTTAGGTTTATGAATAAGTGACTTGGTGAAACTGAAAATAGAAGCAAAAGGAAGATTTCGTTGACATACTATGCAACATAAGGGATTAAACCTATGTTCCACGGGGACGCGTCCCCTGCCGTTTAGGCTCGTCCCGTCACCGGGATGTTTCGGGAATTCGGGGATGGGTAGGAAACGTCCCCTACCCATCCCCAATCTGCTAAAAAAATCGGGGACGTCCCCAGGACGTCAAAATTTGAGCAAGGGACGTCCAGGGGACTTCTACAAGACCCCTGAGCATACCGGGGACATTTGGGCGTCCCCTACGTCCCAACAAAGGTAAAGTTAATTCTTTTTAAAAAACAAAGTTAATTTTAAAAAAGGAGTGTGGGCTGCCCGCCCCCACACACACACACTCATTTCTAACTAACCTATACCTAAAATAACCTCTCTTACAACTAAAACAAAAAAAGAAGCTCATTTTTGTCATTTCCCATCTTGTGAAGGAGAAGACAAAGAAAGAAAACAACAAAGAGAAGAAAAGTGAACAATAAGAAGAAGGCAAGAGAGCAATATTCTACAATGAATTCATTTAATAGTTTTGTATTGTTCATGCAGCAACGTGTCTATGAATAGAGAACATACAAGTAATATGTTTTGGTGATAAACAAATTGTGGTATTATGTTGAATGGTTTGCTGTGCAACAGAGGGTGTATAAACAAAGCATTGAGTAATATGTTTTCATGAAAAACATGGGTATTTACCCGATTCTTTGAACTATGTGTATGAACACATAACGTAGAGTAATTTGTTTTGGTGAAAAACATTGTGGTATCAGTTCAATGTTGTGTTGTGCAGCACAGGGTGTACGAACAGAGCATAGAGTAATACTAATATGTTTTCCAAAAAAGACTGTTTTTGACTCAATGTTGTGAAAGGTGTGTGAGACTACAAAACATAGTAAAATGTTTTGGTGAAAAAGAGTGTTATTCAGTTCAATGCTGTGTTGTGCAGCAAAGGTGTATGAACAGAGCATAAAGTAATATGTTTTGCTGAAAAAAACAATTTGTTATTTACTCATTTCTGAAAACCCTATTATCATGACCGCTCCAATATGCCTGCTCAAAAGTGTGACAATGCATTTGCTAATTGTATGCTTGATGATGCATATGATTGCATTTGAATTGTTTTTGTGCAGGTGTTGTGTACTATATACTTTTTCTATGTTTCAGAGATATTGTAGTGAGTACTTGAAACTTGCAGCCCTTGGGCATTTCATTGTAATTATTATTGTAATTGAAACTTGAATCTTATGTGAAATCTCAATTCAGCTCCAATTTTATGTATTAAGGTTCTATAATATGTGTGATGAATGCTTTATCAATGTTATCATATGAATATTTGAAATTTCCTATATTTTTATATTTTCCCTTATTTTTAATAGCCATCCCCGCCGTCCCCTAAAAAAAGGCCTCCAAAAAAATCCATCCCGGAAACACGTCCCCCCGTCCCCTGCCGTCCCGTCCCGGAAACTTGGTGGAACATAGGTCATTAAACTCTTGGCGACAAATGCAAAAATGGTCACAAATTGTAGAATCGGGCGTGATGAGTCAGAGGTTACGGGAAGGCAGTGTGCCATAGATACCCAAGGATTATATCAAAGGAAGAGAAATCATATATTTGAAACATAAAGAAAATTTCAGATATGGCTCTATACCAACTGCTGTGATTCTGTCTAAATGTTTATTTACATAAGAGAACCATGTATATATAGGTTAAAATATTAGAATGACACTTAAAATTTCCAACTCCCACCCACCAACTTCCAGCCATCCCCCTACTTTTTAATTTATTTCTACCTACCTTTTCCTTTTGTCCACCTAGTTAAACTTTTTAATATTGCTGTACAGTTCCTATTCTTTTATACAGCTCTTTGGTTGTAAATATTGGTTTTTATTAATATAATTATATATGAACATCTATTATTTTTTAATTTATTTTTATCGTCTCTTTCAATAATTCCACCATCCCACTTGCATGAGGATTAGATTAATGTAGAATAAATAAGTGTAACTAACATTAATTATCATGGATGTCCTTATCAGTGGAAAACCGCTTATATATTCAAGCCATAGTCATACTCCACTTCCATTGTTTTGGAGATAACTTTTACACTAATTAGAGGAAGGGAGAACACACTCCTTAGAAAGGTTGATGGAAAAAGATGCTACGGAGGGAACTGTTGAGCTGGTGGCCTATTGGCTTGGTGCCAATGGTCTCTTCTTTTAATCTGGCAAGATCATCATTTTAGAAAGTGATGGGCAAGGGAATAAATGAAGCTCTGCAAAGGCACAAAGGGCCATGTTATGAAAGTTTTAGGGCCACATACCAGTGAGAGGGAAAATGTGGAGAGTCTATACAATTTACCTAGGGTTTTTCAAAAGAATTAGAGGTTTCTATAGTTCCTAATGTATGGAAGGATCATAAAAGCCTGATAATTGTTATAGCTGCCCCTAAAGGGTGTTAACTGAGGGAAGTCAAGGATGCAAATTAACTTTTGTGCTTAAAACATGCTCGACACATCAACCGTGCCTCTAGTTCAGAGACCTTACAATATCAACACACCCAAAAGTATTATTTAAAACAATAAACTACAATCCGTCATTATCCCCAATAATAGTTATAGTGACAGTATATATCACATGGTACGCTGAAGTTTATGGGAAAGAATTGAAATTCGCGAAGTTTATCCTCGTCGAACATGAACTTGAACTTTATCCATTATTTTAGATGGGAAGTGTTTGACATGTTTTTGCATTATTTATAAATATTTGTGTATATGTACACATACTGATTGAAAACAGAGGACTGAAAGTTCTCTTCAACCTGTTGCTCCCACATATTTACACATTTATTCTTTATAGAAAATTAAAATGTTGAAAAAATCCATTTTCAAATTTAATAATGTTTTTTTATAAGACTTTATCCTTTGCCAAACTTGAACTGAACTTTATTCTCCTTGAACTTGAACTCAAATGTGCACCCTGTGACTTAGACGACAGTATTGGTGGCACTGCCATGGTCAGAAAAGCTTGTCCCATCATGTGGATGCAGATAGTATAGGTCACAAGGAATTTTAGCCTTGCAGGTGATGCATTTCTTATTCATTTTGATTGTATATACATATAACAATGTGATGATGATGCAGCACTATGAATTGTTTGCCTATTTCAACAGCTATCTTATTGGATGTTATATTTGATTGTATTAAATATGGAAGTAATTGATATTTGAATACTCTATTCATCGTGTTAAATGAAAGTATTTTTTTTTGTGTTTTACTTTTTGTCATCCCTAACATCCCTCACATTCACATTCCTGTTCCCTCTTCATCGCTATTGCACCTTTTAGGTTGTAGTTAGATTGGTAAGGTCCATAAAAGAGTCCCATATGCCTAACCTAGTGTTTGCTAGGCTGGGTCCATGAAAGTACCTTTGCCCTTTTATTGATAATTGTTTTGGTACTAGTCCTCAGTCATTCCTCATCCCCAAAACTCACAGAACTTAAAAGAGTGATAATTATGAGGCGATGGGCATCTGTGCAATTTCTTTGCCTTGAATAGTACTAAGCAGAGTACATGTTAAACCCAAGTGCTATATATACGTGTGTTGTGACTATAGTCACTAACGAAGGTTGCTAACTATGTCATTGCTTTATGCTTCATGATTTTACAGGGCAGTAAAAAGCCAGATAATACAGAAAGGCTTTCAGGAGCAGAATTGGGCCGGCTTGTAGCTTCCCGTTGGACAGGTGAAGATCCAGGTCTGCATTCTGAAGACCCTATAAAAGGCCAAACTGTTGACGAAGAATATGATGAACATGATGAAAAGATAGATGATGAGGAAAGCAAACACCATGAAGAGTATGAAGACTCTCCTTCTGAAGACGAAGAAGCAGAAAAGACAGATGAGGATGAAGATGACGAATCAGAAAACAAAGATTGTGAAGAGGATCACACTGAGGATTACTTAGAGTCAGCAGATACTCCAGGTTTGTACCAATGTTTTTTGCACAATCTATATGATGTCATATTTTCTTGTACCTGTTTGCATTATTTGATTGTCATCATTTGTAAAATTTTGCATTGGGGAAGGGCTCAATTCTTGTTATATTCAAAATGGTTGATCTGTGGCTTTCTTTATTCAGTGGATCTATGACTGTGTCTTTAGGTTATTGTGCTTGCTAGGGATTTGGAAGTCTATAGGAAGCTATAACTATCCTATTTATAGAATATAGTTTTGTTTCCATCTGAGTTTCTCTTCTTTGGGTTAAAGATCTATCAACGTCGGCTACCCTATCTTGGTGGGGTAAAATTTGGCAAAGTTTCCAATCCATGTTGAGAGCAGTTAAGCTATCAAGGGTTTCAGTAGACATGTCAGGTAAAATTTTGTATTATCCCTGGATGCTTTTTGGTTTGATGACTGTGTCGAGACTTTTAGGAGGGACAATCCATGAAAATGAGTAAGATTTCACAGGATATTTATTTAATGTTGCAGAAGCTGCTCGTGTTAGGAAGGATTACAATGATTTAAGTCTCAAATTATCAAAAATTCAATCACGAATATCAAAGCTGGAAAACAAGCTGAAACAAGAATACGGTGAGGTTAACAGATTTAATCGAGCAATTTTCTTGAGTTATGTGAATTGTTTTTTTTTTAAAACTTGCTAGCCAGTGTGCATTTTCTCCAAAAATGACAGTGAAATGATGTTGGCAAATGTCATTGTGAAGACAGAGCTGATTCTTTGTTGCTTTTTTAGGAAACGAGGGGAGTTTTACACATTTTATGATAAATGTTTTGAAGAAAAAGAAAACAAGTAAGGCCTCACTTCTCTAGAGTGATTCCAATTGGCTTCTATTGTAGAGGTTTTCATTTATTACCTTTTGTTTTTTTAATTTCTTCTATTTTGTTGTCAAATACAATGATTTTCTTTCAGGTATATTTACAAGATATGCCCATACAAAGAGGCTTCTCAGGTGGAAGGCCATAGTACCACCAACCTAGGGTGGGCCCCATAACATTCCTCTTTGCTATTTGTTATAGTTATATTTGTTTTATTGTCATTATGCCATGTTTTTCATGAAAGTGAATGGTGAATCACTTTAAGTCATTTTTGCTATTTAATAAACCATGTAAAGAACTAAATTTTTATTTATTTATTGGTTTACGACTATCATATGGTATGTTATGCATTGTCTTTGTGTTAACGGATGTTCATGGAAGCTAGGGTTTGGGGATGAGTTGCAGTGTAGGTTTTTATTTTTTCATCCGCGCTTTGCTTATTATTCTTTTCATTACCGGGGCCTCAGTGATTCTCTTGCTGCAGCTCGGGTGAGTGCTTAGGATCAACTGGTGCACGGTTATCTTATTGGTTGAGCTGAAGTTGTGTGGCATAGATTTATAGGTTATGTTAAAAGTAGCCAACCTAGTAGTAGAATTAATGATGGGCTTAACTATTTTTTCACTGCTTATTCTATGACGAGAGATTGAACTGTTCATTTTTGCAACTATTCTAGGATATCTTAATCTGTATGTAGAAAGTTGTTGGGCACTTGTATTTGCTGTAACAAAGATATTGCATGTAACGAATTTCCTTATGTAAGATTTGTTTAAGGAATTAAGATATCTGTCTAAATGTTTCTTCACAACTGTTTTATGTAGTTTATTTTCTGATTAACCTTTTCAGACGCTGGGCCGGGTTCAAAGAGTCATACAAAATCATGGGGTTCTCAAATGGTGATAGGTGTTGGAATGGTCCAGATAGAAGTCTGAAGGTAATGTTTGCTTTCACATTACAGACCTACGTATGTAAGCCTTTTCATGAAAAAGAATATGCTTCTTAAGAAAGTATAGTCAGATGATTGAGATGATTATAAAGATCTGGATGTAGATTTCTACTTATTTTAATCACGAGTTCATGTTTCATTACAGATCAGGATGAAATGTGGTTTGAAGAATGAACTAATTGATGTTGATGAGCCAAGTCGATGCGAGTGAGTATTTTGATTTCTTATATGTATTGTGTCTTGACTACCTATTAATTTTTGCCCAAAATTGGAGTTGATTGTCCGTCTGTTCTTACAATTTTTCTTTAAATGGACAGATATGTCGCAAGCCTCTTTACTCCAGCTCTGTGCCTAGAAGGAAGATTAAAGGTTTTTGGTTTCTTGAATCAGACGAGATTTTAGACTTTTTTTTTTTTCGCTTAAAATGCATTTTAAAAGTTGGCCCTTGGTAGAATTAGGAAACAAGGCTCTAATCTCTACTAAACATGGCAGGAATTGCAACGTCGTCTGGATTCATTAGACCAGGATATTCCAACTCACGATGAACTATAGGAGGACATTCTGAAGTTCCTGCAATAGTGGACTGAATCCTCAATTGTTGACATGCGAGGAGAATCATCTCCAAATAGACTTTTCATATTTAAAAGCAGTGACAGGTGGAAATTGCCCCTGCAAAATTTTCTGCAGAGTATTTTTAATCATTGTAGATCAAAATCATGTAACAGCTTTTTGGGAAAATTTAGAGTGCAACTCTTGGTGGATTTTGGCATAGGAAACCAGGTGTTGCAATTTCCCAGGCTGGTATTGGCAGTTTTATCATTCCCTTCTGAAATGAAGCAGCCGAACAGGTGGTGGCTGTAGGATTATTTATGTGTAGAATAGAGTCTATCTAAATGAGTGAAGTCAAATGTAAGAAGACACTGGCATTTGATGCATGAGGATAAGCTATATGTAAGAAGACACTGGCGTTTTGGCATCGTCAAGTTTTATTGCTTTGATTAGAGTGTTTTATATGATATAAATTTACTATGCTATAATGTGATTTGTTTTATTTATCACAATAAAAAAATCAGAATCTATGGATGCAAAACATTTTCTGTTTTAGAATGCATGTGTTAGGAAATTATTAGTGCTCCATTATAGTTTGTGAGTGATTTATAATTATAAATCACGTAGGTGTATTTTGGTTAGTTGTTAATAAGAGTCATATTGTTGTAACAACAATATTGCTCATATAGGTTTGTTCTTGTTTGAGAGTAACCATAGGGTTATATTGGGAGAGTGGTTATAGGAGAGTTAATAGGTCTCCTATTATCTAGGAAGTATGAAGTCTATATATTTGTAAGGAGTCCGAATGAATAATATGGAAGAACATTTTTTTGATAGATAACGCTTTTGACCGGAGATATGAACCAGAGTACAATCAACCAAGATATATCAATTAAGCTCAACAATTAGTGAACCACGAGCCGCCACACTTAAACACATATCTAGCGAATCATGAGCCGCTATGCATGCACACACCACAAGCGAACCACGAGCCGCCATGCTTGAACACACATCTAGCACAAGTCTTCTCAAGCCAGAATTACCTCAGTGAAACCAGCTTGCCAACCGCACCACCTCGGACATTACCACCCTGAACAAGGATTGTGCCTTAGTGGGATTTGAACACGGTGGAGCCGGAAACAACCATCTCGACTTAACCGCTCCACCCAAACCCCATGGGTAAAATTTGGATGGTAAACACTTTTATTATACTAGAGCTATGAACTGTAGTGGTGGAGGATAACTTTTTCTAAGTGTGACATGGGGGTGGGCTTGGGTCCTTAATGTTCGCCGAGCGATCCGCATTCGAAGCGCCCGCTATGTTCCGCTTGGTCCATATGGAGAAGTTCGACCCCTACCTCAAGGTGTCCCCATGACCACTTATTGAAAGCATCCAATGAACTCAATGAGAATGGAACTTGGGTTGATGATTACAAACTACTTGTAATTCACCAATAGCCAAACACCTTGAGTTCTAATATTGAGGAACATTATTATTGTGAGTTTATTTCTGATGAATTTGTAGTTTGCGGTCTGCGGTTTTCATAAGCTAACTCGCCAAACTTTAGAACATGTAGTGATTCTTTTTGTACCCCTCAATTCATTTGTACTTGCACGGCGATACCGAACAAATAATTATCAATAACCTTATTCATACAAAATATCGTCCTATTAGTGTCCAACTAGACTAATAGAAATTGAACACGTAGTTGAATCTGCAATAGGTGTTGTGAATCATATTAAATAAAGCTCAGCAAAAAGGAAGACTTGCATTTTGAAAACATAATCAAGGATATTTTTTCATAAGGTGATCCCCTTTTATCCCTCAATATATATCTACATTTTCTCTTTAAAAAGGTGATATTGAATATTTTTCATAGCAAAGAACAAAATGATGAATTCACATGTTGTGGCCATGAAATATTAATTTGATGTTGACATTAGCAAATAACTTGGTTGTGATCGTTCAACTTAGTTACTGCCATCAAATTTAGCTTGGAGAAAGCTTTGTCTCGTAGCATCTTTGCAAGTCTTGGATCTATGGGTAATCATACAAGATGGTTCAAACAAACCTAAACAAGGTAATAGAGTTATGTCATCGATTTGGCTCGGAGAAAGCTTTATATGTACTAGCTTTATAATCTTTGGATATGTGGGAAATTATACAAGATGGTTCAACCAAACCTAAGCAGTGAAAGTGTTCCATGAGCGGTGGGTACTTGTGGATTGCAAAATCCAATAATATGGGTTACTAGGCAAATTTCCCGCCCTCAATAAATGCTTCCTGTGGCACTTGGGACTTACATAGGGGCTTCAATTAAAGTACCGCCATTATAAGATGATAGACTACGCCTCAAAAGCAAGTGGAGGGTTAGTTTTAAAGACGTGGGCAACTGAGGACTCGTCAAAAGTTGTCTCATAGCTAAATTAGTTGATTCTTTTGTTTGGTCTACTTGAAGTTCATATTCCTAGAATAATAACAGATTTTAAGAGCTAGCTTGCAAGGATGGGCTCATAGCGAGTCTTTCTTAGAATCTCAAAGGTTAAGTTTTTCAACATGAATGGAGTCATTAGTTTTGAAGATCTCAATTGGTAATTTGTATTGTATGGTGTCTTCCTTTATGCATCTTAGATGTCATAGATGGTTGTTGAGACAATTTAAGCTATGCTACAATGATATTGTGTCCTTGCATGTGTTGTGTTGTCATGGCTAGTTGATTGTGTTTTTGACATTTTATTTAGATCTGCATTGGTTCTCATGGAACTCTGAAATGTACGGCATGCTCAAAATGTTTGTAGAAAGTTCATCCTATATGTGTCCCCTTGGTATATTTAGTTGGGGTTAGCCAATGACTAATATGATTTGTAATCACCTAGCATATAAATTATATGTTTGATGTATTTGTGCATCAGTAGGCTTGGAGTAGTTGAGATATTAGTGATTATCAATGAGAAAATATGCTCAAGATCACTAAATAGTTGAATGTAGTGAAAGGTTTTCAAGAACAAATATGCAACTATGGTGCTAGTGTCACTTTTTTGAACATGAAAGTCTTGTATAATGATATATCATTTGTTTTTGATTGATTGCATGCCTTTCTTTGCTGCCTATCATCCTAATTCATTGTTTTTCGATGCTTGGAACAAATGAATTCTAAATGAACAAAAAACAAGTCGCAAAACATAATATATTGAGAAGGAAAATGCCAATGAGTAATGCCTTATCCAAAGTCATTGCTCCTTTTTGTGTAAACCTTGTGATAAACATTTGACAATGTTGGTTTAGTTTCTTGGTATAGCACTTTGATCTTCATCACGTCGATATCTCATTGAGTTCATCCCTTGCATGTGTGTTTACGTTTATATCTTACAGTTCCAGGTTTACCCACTTTTGTTTAGTTTCTTTCATAACCTAGGGGCAAGGGACAATGCTATAATGATTTTGCAAGCTTAGTTAAAGCCATATGCCATGCCTATGCTTGATGTGAGCTGTACTTGGGAACACCAAACAATAGTCATTGAAATGTGTTTATTGTTTATAGGTGAACGTTTCATTGAGTATTAGACACATTCCTTTTGGAAAAACCCATGTCATTGTGAGGTTTGGCGAGACCATAGTAGGATGATGATGTACAATTTAAATGGTCTTAAAATTCTAATAGTTTCTCAATTGGTGTTGAAGTAGGGATTTTGCCTCTTCCTTACTCTATTTGATTTAACATGACAAGTTCTTGTATATCTTGATTAGACTACCCACATTTATTATGCTTGTATGTTTCTCAAGTCGGTATCTCATTTACTTCTTTTGTTGCTTCATTTTATTGATGCCATGATCGTAATAAAATGTTTGTAGATTGTTAGTATCAATTTCGTAACGTTCCTAAGCAAACAATTTAAAACCATTGTGGATTTCTTGGAAACCGTTTTTATCCTTTGGGTAGAAGTAATGGAATACTGATTTTTCTATAAACCCTTATCAAAATACAACAATCTGGAAATTCTGGAAAGTACCTAAAGATGAAAATACAAAAATATGAAAATGCCCCCTTTTCAAAGAAATCTAAATACCACAAACTCTAGATTTTTATTGCAAACCCTAGGGACAAATACACATGTTTTATATGAATTGACAACTTTCTTCAAACCCTCATAGGCCAAATACAACAATCTGATTTCTTCCTTTTTAAATGTAAAATCAACAAAATAGGAATACCCACAAGGACCAAAGCATTTAGAAAACTTCTTGGCACATGAATATGATGGAAAAGAATTTTTACAACCAAGAGCTGAATTTATTTCTATTATATTTCAGACCATAAAACAAGCAAAATGTCAACGCACGATTACAACAAATCATATGATAAATGATGCCCCAGATGGCATGAAGAGGCTAAATAACGTGTATGCAACCCGAGATTGAAGAAATTTGCCCACATGGGGTTTTCCAAGATTGAAAACCATGACATGCACCAACATTGTTTTGCTTGTGGTTTTCTTCCATGCAATGGTTTTTGCACTTGAAAAATTGTCCCCTCAAACTTTCATTGTACAACTTTTAAGGCGACATGCATGTTTATTGATGATTCAATGTTTTAGTAATTGATCTTGGAACCATCTCCTACAAATGATGTATCTCAAATGCATCAATATATAGAGTTAGAGGGAAGGGATCTTATGACTATTCTCAACCAATATGAAACCACTACATCTAGGAAGGAAATGCAAGGGTTTTATAAAGTCGAAAAAGCCTCAAAAGCACTTGAGAAGGAGAGAATCAAGGAAAGAAAGAGTGATGCAAGAGCATCCAAGGGGTGCTAAAATCTTGGATCAACCAAAAATATGGGTAGTACTAGGGTGAATTGGTTAGTGTGCTATTGATTTTTTTTATTATCATGGAGTGGGTCATTGCAACACCAAACTCAATTTAGTGGATTGGTTGCTTATAGGACTTTGGGACTGGTTGTGACCATTGATGACATACAAATAATATGTTCTAGTGCTAAGATAAAAAGGTAACGGGAATACCTCCAAAGTAAAATGTGAACATATTTGGATTCTCCTCGAAAGTTATACGCTTTTAAAAAATGGCATTGGATTTCTATTTTATATGCAAAAGTTAAGGTCTTGGGAAGTTGAAGAACCGCATGGTGATGCAAGGGTGATTTTGCAACCTTAAGAGACATTTTTTCTAACTTAAGAAACAATTTCATAACCACCAATGCGCTTACATTGTTGGGATATATTGTTAGTACTCGTATGTAGTAGAGGCGAGCCATTAGTTAAATGTATGAGATAATCTGTTAGTCATATTATATTTGCGAGAGTAAATGTACTAGCTATTTGTGTGTAATGAGTGTACATGACTTGTGATAACAACTCCCTATTAGATTGAGGTGTGTGAGAGAATATGAGATTATGTGAGTTTTAATGAAGATTTGTATTAAACCAAACTCCTTGTCTTTAAGAGACTAAGAGGCTATATGTGTAATTGTTTACTATTGAATAAAAGTGAGCGGAGCTTTTTATTTTGTAATTTGTACCAAAATTATCATACACAACCACCGCTTTGCATTAAGCAATGATTTTGCTTATGTCAATTGTAAAAAGAAAGTAATAGTCTGAAATGTTTCTCTTATTTTGGATGTTTCAAGAAGGTTTCGGGACTTTAAATAGACATCGTCAAAAAATAAGATGGAATCTTTGGTAGGGATGTTCTTGAAGGTGCTCTTTGGGAAAGAGAGAAGAGGGGAAGACCAAAGAGGTTGCACACTAGAAGATTTTGAGGAAATAACAACACAAAAAGTGTAACTTTTGCATTTTTTCATGATTTATGATGCAAGCTAGTGTCACCAAACTATTTTGATGCTAATGCATCAACTAAAAAACATAGTTGAAAAGGTCAAAAGATTAGTTGTGGAGCTTATGTTGATGCTAATTGTGCCATGAAATGGTGCATTTGTGTTCCTCTCAATTGACACTGCCTTTGAAATCCTAAACTTCAAAAAATACATTTTAATTATTATTAATGTATAATTTGTCAAATAAAATGCATTTTTTCATTACAAATCTATTAACATTTCAATTTATGACACATTTAATGGATCAAAGTCTAATTACAATTCGAGTTTGAAATTAAAACCATTAATTGAAATTTATCAATCAATATAAGGATTTATTTATTCAATTTTAGGTGTATGCACACACGCACGCGCGTATGCACACACACACGCGCACACACACACACGCACACGCACACGCACACGCACACACACATATAGAATTAGGAACTATCCTTTATATTCCACAAGAAATTAAATAATATAAAAATATGTTTTTAAAAATTAGAGCATTGTCAAAATCATCTCTAATACTAAGGAAAATATGTGCTTTTATAACACAAATTAAAAATTTATTAAAAGTATCTATAAGAAATTACCAAAAATGTTTCTCCACCACCATGGAAAAGTAGATGAAGTTTATATTTTTATCTACATTTAAATATTTTACAATATGATAAAATTTTGAATGGATATATGATCCCATTAGTATACAATATAGAAAATTTATGATCATTATTAACTTAAAGCTATTTATAATTAGGGAGGTCCGTAAGTGCTCCTGCATGTTTCGATAATGATTGAAAGAGGTCCACAATGGTAGTAATGAATGTTGTGTGGGATGAATATTTGGTGTTGGTGACAAAGTTGATATTGCGTTTATTGGAGATGGAGTTGATGTAGGTGATAGAGGTAGATTTTATATTGCGGGTGCACGAGGTGGTGTCAATAAACATGCAGGTGGTGAAGTCTTTGTAGGGACATGTCGAGCTAATAAATGTGTAAGAGGTGCATTTGATATTTGGCTTAGACAAGGATGTTGGAGCCCTTACAAGATCATGTTGCATACATTGAATCATACTTGTAATGAGGACTCGAGGAAGTGTACATGTTAGTAAAAATGAAGTTGTTTAAAAAGACTTAGCTTCTATCTACATTTCTCATTCAATTTAGAACCTTTTCCTTATAAGAAAAATTAAGAATTAGTATAAATTGTAGAAACACTAAAGATAAATTCTAATCGATCATTTTAATGCTTTAATTTTATTTGGCTAGAAAGAATTGTGAAATATTAACATTTCTATAAAAATTTAATGCAAACTAGAACCAAAAAATATATATGAATGTTCCCACTTTGCTTCCCCTTGTATTGCCCCTTTTCCCCAATGTTAATTAAAAGTATTTATCCAAATTTGAAACCAGTTAATAATCGTGGCCTTGTTGAGGAGGTAGATTGGTAACCACACATGTATGACATCATATGTAATAAAAAAAATAATGGACATCAACAAGTAGATAAAATTTGGGAGTGAAAATTTAGTATCACAATGTTTGGGTTTTTGTCCCACATTTGTTAGAAGTGGCAATATAAGCTTTAAATTCATGTGGCTCGGTAAGAATACTATATATATGATTATTTTGAAGGAGGTGCCAAATTAAAGAAGTAGACAGAGAGTTTAAAGAGACTCTTGGATGCATCCACACGACACGATCTAATGCTTTCGGGATTGAGAATATAAATGGAGTTTCGAGATTCGCCACTTGGCTCAATCTCACTAGACTTGTCATAAATGGAAGAGTATCTTGTATTTTCCATAGGATGAAATGATTGAGAGTAGTATGTTGCGGTGAATACCAATGCATGGCATTGGGACATGTGTTTGGATCTAGTAATCTTGTAGTAGTCATTGACACAAAGGCAAGGAGGACACAATGTATTGGAAAACCTTAAAATGCTATGATAACTTGCCACATGTCATAAGCATGTTCTACTATAAACTTAACCTATTTTGGGTCCTTGACTTCTTTGTGGCTCTGGTACAAAAGGATGACAAATGTAATCATCTAGTGATCTCGGGAAGAACTATTCAAGGTGCATGATTACAATATCACATAGGAGTTTAACATGAGTAAAGGCATGAGAATGTGGCATGTGGGCCAATAAAGAAGGCTATATGTTTTAATTTAGGAAACAAGAATAATTAAAGGAATTTATACATAGCTTTTAAACCAAATTTACTTCAATTACTATTCTCATTTATGTGATAGATTATGCATTAAATTGAAACAATTGACATCCAAGATCGAAGCAACCACATAGATCTATCGGGGACAAAACCATACGCTTCAACCAAAAACTTAGAAAAATACAAAGCAACAAAAACATAAATAAGTATAAGTTTATTATTTCAAAGCAAACCATGATGTTCCTCATATGGAAACAATGTTGGGGTTTCTATACCTACCCATTAATTTAGCCTAGAGGGGTTTGACCCAAGCGCAAAAGCCCCTATCACCATCACACATGCTAACTTATCACATGGGATTTCCTCCACATGCTCACGGAGGTGTATTTGGTATGCTACGTCACTTGCTAGTTTAGGGAATGGATGGACACAAGTATACTTAGAAAATTAAAGACATTAATATTCATGCACATGAATGGAAATAAAACACGTAGTACTACTCTTAGAGCATTATTACACAACAAAGAGATAGATAAGTCAAGCTATATATTCGTTCATTCGATCAAGAGTTATCAAAGAAATAATCAGAAAACCATTAATGGCTTATAATAACCAAATGTAATCAATAATTTCCTATCCTTACATGAAACTATCAACCCTTTTAATGTGTGTTGTTGAGCTATTTATACATTCTAGGAATTTTGAACATATATCTTTTCCTTTTCGGACCAGAAGTAGATGGTAGCCAGATCCCCTGAGGTGGTTAGAGGATGCCAAAAAGATGAGAATCGTTGGAAGACAAGGAACATGCCCAATCTGAGTGCACGGCCTTCAAAAATGGCGTGCAATCCTTAAGCTCCTTTACACAGACCCAGGTACATTTTTTGCGCCCAAACCCCTCGAGTTGAAGGGAGGATTAGGTAATCTCATATCCCAGTGGCTATCATTTTGGGTGATTTGTTTTGCTAATAAATTAGAAGAGTTTTGGTTAAGTGTCACAAGATTGGCATTCCTTCAAGTGGACCATGCCACGCATGCTTCCACATCTCTTGCATATGGGATATCATTTTGTCTTCTTCTATCTTTGTCATATATGCAAACTTGGTCTGGTCTTGTGCTCCATGTGGTAGTCCTCTTTTCGCCACCCCTTCTCTTGCTCCTACATTAACCGAACTTTTTACCATTTTATTCCCCATGTGTGTGCACCTTGTCGATAACTACCATGCATGCTTTGCACCAAATAGGGATGTGCGCATGCCTATCTCAAATTTACAAGAGTTACACCGTGGCTTATAATAACCAAATGTAATCACAATAATTTCCTATCCTTACATGTCAACCCTTTTAATGTGTGTTGTTGAGCTATTTATACATTCTAGAATTTTGAACAAACCTTTTCAAGTAGATGGTAGTGCATAGGATGCCATAAGAATTATTGCTCAAACCTTAGGCACGTTTCTAATGTAGAAATATTGCCAAAATTATGGGTTCAACATCTTCTCATAATAAGTCTCTTCTATCTTTGTCATGTATCTCTTTAGGAGCTATGGCACACTTGTAAGGACACGGGCTTCAAACACACTCCACTTTAGAAGTGTGCCTTTCATTCCTTCAACAATTTGTGGCATAAAAAGGGTGGGCAAGGTTGCATCCTCTCCTCTCTCATAGAAGTGGCCTCGTGCATCAAATGGATCTCCCTCTTAGGCCTCGTGACAATTCTCCTCAATGTATTTTAAGTCCTCTTCCTCCTCAATGGCCTTCAATGGAAGAACCATACATATCTCCTCATAGGTGGTCTCCTTCGTCTTTATTTGACCTAAAAAGCTTTGATCTCATTATTCTTCTTTTCACGCTCAACCTTGTCCCCAATCTCGACCACCTTATTTTCCAAGGCCTTATTCTCATTGGACACATCCCTTAAGGATGTCCCTTATTATCTCATTAGAGGCCCTCTGCTACCTTTAGCACCCTTCACACTTGTACTATTTTCTACATCATATCCATGAGGGTCTCATCACGGGTGGTCAACTCGGGTCTCTACCTATTTTTAAGAACCTTGATGGGGCCTTCCTACTCTTTGAATGCCTTGCCATCCAATATTTCATCGAGAAACAACTCGAGCTAGGCCATAGGGTTGTGTGCACCCATCACCTTAGTTGAGGTGAATCCCTTAAATCCAAAATATTTATGCACATGACTTGTACACATGCTTCAAAATTTGTTGAATTTTTGTACAACGGCCTTCTTGGCATTCTATGCTTAATAGAGGTCATGCACATTATTTTGTGCCACATACATATTCTTGAGATTCTACCAGAGAATTATGATTCTAATTTCATCAAGGTATTAGATTCCCATTCTTCATCGAGGAGGCCTTTGGGTGTTCATGTAGGTGACTAGCTTGTCACCTATTGACCTTATTGACTTCGCTTTCCTCTAACATTGTATAGAACACCTTAAAATGGGGTTCGTCCACTAATCCTTCTACTTGGAAGGAGACATGTTTGTGGGTCCACCCGGAGGATCCATATTGGCACATGTAGTTCCACATGAATAGTTCATCCAATTACTTCCCCTTTGGTAGATCACTTACGCCATCTCAAGTTCCATTGGTGAAAAGGTTCTAAAGGAGGTTTCAAAGATGACATGATTCCCTTTCGCCGAAACTCCTTTACTACATTCCCTTTGTGTTTAGGCCCTTTGGATCCTTTCTCGACTTAGAGCATCGTACGTCAATGGTATCTTTGGTATCCCTCCATTTCTTCCCAAGGTCCGACTTATCCATTTGCATTTTATTCTTTTTCTTCTACATACACGTATTCATCAGGTGCCTCTCTTGTTTTAATCTCCTCCTCATGGGAGGGGTTGCTTCATGCCTTGATTTCTCTGGTTTTCGGTGCGGGATCTTCACCTATTCATGTCTCACCACATCCTTCATCATGAGTCTCTCTATGCCTTCATCATGAGTCTCACTACGCACTTCCTTAGACTTGTCCCTTTCAGACTCTGCTATTGTTCCTTTTGATTCATGGATAATTGAGCTGTGTGGTTCTCCTGTTCTTGGTGGCATATAAGAAGGGGGTGAAGCTAGGGAAATGAGTGTGGCAGTTGCCCTTGATGTACACATCTTCATGGGATGCCTTATGATCCTTGAGGTGAGTGGTGTTGAAAACGGTGGAGGTGGTAGGACTAGACATGGAATTGTGGCACTCTCATTGGTGGATCCTTAGCTATTTTGGGCCCCTTATTCTCTTCATTCTGGAAAGAAACCTATGTGCTTGACTAGCGTCCCTAAACAATTATTGATTGTCTTGGATTATTAGGAGGCCGTGCACTTGAGGATGTTCAACTATATCTTGTTTTATGATATTGTCGGGAATATTCGTCATCTTAGTCCTCTAAATTGTTGATGGTCCCATGTGGCTCAGAATTTTCCTTAGTATTTTTCTGATGAGAAACTAGAGTCCACTTCTTATTTTTGTTGCACGTGCTTAAGGCGTAGGTGATGACCTAGATGATCATTTGGCCAACGACATTTTTGTACCAAAATTTCATGTGAGTCATCATCTGTTTGACTATCCTTCGCAACATCCACCTCGGGGTACTTGTACACGAGCGTTAAGGTTTGAATATCATCATTGGAATTGAACATGCTATTAAAATTTATATCGTTGAGGAAACAAAGGGATGCATGGAAATATAAACACGAGGTGTATGGTAGCCAACACCACATGGAAAATGCATTTGCCTTCAACTTATACTGTGCACAACAACAATGTTGCATTACATCGAACCACACCTTTCCTGTGCACACAGTTGGGAGTTGCCTCCATTCATCTCTGAAGCATTTGATGCACTCCTCGTACCATCTCTTCATACCTAGCTAATTTGAATTTTTGTCATCCTTAGGGAATATGTACTTCCTGAAGCACTATGCGGAGACTTCGTCTATTCTGAATATGTGAATATCCGAGGCTCGTATCCATCAGACGCACCAATTTAGTAAAACAAAATCATTATAAGGATTGCATTGAATTTGAATGGATTTTCTTTGTGATGAGTCACACACATAATCTCAATGATGTTATCAACGATGTACTGCACTAGTTTATACTTAACCTTTTGTATGCCAATTGTTGGAATAAATTTATTAAAAAGCTGAACAGTCATGGTCTGCACAGACTAAAGACCACAGACCAAAGACTGGATCTGTAACAAATATTAATTTATTGGACACACCATCTAGAATCATAGACCATCGAGAACTATCCTTTTGTAATTTACTCCTCCATTTTAATCTATAAATACCAGTTGAATGAAAGCCTTAGGTAATCAATTCAATCCATATTTATTTGTGTGTTTGTGTGTCCCATATATCAAAAAATTGAGTATGTTTGATATGGTATCAGAGTTGGTTGTGAATGGGCTGGGTATAAGAAAGCCAAGAGTGGCCAAGAGTGAATACAAATAGCTGTTGTTAGTAGTGAAGGAGCAGTTTATTCTTTTGGTAAAATAAAGAGGCTGCTGCAAGGAAAATAGAGATTGATGTGGCTGCCACAACAAAGAAGGCTGTGTAAGATTATTTTATTTTTGTGAATTAAAAGGGCCACATATATAGTGTTGTTTTTTTTATGTGTCATTAACAATTTTATTTGGGGATTTCTATTATTTAAATTGAAGAATTATTAATTGGGTAAATGAAATTTTAAATTGAATCTTGGTGAAAATTTATTATTGTGTGATGGTTTCTTCAAGCATTCTAGTTCCTGACTGCAAATTAGATGGGAATAATTACTCTTTATGGAAATAAAAATAAAAATGTATTTCTTGCAAAATATTTGTGGGAATTTGTAGAAGAAAATAAAGAAGCCCCTACTAATTATAGAAAGTTAGCCCAATATAGAAAAAGAATAATGAAACTTTAGCTATTATGGTATGAATGTTGCGGATGCAATCATCCCACAAATTCAAGATATTAATAATACAAATGATTCTTGGAAATCACTTAAGGAAATATTTGAGAATCCTACAAAGACTAGGATTTTTCATCTAAAAAACAATTACATAATTTAAGAATGAAAATGGCTAGGATGGGATGGATCATCTCACAAAATTAAAGAAGATAAAGAATCGGTTGGAGGCTATGGCAAGAGAAAGTTGAAGAGAAATCGTTATTTGAGATAACTCTTAATAGTCTCCCCATAGTGTGAGAATATTTAATCACATCCTTAGAAGTTCTTTGATAAGATTGATACTCTAACATTTGAAAAATTAAGTGGTTACTTGGTACAAGAAGAATGGAGAGTTAGAAGAAAGTTTGATGAAATTATCTTTACTGAGCAAGCCTACATTTCAAGAGGCGATTCGAGAGGTAACAAGATGCAAATTCAAGACAAGATGGTTATAAAATCTAAGAAAAGGATGAACCAAGGAGAAGATAAAATAAGGCAACAAAATCATAAGGTGAAGTGCTTCAATTACGATAGAATTGGGCCATTTTTAATAGGAAATATACAAAAAGGAAGACATAGACACATAATTGTTCTAGAAAGCAAACCAACAACATGAAAAATCAAGTAGAAAGGGAAGGTAATATCTTCATTGCATCCTTATCTCGCTCAAGATGCTTCAAATGATGTTTGGTATTTAGATTCAGGAGCAAATAAACATATGTGTTTAACAAATAAAGTTTCAAATCTATTGAAAAAGATGAAGAATATGAAAGTGAAAAGATATTTCTTGGTGACGATAGTGCTTATAATATAGAGGGACATGGTGTTCTATTAAAATGAATAATGGTGAAGTAAAATGTATTACTAATGTGATGTATGTACCTAGTTTAAAGAAGAATATTCTTTCAGTTAGTCAAATCACAAAGCAAGGTTTCAAAGTTGAATTTTATAAGGATAATTGTTTGATTAAGGATATGAAACATGGTTACAAAGTGATTGCATTAGGTACTTTAGATGGGGGAATATATAAATTTGATGTAGGAAGTATAGGTACACATGCTCTTGTTGCATCACATGATAATATTAGTGTGTTATGGAATTTAAGATTTGGGAACCTTATTTATCAAATTTTGGGTTTGGTGAAGAAATTGAATATGGTATATGGTCATCCAAAAATCATTGATTCAAATGTGTGTGAAGGTTATTTGTATGGGAAACAACATAGATATAGATTTAAGAAGAAAAGAGCATATAGAGCAAGAGAAAAACTTGAGATAACACATAGTGATGTTATTGGTCCATTTCCTACATTGTCCTTTGTAGGATCAAAATATGTGTTGATTTTAATTGATGATTTCTCTAGAAAAATTTGGATTTATTGTCTCAAGAAAAAAATGAGGTGTTTGAAAAGTTTAAGACATTTAAATCTCTAGTGGAAAATGAGAGTGGGAGAAAAATTAAAGTTCTTAGAACAAATAATGGAAGAGAGTATATCACAAAAGAGTTTCAATTTTTTTGTGATAATGTAGGTATTAAAAGACAGTTAATAGTTAGATACACACCTCAACAAAATGGGGTTGTAGAAAGGAAAAATAGAACCTTAGAAGAAATGGCTAGGTGCATGCTCAAGACTAAGGATTTTCCTAATTCCTTTTGGTTGAAGCAATAGTTACTGCTGCCTACATATTAAATAGATCTCCCATAAAATCCATAAGAAATATGACACCTCATGAGGCATGGTATGGTAGTAAGCCATCATTCAAGTATTTTAGAGTGTTTGGATGTAATGCCTATGCTCACGTGCCCGATGAATTAAGGAATAAACTTGATAAGAAAAGCATGAAATGTATCTTCATTGGTTATAGTGAACAATCTAAAGGCTACAGGTTATATGATCCTCAAACTCAAAAAGTAATTATCAGTAGGAATGTTGTGTTTGATGAAGGTCTTCATAAGGAATCTACATCTACTTTTGAGATAGTTTCTGAAGTTGAAGATGTAGAAAAGGAAGAAAATGGTGAAGTTGAAGATGTAGAAAAGGAAGAAAATAGTGATAATGAGAAAATCCCCCAATGAAAATAAAAAGTCTTCAAGAAATTTATCAAAAGAGTAAGAAAATTGAAGAAAATTATCATCATGTTAACTATGCCTTGATGACTAGAATAGAGAAAGTAAATGATCCCCAATCTTATGAAGAAGTAAAAGGAAAGAAAGAGTGGGAATATGCAATGCAAGAAGAGTATGACTCTTTAATGAAAAATAATACATGGGAATTGACATAACTTCCTGAAGGTAAAAATATTGTAGGTACTAAATGGGTCTATAAGACTAAGTTTAGATCTAATGGATGCATTGAAAAATTCAAAAATGTCTTGTTGCAAAAGGATTTTAAAAAAGAGGGGATTGATTTTAGTGAGAAATTTGTTCCAGTTGCAAAAATGAATACAATAAGGCTTGTTATTGCTTTGGTTACTAACTTTAAATGGCAGGTTCATCAAATGGATGTAAATAATGCATTCCTCAATGGTGAGCTACAATGATGCGAGAGATGTTTGTGATGGCTTACTTTCTTTTAGGTTTTTAACTCCAAGTTTACACTTCTCTTTGCAAGGCAAATTCAGTTCAATTATTAGTCACCAAAAGGCTTACTATTGATTTAGGTTTCAAATTGGATTACTTACATTATTTTCACTTCCAAAAATATAGATACACTCTCTCCAAATCCAAGAAATACTTCTTCGCAGTAGCTTCAACCCTAATTTTGGTGTAATTTAGATTGGTACGACCCAGAGTTGTCTTGCCTTAGAATCCTCTCATGTTTATATTTATTTATAAAAAGTTTAAAATCCCTTTTAGAAAGTTTATAGATCCCTTTCTTCCCCACTAACTATCCTAGAAGGTTCAAGCCTCAACAGTAAACAAAAAAATGCATTACCATCAAACTGCTCTATTTCTTAGGTCTGTGAATCGGTAAAAGAAGATGTTAAAGTCTAAAGATAAATTTCATGAAACGTAATGGTTCGACCTAAAACCTTGAGAATATTATAGATGACACCTGGGCAGATTTTTCCTCAAGTTTTCAATAATTTTTGATGGTTTGTTTTCGAGTAAACCATATTTTTCCTTCTCAAACCCTAACTTGAGGTTTTCCAACCTTGTGCAAGTTGAGAGGGAAAAATTTAATATTTTTGGGATATATTTTGATAGTATTTTATTCTAAAAAGCATGAAAGGTATGTGTAATTGTGGAACAAATGATACAAAGTGAAATAAATCATGACACAACTCCTCACTCTTGGAAAAACTCATTTTGACAAAGTGAATTATGGTTCAAACACCTGTTTTTGCCAAATGATGGTACAAATTTCTTTGATGTATCTCGCTATGGTTTAAAATATTTGTGGAGCCTGATTAATATTGAGCAAACAATACACACCTTTATGAATTGAGATCACTTTCAAAATGAACTATTCTCACTCTTCATTAGGTAATATTCTCAAACAATGATCACCAATCCGAACAAATTGCTTAAAGAACCCTAACAAGAATCATTGAACCTCTTGCAAAGGTTCCACAAAACAACAACTAACCAATATTAAATTCAAGTATAACACAAATTAGGAGGAAAAATCAAAGGTTTTTATTCTAGATTGAATTTCATGCAACACAAAATCCTCCCATGCAATGGAATCACTTGTCAACATAGCTATTTTTCACCAAACTCTATCTTAGATCTTCTCGAGACTCCCTCTTGCATTCCTAAAATTGAGAATGTCAAAAATAGTTACAATTTTTGGTTTTACATCTCATACACATTCGGATTTGCCTCAAATTAGGCCATCTAGACCCTTTAACTACACATATTTTCCCAAATTACATTAATTTTGAAGATCCTTTCAAAGGCTTAATCTAAGTAGTGACCTCTAGATAAAATTTATGGCTTCCTAGTCCTTAAAGGAACTTCATAACATTATTACATGTAAATTCACCAAGAAGCACATATGAAATTGCAAAGAACAAGCCAAAGTGCCCCACAAATTTGAATTCCACTTTTGGAGGAAAAAGAGAAATTTAAATTTTGACAAGTTAAGAACCAAGAAAAACAAACCTAATAAATTACTATGACCTACAAAACACTCCTAATCCCTCCTAACCTATTTGCAAACCAAAATTAAGTAGAGAAACCAAAATTTTCAAAATGGAGAAGATTCTCCTGCATCATACTCCATAGGAAAGAGAAAAGACTTTAGGGTCTACTATTGAGAAGCTCCTCCAAGGTCTTTCTATGTTGTAGGATGTCACTTTCCAATCATCCATGTGGCCTCCTCAAATGGTTTGTCCTTCCACTTGATGAGGTATTGAAAATACTATTTTCGTCTAGTTGTTTTGAGTTCCTTCTTATCTAGAATGCACTCCATCTCTTTAGTCTTGACCTTTGGAAACTTCTACACCCAATCTTCCTCTATTGTAGATGCTTCTTCTATTGTATATTCACCCTTTTCACGTTCCTTGAAGTGATACATTTATCAAACATCGAATATGGGAGATATGTCCACTCCACTAGGCAACTCCAACTCATAAGCATTGCTTGCAAATTTCCTCAACACCCTGCAAGGTCCTATCTTTTTCATCTTCAATTTTTGTAATCCCCTTTGGGAAATATCTTCTTCCTAAGATGTGTCATCACTAGATCACCAAATTCAAAATTCACTTCTCTTCTTCTCAAATCTTCTTGTTGTTTGTATTTGTCTACACTAGCTTGCAATTGATTCGTACACTGTTGATGTATCTCATGCATGGTTGCTGAAAATTATTCTCCTTTAACACTCCTTTTCTCCATATCTCTAATATCCCTTAGCTCAAATACACCTCTTGGTTGCATGCCATAAACTACGTGAAAAGGGGTTTTACCTATACTTCTATTCATTGAATCATTATATGCAAACTTTGCTTGTGGAAACACAAGATCCCATTGTTTTGGATGATCTTTAGACAAACACCTTAAGAGGTTTCCTAAGCTTATGTTGACCACTTCAGTTTGGCCATTAGTTTGTGGGTGGTATCATGAGCTAAAATAAGGTTAGTTCCCAATTTCTTCCACAAAGTTATCCAAAATGCCCCAAAACTTAGTATCCCTATCTGAAACTATGCTTACTGGAAGTCCATGTAGCCTAACCACCTCCTTAAAGAAAAAATCAACAATGTGAGTGGCATCACTTATAGTCTTGCATGGAATAAAGTGTGCCATATTGGAAAATCTATCTACAACTACATAGATTGAGTCATAACCTTTCGTGTCTTTGGAAATCCCATAAAAAGACCATACTAATGGATTCCCATGGCCTATTGGGTATAGGAAGTGGCTGGTATAGTCTAGCATTTTTTATCTTACCTTTGGATCTTAAACATGTAGAGCATCTTTCCAAAAACCTCCTTACATAAGTTTGCATTATTGGCCAATAATAGTGTCTAGTAAGCTGCTCTAGTGTCTTGTCAAGGCCAAAATGACCAACCATACTCCCACTATGCTTCTCTTTGATGAGGTTTTCTCTTATAGAACTTCTAGGCACACATAGTTGCACCCTTTGAAAAGAAAACCATCCTAAAGAATATAGTCCAACCACAACTCCCTATTCATTCTTGTGGGCTGCTTGCATGCTTCATACACTTCCTTGGAATCTTCATCATCTTCATATAGATCCTTAAGAGAATCAATACCAACAATTTCCAATTGAACTTCATGCACTAACAACACTTTCCTTCTTAAGGCTTAATAGTGATAGTGAAATTTTGTAAATATTCCACCCATTTTACATGTATTTGACTGAGTTTTGGATGATTGATGATGAATTGGAGAGCATGACTATCTTTGTAAATAACAAACTCCTTAGGCAAAAGTAGTTTCACCATTTTTTAATTTCTTGAACCATGGCATAAAATTCCATATCATATGTAGCCCTTAGTTTCACTCAATTGCTATGCACGTTGGCACTTAACTTAGAGAGGTCGAACGCTCACCGAAGCATGCAAAACTACCAGGTCCTTCCTTTGAGATGCTTGACATGAAGTTAGCATGCATGTTTATAATGATATTTAACCAAAAAAACATTCAATCATATATAACCATTTATCCAAGTAACTTTGGAAACACATATAATAGGAAAACATAAAAATTCAAACAATAACCAAGATCAATTGCATCATTAGATTGCCATATTCAGACATGTCAATAATTAGAATCCATCTACAATTGTCCATCATAAACTAGAATTCATTACTTAGTGAAAGCTAAATACATAGTAAACATTGTACTAGTGCGTTGGACCATGCACGCGAGTATCAAACCCTAGATCTATATTATCACAACATGACTTTGCTAGAACATATCGAAATAACTACAAAAATGTTATACAAGATGTGTCTATCGGGTTAGGGACTTTCCCTTCACCACCCATGCACCCTCCTAATAATAGGCGTGTTAATAATAATCGCTTGCATGCTTTTACAAAACAACTAATAATATCTTTTCCTAAAAATAAGACTTGCTTTAATACTATTAATAGCATTCTCCATGCGCGTGCTTTAATCCAAGATATATATGTGATTTTCCCCAAAATATCCTTTACTTGACCGCCAAGTCATCCACTTTTATCCCTTGTGTGATCAATACTCCAAGTCTATTTTTAGCATGTCCTTAGAAAATGGATAAGTCCTTAACCTTGTTATCTATATGCATAGTCCATGCAGATAATCCGTTTACATCGCATGCACCCTCTGCGTGCCATCCTTAACTACGTGTGCGTGATTTCCGCACGTTTCCAATATGATCCTTAGCATTTTCTAGACCACCATTACCCCACATTAGGTATGTTGTCCGTCTTTAGAAACACTATTTTAAAAGAATCCTCGCCAGGGAATGCATGGCCCCAAACTATATTGAATAAATGACTGAATGAATATGGATTGTGCCAAAGAATCAAAGAATCAAGTTTGTTTGGCTCAGAGGAAGGAGCACTGGAAACTCCTTAACTATTACTTTCTCCAATTCCCTCCAGCCTTCCAACTCCTTAGTCAATCTAACCGGTGCGACATTAACAATGTCTACACCTCTGCAGAAGTGAGCATGTCAACCTTCCCTTTTAATTCGGTGACTAGCTTCTCTAGCTACTTGGCATCATCATCAATACACATCAGTTTACGCGTAACATGGGGAAAAGTTCTTTTAATATATCTTTGAGGGAAGTATTTAAAAGTGATATGTAATCTCAATTCTATTCCACCTCTCGCCAACAAATTTTCCCTCTTAGACCCATTATTCTTCATTTTGACATGGATTTCCTTGATTCTACCTCATCACTTGTAGCTAGCATGCTCACTATTTGGTTAAAATCTTGGCATTGGTTCAAAAACCAAGTTTTCCTTTCGACACAACCTTCGTAGCATTTGTAATCGTATTACACAAGATGAGCCTTAATCTTCTCACTATATATTTTCTTCTGCGTGGCTAGATCCTCGGTAGTTGGTCCCTTTATCTTTATTTTCTCATGAGAGAGCATCCATGCCAAGTCCTCTAAGTAATGTAGCCCTGTCTCATATTATTCCTTAGCATTTGCGGTGAGGCTAGGGTATGCGTGAACTTACTATATCTACTATAGTTTCTACCTTCTTAAAATATGCGCACGTTCTCCCTTTTCTTCTCTCAATTCTTGCTTCGGATGTGTAATATTCTCATCTTTCTCCTTGATCTCCTCACACAATCTCTTTATGATACATTTCTTTTCAAAAATTTGGATCCCCACTTGATGATAGGTTGGTCATTACATACCCGATCATCTGTAAGTAATCGCACATCAATCATGGGGTAATCTTATCCGACTTAATTTGAGTTTGAGATAGTGCTTGTGCATAGACCTAAAAATATGGCTCTTCCATATGTGATTGATATGCCAAAGATATCATCTTTCTAGTTCGTGGGAGGGCCTATTTATCGTCAAAGAATGAAAAACATAAGAGATATTTTGTGGCCATCATACTCGGTGTCATACATGTAATAATTTAATGAAGTCATCATTATAATTCATACGGGAGCCTTGGGAATGCTTCGTGACTCCTCCCCTTTCCTCTACGTCCCTTAGGTACCTCTTATTCAAAGGAGTGATGAAGTGTACCACCCGCTTCACCCATACCCGTGCCTTCTCCTATGAGGGCACCCTTACTCATTTTATCCACTTCCCCATGCTCAACGTCATCCTCAACATTGCACTTAGCTTCATGCTCCTTTTATTCATGTTCTCCACCGCATCTTGTGTAAGGGACTCATAATGGAATTATTCACTCGCCTTCTCTAACCCTTCTACTTCTTCATTCAACTATGGCTCTTTCTCATGGCCCACATTACGCTCTTCCTCTTTCGAATCATCCAGTGTGAATTAGTGGAGATATGTGAGGCATCTCTTCTCTAGAATTATTTTCCTCTTTAGTATATTCACTCAAATACAACAAGGTTATAAGTAGTTCCCTTGGCCATCTTATTCCTATGTGAAGCCATCTCTTATTCACCTGTGTCCACTATTCTTGCACTCCTAATTTTGAAATTATTCGCATGAACATTATGAAAATAGGGTCAGTAAGTTTTGTGATATCCATTTCCTGCCATCCTCGGTAATAGTTTAAGGTGGAAGAAATGATCTTCACCCCATCATCATCATCCATATCATTTGAAATTTCTATGCCTCGAGCTTCGAGAGGCTAGTAAATATTTTGATCGAGTTTTGCATTAAGGCACATCCTTCTTCCTACAAAATAGAAATAGTCCTCATGGACTCGTGACATAAGCCACTGATAAATTCACTCAGGCTTACCAAAATAGGGGAGCTCGTAGAGTTGAAGGACTCCCACGACTGTTCAAGATTTGGTATCCCTTGTCATCATAGATTGGCTTATTATCTGTGGTCCTCTCGCTCATCTTCTAAATCAACTCGTTTCTATTTCGTGCTTGTTTGGATATGAGTGATGGTTATAGTTGATACAAATCATCTTCCTTACATGGGACACCCAATCTTGCCCCATAATTACACCTTCTAGGTATTGCATTTCTAAATACCATTCTTCCTACATGTCCTCAGAATGGGATTCTCCTTTCCTTTTCCATTTCCTTTTCCCTTTGGTGACACTTTATTCTTGGTTTTCATGGTGCCATCTCTCAAATTACATGAAAAGTATATCTTCACAACTTATATTGTCATGCCCTGGGTTCTTGTAACAAAATTCCACGCCAAATATTCTCCTTACCTACTTTCTCACAAAATCCCTCAATCAAATATGTGCCTTAATTCGCAAACCATAACTCAACAAACTCGCAAAACCATACAAGCCTCCATGCCGTCTTCAAAGTTCAAGATTCCTTATGAAGGAGCTCTCTCACTCATCCATGTGCTTACTCAATTCTCTAAGTCTGCACGTAAATTCACATGAAATTGCACCAATTTTCTCTCTCAAAAACCAAAATTCTTCGCAAGGCAAGGTGAAAATAAATTCTTTCCAACACCCCTTTTATATGTTTCCAAATTTTTTATCTAATTAATTTCTCATCACCTACCACTGTATGAAGCTTTAATTACACTTTTCTACTTTTTCCACCTTTTCTCTACTTTTATCTACATGCCGCAGTCATAACCTTTTGGCGTGCACACTACTTCTAAGCCGCAATCATCCTTGTGCGTGCGTACTTACTTTGTAACATATCTTCCTCTACAATTTATACCAAGTAGTCCATCCTATTGTTGCCTACCTCATGTTACACTACACGGCCTCTTCCTTGCATGGTCTTTAATCGAGAAATTTTTATTAGCACCATCATTCTTAGCACCTATGACACCTCTTTATTTTCTTGTGCATACCTTTCCAAAACATCTCACATTTCAACTATCACACACACATATGCTTCAACTTTCTCACGCACTTGCACCTGGTTCACCCCACACTAAAAGTATGCATGGTCCTCTGTGCATGAAATCAATAGATAGTAATCGATTCCTACGCAAGCGTGCTTATTTCAAAAAATGAACAAAAAAATACTAAAATGTAAAAAAACATGAAAGGGAAACCTAATCTAAGTGGAAATACTGCCTTATTACAAACACCAAGAAGATTATTTATAGTAGGGATTCAACCTACTCCCATTGAAGTAACCAGAAACATTGTGCCATCCAATGCCTATAATTGATATGCACCTAATTCATGTATTTTGGTTACTAAAAGTGGTCGCAACTAATGCACCTTCAACTTCCCTAGGTGGCACAAAACTTGGAGTCATAGAGAAAGATAATCTTTCGAACTAAAATTTCTTCTTCTTAATGTTCCTATCATACCAAATTTTTTTGTCATGCCTTCTCTATCTTCTAGAAAGCTCGAACACACAATTACATGCCATTCATATAATTATATTAATTTATCAATGCACTCTTCCATAACTTGTTGATATGATAATCCACTTGCATGCACAATACATAGGGATGGTAATAAGAACTCCACGGGTAGTACCACCTTTGTGTCAAACACCAACTAAAAGGGTGTGGCCTTGTTCAACCTTTTATATGTGGTCTTGTAAGCCCAAAGTACAACTGACACTTTATCATCCCAATCCTTTCTTCCAACATCACAAATATTCATTAGAGTTTGTCCCAAGATCTTGTTGAAATATTTTGTAGTACCATTAGCTTGAGGGTGATAAGGGGTAGTATTATGGTGTGCCACCATAAAATTTTTCAACAAATTTTTGATTGTCTCATTCAAGAAATGAGTTCCTCTATCATTGGTTAAGATTAATGGACAATTGTACCTACTAATGATGTTTTTCCATAGGAACCTTTGTTGTGGCTGGCTACAATGTAATCCTTCGTAGGTGTATCCTCTGCCCATCTAGTTAGATAATTCACACATGTAATAATGTAGCACATGCCAATCCTATGCGCGAGTGGTGCAATAGGTTCTACAAAGTCAATGGCCTATTTCTTAAATGGTTTTATACTTGCAATAGGTCTTAGGGGCATCTAATCCCTACTCCCAGGCTTTCCAATTATTTTACAATGATCATATGCTTTAACAAATGCCTTAGTGTCCTTGTAAAAAGTCTCCCACCAAATGCCATCCATAAAGATCTTATGCGCGATGCGTTAGATGCATAGTTTCCTCCCTAATACCTCCATGAGATTCCTCCATGATAGCTTTGCACTCATGTTTGAGTACACACCAAAGTGTAAGAATGCATCTCTTCCCATTTTGTAAAAGTCTCCTCCAATCAATTGATAAGGTGATGCACGTATAACAAGATGCTTTTTCTCTAATGTCTTAATCCCTTCGTGTAAACCCAAGATGTAAAAATACTAATTTTTCTTCCAAATCTGTGGGTACATGCTTTAACTGAAAAAAATGCACATCAGGAATAATGTCCTCAATACTCTATGCATCCTCGCCAAAATTGATTCTTGATAAGTGATTAGGCCCCTGAATTTCTCTTGCTTAGTTTTACAATAGTTGTTAAATCAAAGTCTTGAAAAATAAATATCCACCAATAGATGCGCACTTGAAAAATAGGCTTGTTAAAAAAATATTTCAATGCCACATGATATGTATAGAAAATAAGTGGTGTGGCCAACAAGTACTATCAAAATTTATGAAGCGCATAGTTCATAGAAAAGGCCTCGCACTCTGTGGTAGTATAATTATGCTCTACTAGTGTCAAATTCCTTCTTGCAAAGCATATGGGGTGATAGACATTTCCCTCTCTAGGTTGCACCAAGACTACACAAATCACTATGCCGAAGCATCAACATGTACATGAAATGGTTTGGTCTAAGAAGGAAAGAACAAGATCGGTGCACTAGTCAATCTCTCCTTAAGGTCTCAAACGACTGTTGTTGCATGTCACCCCAATGAAACTTTCCTCTCACTTTGAGAAATTCTTCTAGGGGCACAATAATATTTGCATATCATTTGAAAAATTTCTGTAATAGATCATATGCCTAAAAATCTGCGCACTTCACTCTGGTTGGTAGGCTCCTCTAACCCCAAGATCACAACTATCTTTTCTAGGTCCACCAACAATCCTTCCTTGCAAATGATGTGTCCAAGCAAAGTGCCGAAGGGTATAGTAAAAATACCCTTCTTAATGTTAAGAGAGATGCTTAACTACCTACATCTCTCAAACATCAGCCTTAATTTATAACATTGATCCTTAACCAAGCTATAAACTATCCAATCATCTAGGTAAGTGTGTAAGAACTTATGAATGAAATCATGAAAGGCCTGCACAACTATGTGCAAAAACACAAGGGGTGCATTCTTAAATCCAAATGGTGTAATAGTATATGAAAATATTCCCCATTCATTGGTGAAGGTTGTCTTTTCTTAGTCCTCATGCACTATACATTCCTAGTGATATCCTGAGAACCCGTTTATGAATGAATAAATCTCACGCCCTACAACGCCTTTAAGGATTTCTTCTGTGAAAGGTGTGGGAAAAGGATATATGACACATGAAGCATTAAGTTCCCTGTAATCCACACAGATCCTGATCCTCCCATCCTTCTTGATGTTGATGACCATAGGGCTAACCCACTCAGATTCCTCAATTGGATCAATGATCCTAAACTTAAGAATCTTATCAATATCTTCCTTTACCTTCACGCACATGTTCGGATTCATCATGTAAGGCCTCTTCTAAACCAGATGCACACCGTATTTCAACTTAATCTTCATTTCTCCCAATGAGGGGTGCACTCCTTTCAAAGCATGATAGCCTCGGAGAACACATCTTAGAAGTCACACAAAATATCAATGATTTTTACTAACTCATTTTATGATCAATATTCCCCAATGATGGCCTCCTTAGGTGCATCCTTAGTGCCAATGTTTACCTTCTTTGTCTTCATGGGTGCATGGGATGCGTGATCCTTTTCATTGGTAGCGTCCATCACTTCACACACACCTTCGGTATGGATGACCTCCAAATTCCCAAACTCTTCATCATCAATGAGATACACCATTTTACCATTTTCTTTCTCCTTCCAGGAGCATCCCATTTGTATCTCTCCCATCTCTCCTGTTTCCATATGCACCTCAGATTAGGCTCTCCAAGTAACTCAAGCATGATCTCCTCTGTAGTGCCCACTTCCCTTTGACACTTTTAGATATTGATTTTGATACTATTGATCATATTATGGACACTATTATGTTTTATTTCAGTATGATGGTTAGATGTTAGATCATGGATTATTATTGAGCTGGATTTAGTTACTATGCATGATGATTACTAGAGACATTTTTATATGTGGTTGATGATATATTGTTTGACATGGACATATTATGGATGTTGATTTGGACTTGTGACATTGGATATTTTGAGTAGACCTAGTATGGTAGATTATTGATAATGATATAGTTGATTATTTAATTAAAAATGACAATGTTGAATTCTTGATATTGTTGTGATTCATGTGTTTAGATGATTTTGAAATGTTTTTTATATCATTTTGGATGTTCGATATGGCCACGAGGCTGAAGGGGGTATTTTAATTTTACAGTTGAAAATCACAACAATGTCGGAGACCGGAGACTAACCATATTAAAATTCCAGTGAATTCAACAAGGTCACCATGACAATGTGTTGTGTGTTGAGTTATGCTAGGAATTCCCATGGGGGATTTCCATTATTGTGACCATGGGATATATGTGTTTTATTATGTGTTCCTTTTAATTATTGTTGTATGTGTTTTATTAGTAATGTGTTCCTTCTTTTAGTTAATTTAAATGTGATAGTTTTAATGTGAGAGTCCTATAGTTAAACTTTATTTAAATTAAATTGGGATATGGAATGTAATGAATAAAGTTGTTGATTTTAAATATTAATGTGGGAAGAGTGTGTAAGTTGATGTTGTAAGAATGTGTAAGAAATTTGTAAGAGCATGTAAGGCAGATTTTGGAATGTTAAACACTTCATCTCCTTAGGAATTCGAATTTGTCCTTGGAGGCCAAATTTGGAGGCTTGTGGGACAAGTTAAACTTGTCCCACACCTCTTAAAATGATCCACCAACCATGCCTATGGTTTGGAGGTTAAATTTAGGCATTTATAATGCATTTTGAAGTGACAATATGTAAGTTTTAATTGCACTTCCCTTACATATTTTTAATTCAATCCTTTTGGAGTATGGGTCATTTTGGAGTGTGTAAGTGATATTGTCATTTTATTTATTGTGATTTGGTGAAGGATGTTGAATTTCCTCTTGGGGTTGAGGAAGAATGATGTGGCATCCCACATGGATCCACATCATCCTCTTCTCTTCCCTCTCCTATAAAAGTGAAACTCCTTGCTTGTTTATGGTTGTTGAAACTTTCTTGGGGCACATTTTTGGTGCTATTTTTTGGAGCTTGTTTGAGGAAGAGCTTGGAGTCTTTTTTCTTGCTTGAACCTTGCTGATTTGGGACTATTTTTGGCATCTTGGAAAGCTTGTGAGCTTGGAACAAACTTCAGTATGGAGAGGTAGGATCTTGAGCTATGTTTTAATTATTTTTCCTTCTCTTGCATGCATGTTTGAATGGTGTTTGTGTTTGCATTCTTGGCTGGTTGGGTAGAATGCTTAGGGCATGGTGTAGGAGAAGGCTATGGGGATTTCATATGGGGGGCATAAGGGATTGCCAATGGAACTATTTTATTGAGGAGGGAGTTTTGGTTTGGGATCCACCTTGGAAAAGAAATTGCTTGCATTTCTTACTATTGGGGGCATAAGGGATAAAATTGGGGGGGGCATAAGGAGGGGTTGGGAGATATAAGGTTTATGGGGTTGATATGTTTATTGGTGGTATGCATTTTGGTGGATGCCCAATTCCAAATTGGGAGGCATAAGGAGTTCCCCATAGTCCTTGCTCTTGTTTGGCTTGCTTGATCAAGCCTATGTGTTGTGTGAATGATTTCAAATGTAGTTGGGAACTGCTATCTTTGTTTGGACTGTGTATCTTATTGTTTGTATGCAATGTGAAGTATGCTTGTTTGTTGTGGAAGAAGCCTTGTTGCCATGAGTTGTCTCTCATTCTTTATTTCAATATGGTTGGGGCTTAGGGGCCAATGAGAAAAGGATGGCTTCTCCTTTCTCATTGGATGTCTTGGTTGGGTGGAGAGCATTGCCTTTCCCCCTTCCTTGTTGTGATCAAGATGAAAAGATGGAAGAACAAACATGCTGCTATTGGAGCAAGAAGAAAATAGTTTGACAATCATTTTCCTTTGAGTAATTCATTGTAACCTTTCCCACCTTGCGTGGATGAGTGTATAAATGTTGTAATGTGAAGTTGTTGCATTGTAAATGGAAGTTGAATTTGAATTGAGAAATGTAAAAGAAGAATTATAATTTCTCTATTTTGGTTTTGGAAAGAATATGTAAATGATATTCCATACTTTGTATTTTGTAATTTGAAATCAAATCAAATGGGAAAAGTGATAAGTTGTAAAGTTGTTCGGATTATCAATAAAGAATTGAAGTAGTGTTCTAAATTGTATTGTATACAGGATTTGAATTGCTGTAAAAAAATGATAACTCTGTTTTGGAAAAGAATAAGAAACAGTGTTGTATATTTCATGTATTGTATTTGAAATCAAATAGAAAGGAAAGTTGTAAAATTGTATTGAGGATCAATGAAAGAATGCATTCCTCTCTCAAAAGTGTATTGCATATTAGATTTGGATTATTATTGAAGTTTGATCTCTGTTTGGAAAAGAAAGAATGCGTGGAAATGAAAGACAATGTTGTATTCTTTGCAAAATACATATTTGAATTGAAATCTGAACTGTATTCTAACTTAGAATTGAATAGAAGATTTAATAAGCAAATATATGAGACCAATTAGAAACTATACACACTTTTAAATGATAAATTGGCATGCAGACTTAAAAGAAACAGTTCACTGTAATATACTTCATTCTGGCAATCCATGTTTTATTAAAAATGAGCAGTTCGATCTTATACTCAACAATAAGATATAAAACCTTGAAATTCATACTTAGGAAGACTTAAGAAACTCAAATTCACTAAAATAGTTAAGAATGAATCTCTAAGACTTAATGAATTTCTTTTGGGAGCTTGCACAACCATTTTTCCCATCTATTGCTGGAAAAATACAACCTTGAATAAATTGGACAGATCAACTTCACTAAAACACTCTAAACCCTCCCTAGACCAATCCTCCATGTTTGTTTGACATGTTGAGTGAAGGAGGAGTTCAAAATTAACCAAATTGAGAAGTTGGAAAACTACCAGTTCACAAATTAAAAGCCTATAGATCCTTTTTACAAAATTGACCCTTAAAAACTTATCAAAATGTAAATTTTATATTTCTGTGCAAAGAGGGCATCGAGAGATTTCTGAAAAGTCCTCATTTTCCCAAAACCGATATTTTTAGCTCAAGTTATGGTACTTTGAAATTTTTGAGCTTGGGCAAGGGAAAATTTGGGAAAATTTTCCTGGCGGGCCTGCAAGCCAAAAATTTCCCATCGTTTGGCCTTAGGAAATTTTTTGGAAATTTTGGACCTTGGGAAAATTTTCACATTTCCCTCCACCGAACAAGAGCAATCGAGGGCTCCACGTGTTCCCTCGTGGCTTTGGTGGAGGTGAAATTTCATTTTGATCTTAACCTTGTTAAAATGTTTTGGGAAAATTTTATGTTTTGGTCCCACCGGCTCGCAGCCAATGAAAACGTGCCACGTGGCACTTTGGGGGTGGCAGCGGAAGGGTGGAAGTCCCTTGACCTTTTTGAATTTTTTACTTTTAGTGTTTGGGGAAAAAGTCTTAGCTTCTCCCCGTGGCTTGATTCCCCACCTTCCCCTTCGGACTTTATCCCTTAGAGGGTGCACGGACCCGTGCACTTCTTTTCCCCTTTTTTTCTTCATTTGGCGCAAAGCACAAAAACACCCCACCACTCTGCTTTTCCCTTCCCCCTTCTCCACTCGGTGTTAGAACCTGACATGTGTCCACCTAGGGACCCGCGGGGGTGTGGAGCACTTTTCACCTTTGAGCTTGCATTTGGAAAATTTCACAATGCCGCCCCATGACCCGCCAATCCATCCCAAGGGCTTTCCCCCTCCTCTTGCCACGTGTCCCTCTAGGGAAATTATGCCCTAGAAACTCCACCCACTCATAACTTGAGTTTTTAGGGAGTTAGGAGGACTTATTTATATCACTAGAAAGGTGAGAAAATTTCCTATCCATTGGGAATGGTTTAGGGAATTTTTGGAAGTGTTTAATAAGGAAAAATCTAGTTGAAGTTCTGAGCTGTTAGAGAATATGCATGGGGTAAATTACTCCCTAAACCTAATCAAGCATGTAACCCTAAAATTTGAACCCGTGACCTTGATATAAGTAAATAAAGGAAATTTGTGTTTTGGTAATTAGGATTTGTTCCAGAACCTATTAGTGAAAACTGATGTCTTTCAACTTAGTTGTAGACACTTCTATAAAAAAGAAAATTATTCCATAATTTTCTAGCTAACCCTAGGTTGTTTCCTTGTTCTCAAGTGGTTGTTTGAACGGGTGTCACATCCTCTTCCTTTGCGCTATCCCCAAATGTGATGCGCCTCATGATCTAAAAATCCTCATGTACTCTGGAGTTGTAATAAAAATAATCAAATGTATGGACCATACCTTTAGTCATATCTCGCTAGCTTACGAGTATCCTTTTTGAGATCAAAATGCACATACCATGCACGTGTGTAACTTCACAGAGTGGAATAGAACTTATGCACCCACAAAGATGGTGGTAAATATTCCCAACCTTGCACCCATTATCTCTCATAGTTATGAATGTGTACCAAAGTAGGGGTCTTCCCATCATACTCATAGATCTATATAGGTGCATTGATCCAAGTAAAGCTATTTGAAAAGGTAATTATTACTTCTTACCATCCCAACAAGTTATCTCGTGTGTCATCCACAAATGCACTTCCACATAAAGTATAAACCAACATATTCCTTTGATCACATTCATTCTTCTAGTGTTCCTCCATGATGCAAAAGAACAAATAAGGATTTTACTCTCAAGTATATCTAGGTAAATGAACTTTTCCCATCCACTGAACCATGTGTAGTATGATCATCTTGGTTATTCTTCCTTTAATCTTGCACTCGAAAATTTCATACATGCCATGGGACCAATTATCACAAGAAATACTTGTGGTGTCACAAAGTGAGTGCACATCTTCCCATTGAAGTACGCCTTCCTTGGATGGTTTCATAGTATCAAGATCTCACACATTACACACTTAAATCCTATTAAACTCTTCTTCACTCAAATGATCGACATATGGGGTAGAGTTTTCCTCATTCGAGAGGTATGATTAGGTGCTCATCCTTATTCTCGAAGCTGATGTAGTCCTTGTTAAAGCATAGGTATGCATTGTTTACATAACACCAAGGTCACCCAAGTAATGCTAGAAAGTTGTCCGCCTCAAACAAGCTCTAGTAAAATTTACTCACTAAATGGTAATTGAAGCATCCTTCAACTCCCCAATAAGCATAACCCTTGTTTTGTTTTCCATATAAAAAACAATGTAAGATGGTTACAATGTTGGTCTCCCCATCTAATTATATGCATCCGGGATCAACATATTCACCTCGGTTCTCGTATCTATCGAATATTTCTCACCACCACCCATTAGTTAGTGCATCCAAAGTGATCTCCTTATCATACTCATGGTTATGTGGTGGTAAGTTTGCATGAAATATTTTTCACTCACACTCTACTATAACACATGGTACCTTTTCACGCAACTATTCCCCTAAAATTGGGATGATATTCTCCTGGCACAACATCTTACACACCTCTTTCAAATCATCCACATCCTTATGTGTGAGTTCAATGTTATTCATGCATTATTTTTCGCGTGCCTATTCCTTCAAGCATTGTACCTCTCCTTACGGTTCTCGATAACCCCCATAGTCTCTTCACATACCCCCTTATGATGTACAACATATGGATACTTGACATGTATTACTTCTTCTCTCATGATGAGAGGTTTGGCCTTAAGAGGCTCGTGTGCATGTGCTACTTCAATGCATGTAGTCACTAGCATGGGTCATAAGTCGGATTAGGATTCTTTGGTATCCATTGATCAATCTTCACACACTGTACCTTAATCATCCCCATGCCCTTGTCCTTCTCATTTTTCTTACACATATACACATAAAGGTCAAGGAAATCCTCAAGCTTATGCTTCTTTCCACAATAGGCACATACTATATTTTGGGGAAAATCACATTGGTAATGATCTGGGGACTCACAAGTATATCGGTCCTAATTAAAAATATTCTTCTTCCACCGTAACCTTTACTTCTATATATACCACAAAATCCACCTCCTCTAGTATTACATTCTTGAGAACCCTACACATTCTATACCCGAGAGCTTTCGCCACTATGGTATGCCATAATCCAGTCTCGAATGCCTCATGTATTTGATCTATCAGCCATCAATACTTTATATCATGAGTGTGCACACCACATATCTTATAATACATAGATACATTATTCATATTTACACACTTTAAGAGTGGACAATTCTGGATGTCACGGTCCTTATGAAAAATCTCACAAGAATGTAACCATGTGTGTAATTTCTTATGTGGATAGGTATCCTTAGTGTGTCCTTCAACCTCGACAATCTATAAACCATATACCACTTTGTGTTTCATGTAATGAGTTGGCAGAGAGCTTCTCTAATTACTTAGCCATTGATGCTATCTAAGCTTTTAAAAACAAGCTCACACCAAGATCGAAACTCCAAACCTCTTTAGCATGCAAAGCTTCTTCCAAAGCCTCACACGGATATATATATATATATATATATATATATATATATATATAATGAGATAAAGCTCTTGTAAGCAGTCATTAATCCTTAAATGAACCACTATGCATGCTAAATTAGATGAATATCATCAAAATTTTTAGAAAACATAGTCTTAACACACACGTCATATTATATCACACTTTCGAGATAAAACTCGCTTGATATCCTTGAGCATGCTAATGCTCTCGCTCAAACTACGTGATGTGAAATTCAACCAAAAAGGTAGTGCAAAAATTACTATAGTCCACCACGGTTAAATGTAGGTCGCACTTCCTATACCAACTATGCATGTTCCTTTGAAGTGTGGTGACAAATTGGATTTCCTTCCTATCTAAACCTATAATTGCTTTAGCACGCCATAGCAATTCACACTTGTGCACATGTTTTGCTTCATATTTTATGCTTCTATACTCACGTAAAGTAGAGCAACATATCAAAATCAAATTGAGGTGGTGTCTGTTGAGGCTGATTCGGTGGATGTTGTGGTAGAGACCTTTGCCCGCGGTTAGGACCAGACCTAGATCCTCCACTATTATTTCCTCTAGGTGGTTTTGACCTAATTTTCCTAAGTGTCTTATGCCCCTTGTTGTGGGCTACGACCCGATTGATGAAATTCCTTGTGTCCTAGTTGTAGTACTAAACTGTACATCCACTTGTTTGCATTGTCGCAACACCCACATAAGTACTTCCAATGGTTTGCATGCCAATACTCTACTCTATTGAGAAAACAACCCTACAAGAGTACTCCCAAACACTGAAACCTACCGTGGTGTCATGGGCACATTACTAGTATGATGCACTTCCTGATTCAATACAAAGAGATATCTACCTGTATCTATATGATTACCTTCACTATTCTATCCTGAAACTACCTCTAGATCTGGAACACCAAGTGCAAGGGCTAGGTAGCCAGGTTGAGTTAGATGCACACCCATGGTTCTCATCCTCTCCTCTAACGCGTTCTCTTCCAAAGCGATGGGGAATCTCTACCGCATTTTCCCAAATTCAGTAGGACATGATGTTATGGCTCTCCATCTTCTAGGATAGCTTTAAAACCTTCATGATCCATCATTCTCCTCAACTCCATTAACACTTCAATTTCCCTCTCTTGTGCTTCATTAAAATTGAGCTGTATTTCCTCTCTTTTCTTATCTTCCGCCTAGGCCACCATATTTCTCCACACCTAATCCAACCCATGCGTGCGGTGGGGATTTAGATATCCATAGGAAATATCTCCAAATCTAGTTCTATCATCAATATCTTGATTGCTAAGGGTGTCATGTGTAATTAAGATCCTATGGGCTCACACAAGAACTTAAAATCATCCTCATTTGGAAAACCATCCATGGTAATTACATACTCCAAATTATAATTGTGTAAACACACCTGCCCACAAATGATCTACAACTCTATTCCACTCCTCATTTGCATAAAAAGAGTCTAGTAATATTTTTGCATCCAAATCCTCATCCCACGATAATAAGATCTCTTTGATGCATACGCTACCAACCATTGGTACAATTCTACTGGGAAGACAATGAAGAATGTATCATATAGTTTCGATAAAATTTATCTTCCACCCAATTTCACGCATTAAAAATAGGTCCTATACCTTTGTGTAAACTTATCTTATCCATATTCTACCCAAATTTCAATACTCTCCAAAGATAGTCGATATGCCATCTACATGCAACATCTTGGTAGAAAACTTGAAAAGAGGTCCCGATAACATAACTAAAATGTATCCCTTGGTTTTAATCAACCGATATGCATGCCGACACTTCATTCAAAGAGGTTAGAAAACTCACTCGAAGTGCAAGTAGCTACTTGGTCCCTCCTTTGAGATGTTTAACAGAAGATATCATGCATGTTTATAATTATCTTTAACCAAGAAAACATTCAATCATATATAACCATTGCATCCGAGTCACTTTGGAAACACATATAATAGGAACACATAATAGTTCAAATGTTTAAAAGGAGTGAAGTGTACCACTTGATTCACCCATACCTATGCCTTCTCCTACGAGGGAACATTTACTCCTTTCCTTCTCTTCCCCATGCTCAACGTCATGCTCAACATTATGCTTCACTTCACGCTCTTTTCTTTATATTCACCACCTACACCTTGTGTAAGGGGCTCACCATGGCCTTTTTCATCCTTCTTATCCGGACCTTCTACTTCTTCATTCAACTATGGCTCCTTCTCATGGTGTGTGTCATGCTCTTTCTCTTCCGAATCCTCTAGAGTGTGAATTAATTAAGATATGTGAGGCTTCTCTTCTCTATACTTCTCTACCTCCTCAATCTCTTCACTCGAAACTACCTTGGGTTTCTTCCTTATGATGTATTATTTTTGGGAGTTGGATTTTTTGAGGTCTTAGGGGTCGTAAAAATGTACTTGTGCCTTTCCTAATTTCCTTGTGTTCCTCCTCTTCGCCACTATCCTCTTCTTCTTTACTCTTGGAGGGGGAGTCTCATCATGGTTCATTTTTGTGCCCACTGTCCTGTCTTCCCTTAGGTGGATATGGGAGAGAAATATCCTTTACACCCACATAATTTTTGTCTTCAATACTAACCACCAAGGTTATGGAGTTGATATTGATTTCATCCGATAGAATTTTCTCTACATACGTGGTCTTCCTTTGGTAGACCTAATTTTTCGCAATGCATGGTGTTCAAAATCAAACTTGTCTACATTAAATTTCAGCTTATGCACTTCAAAAATTGTTCATCGCTACCTAAGAGTACCTCGCTATAAAAGAAAACAATATTTTTCATCAAGGACTCTTTTATCCATTCTTCAATTTGATTATCCCTAGGCAAAGTAGTCTTTGGTATCTGCGAACTCATATTTTCCTTCCAAAACTATGGGAAATTCACTTGGGACACATCAGTCTTAGAAAAATACTTTGTGCATTCCCTTGTACCATTTATCCACCCTTAGCTTATAGGAGTTGTTTATTCCGTCACACATATAAGCAGCAAATCTCTTAATGGGGACTTATATTCACCGGGAACTCCCACATGTTCTCATTTGGCCCATATGGCACCCTATTTTAGTAGAATATAATTAAAATTAGAATAACTCTAAAGGTTATCTTCTCTCTAGAACATGATTCCTTTAAAACATCCTTAGCTATAAGTAGTTCCTTTGGCCATCTTCTTCGCTATGTGAAGCCATCTCTTATTCACTGTGTCCACCGTTATTGTGCTTCTAATTTTGTAATTAGTCTTGTGACCATTTTGACAAAAGGGTTAGTAAGTTTTGTGATATACATTACATGACCTCCTCGGTGATAATTTAAGGTTGAAGAAATGATCTTCACCCCATCATCATCATCCTTTTCATTTGTAATTTATGCACCGAGCTTTGGAGGCCAAGTAAATTTTTTTGATTAGTTGCGCATTAAGACACATCCTTCTTCCCACAAAATAGAAATAGTCCTCATGGAATTACGGAATAAATTAGTGACAAAGTCACCCAAGCTTACCAAAATAGGTGAGATCATAGATTTGAAGGAATCACACACCATTCAAGACTTGGTATCCTTTGTCATCATAGATTGGCTTATTATCTTTATTCCTCTCACTCATTTTCTAAATCAACTCGGTTTCTATTTCGTGCTTGTTTGAATCCGAGCGATGGTTATAATCGCTAATAGTCATCTTCCTTACATAGGGCACCCAATCGCGACCCATAATTACACCTTCTAGGTATTGAATTTCTAAATAACATTCTTCCTGCATGTCCTCAATAACGGGATTCTCCTTTCTTTTCCATTTCCTTTTCCCTTTGGTGACACTATTACTAGTTTTCATGGTGTCATCTCTCAAATTACATGAAAATTATATCTTCACAACTTATATTGTCATGCCTTGGGTTCTTGTAACAATCTTCCATGCCAAATATTCTCCTTACCTACTTTCTCACAAAATCCCTCAATCAAATATGTGCGATAATTCGCAAACCATAACTCAACAAACTCTGCAAACCATACAAGCCTCCACGCTATCTTCAAGGTTCAAGATTCCTTATGAAGGATATCTCTCACTCATCCACGTGCTTACTCGATTTGGTTTCTCAATTCTCTAAGTATGCACATAAATTCGCATGAAATCGAACCAACCTTCCTTCCTTGCCTAACTTCCTTTCATTCCTTCCTTCCTTGTGCCTTTTTTTCCACTTTTTAGGCACTCAAAATTTTCTAGAAATGGCTTCATTAGATAGAGAATTTCCTCACCTTTCTAGAAAGGTAAAATTTTCCTTCTAACTCCTTGTATTTTGCAAGTTATGGCTTGGAGTTTTTGAGGGAAATTTTCCCTAGGAAGGTCCATGACCAATAGGAATGTGCCACGTGGTGGTGGAATGGCGGGTCGGTGGAGGTAAGTTAGAAAAATTTCCAAAAGTTCTCGGGGGTGCAAAAGAAATTTTTTTTTTTTTTGGCCCGAAGGCCCGCGAACCGAAGAAAGATGATTGAGTGTCCAAAGGCGTGTCCATATGGAGAGTCGGAGATCGGGGGGGTAGAGTTAAAAATTTTGGCTTTTTGCCAAAATAGTCAAAATAAAAAAAGAAAATTTCGAGAAGGCCCGTGATGAATAGAAATGTGCCACGTGTCCATGGGATGGGACCGAGTGGGAGTCGGAGAGGTGGAGTAAACTTTGTCTTTTTGCCAAAATTTGTAAAGGGCACAAGGGAAAAAATTGGCCCAAAGGCCCTGCCAAGGAGAAAATGAAGGTTTTGATAGAAGCCCCTGGACTAATCAAGGTGTGACATGTGTCTTGTTCTCGGTGGAGGTCGGGGGCATGGGGAGAATTTGGAAATTTTTCCAAAGTGTTGCAAATGGTGCAAAGGAAAATTTGAACCCGCGGGCCCGTAAAGAGAAGAAGGTTGATTCAGGCCCGAGCCAAAATAGGAGGATGACACGTGGCGGCGGAATGGGGGGAGCGGAGGAATTTTGGAAAATTTTCCAAAATTCAAAAAAGCGTAAAATGGCCATTTGAACCCGTGGACCAATGGGAATGTGCCACGTGGCAGTGGAGTGGTGGGGGTGGAGATTTTTGGGAATTTTCCCAAATTCAAAAAAGGGAAAATTTTGGGTTTCGGCCCGCTGACCCGATTTTTGCCCTGTTTTGCCCTAAATCTTCAGAGGGGCATATCTTTTGATCCAGAGCTTGGTTTTCTCGATTTTGGTGTCATTGGAAAGCTATTGAAGTCCTCTACATGATGGAATCTTCAATTTTGTTTTTGGTGGAGTTTAGTGAGAGAAAAATGAGAAAAACACCTTTGGCATGGGGAAAAGAGTAGAACCGACATTCAACCACCATTTTTAATGTAGTATGGCTTCCATTCTTCTCCAGCATGGTCAAAAATCTTGGGGAATGAAATTTTAAGGGTACCCATGCTATTTTGATGGATTTGGTTGGTGGTTGAATCATTCCTTTCATTTTCCCGTGTTTCTCCTTCTTGAGCTCGGGTTTTCATTGTTAAAAGCCAGATTTGGCTCATTTGTAAAGGGTTGGACATTTTTATGATCTGCAGGCTCCCTCCTTCACCTTGGCAAGTGAATTTGTGGAATATCAGACCTTTTTTAGGACTGCAACATGTTTTCTACCTCCTTTTGTTGTAATGCACTGTATTTAAAAATGGAAATGACAATGCAAGCTCTGTGAATGAATTTTCAATCCTTTCTTGTGTTGTTTGCTCTATCTTGATCCTTCATTACAATTTTAGCAATTTTTGCATGATTTGTGTTGCATTTTTATAATCTGTGTCAATTTGTAGAAATAGATGTTCACCACTCCTTTGGTGTATCACCTTGTTAGTTTAGTTTTATCTTCTTTTCTCTCTTCTATCCTTGTCTCCTTGGCAGAATTAGAGTAGGATTTTGAGTTAAACCTCTAAAATTTCATGTATACATCTGATCAGAGGAGTAGAGGAACCAACCTTTAATCTGGAGATTTTTTTCCCATTTTTGCAAGTCCCACACTTGGGGAAAAGATTCCATGTTGTGCAATCACACTGGATGCCCATTATCAAACTAGAAATCTGAGAAAACATCTAGGGGTGCTGTTGATTTGCACTAATAATTTTGGCATGCCCGGTGGGACCTTAGAGGTCTTCATCTTCATTACAAAAAAGTTGATGTGCATTTGTTGTAAGTTTCTTGCTTAAAAAGAGCCTGATTTGCACATCTGGTGACTCCAAAGAGATAAAATCAACTGGTTTCAGTAGTCCAAGTCTGAAGATTCATGAGAAGGATCCAAACAAGGTCAAGGGCTAGAGAAGAGGGATTGTTTGAGTATCTATAGTTATCCCCAGGAAGAAGAGAGAGGGGAAGAAGAATTCAAAGGTCTCCATCTCCACCAAATAGAACTCTATCAACTCCTCCACCTGGTAGACCTTTCACCCAATCAACAAGGGTTCTCAGGCCAATCAGAATGGCACAACACAACCCTTATGTCAACTTCACTGGTAGCAGCCCACTTGCTCTCAATGCACAAAATCCTAGTTCTAGTTGCAGCATTGAAGAACATCCCATACTTTATTGGGGAAAATCAGACCACTCTGGTGATCATGTCAAAGACATTGCTAATGTTTGTGCAATCCATGAGATTGTTGAGATGTAAATTCTTTGTCAAATTGTTGGCATCTTCATTCAAAGGGAAAGCCTTGCAATGGTTCAGGAGCCTTGGGGCAGGCTCTATCCAAAATTGGAACTAGTTGTGCATAGCTCTCCATGAGTAGTTTGGAGAAAAGGGAGATAATTTGTCTCTATTGGAACAACTGACAACTATCAAGAGAGCTCCCAATGAGTAGCTAACAGACTTCAATTTCAGATTTCAAAGGACATGGGATAGAATCCCAGTGGTAGTAAGGCCAACAGCTGAAGGTGCTTTCTTATACTATCTCAAAGCTTTAAATTATGATATTTCTATGTTAATTCAATCCATGGGAGGTGAAAATATACCTGCAACTTATAGCATTGCCATTAGGGCTGAGAATTGTTTGATCAAGCTGGTAAAGCTGGCTCCTAGGCCTCCCATGCCCTTATATCCAAACTTGGAAAGCCCAAGCACTAGTCAAGCACCTACTTTAGCTCCTATTCCCACTCCTAGAAATCAGAGTTCAAATGAAACTTCTACTTCATCCTCTAGTGCCTCAAATGAACTTCAAGAAGTCATGAAACAATTACAAAATTTAGGCAATGAGCTGGTTACACTCAAGAGGTAGCAAGCCCAAAGTTTTAGACCTTCTTATCAGTCTCAAACTCAGCCTAATAGGCAACCATATCAAGCCTAATAGGCCACCCAATCTAGCTGTAAATCAAAATCAAGTAAGGCCTCCTGCCAATAGACCATTTCAGCCCTATAACCCCAATGTTGCATCTACCTCTAAAGCCTTAGTGCCAGTGCAAAATAATATAGCTCAAGAGTATGATTGGTGTTTCCCATGTAATGAACCTCACAACTAGTCTATGTGCTTGATGGTGCTTTGAACCAAGCTTTGATGGTGACAAAAAGCTGGCGTAGAGAGTGAGGTGAGTCGAAAAACAAACCAACAACAAGGAACATCTCAGCAAAATACAACTCCAAATGAGACTACACTTGTGAATTGTAGGGCTGAAGATTTTTGTGGTATGAATCAAACAATTTCTCTCAGAATGTAGCAGCTAACACATGGTCAAAGAAGAGGAATATTGGTGAAGGGGAAGTCATTAGCTCAGGTGATCCACAACCTTCCATCACTCCACAAAGTGTTGGTAAGAAAAATGTAGTTCCAAATGTGCAAGGACAGCCCAAGCCACCTTCTAGACCAGCTCAAATGCCAGTTGTTGCAGCCCATGTACAAGAAAAGAATGTGCAGGCTAAGGGGAAAAAAAGAGATGTTTCATCCCCATTTAACATCATTGAACAAATGAAGAAGAAAAATGTGAATATATCTATGTGGGAATCACTATCCATCCCAGGCCAAAGGGATCTACTACAAGCTGCCATGAAGAATTGGTCAACTTCAAATCAGCAAGCTCATATGCAAGAGAAGGTACTCACAAATGCTGCTCAGCCTGAGGGGAAGCTTGGAGGACAACAAGGTAAAGTTTTGAAGCCCCCTCCATTCTATGTTTCATTGATCATTGGGGATAAACTAGTACACAATTGTATGATTGATTAGGGCAAGTAGTTCTGTGATGCCCAAGCAAATAGCTGATCAGTTGGGCCTCCAATATGAAGTCATATCCAAAGGGGTGGTGCAATTGGATGGGACAACAATAGTAACAATAGTTGGGGTAATTAAATATTTGAGCCTCACTTTGCATGCATGCCCCAATGTCCAATTCATTTTGCAAGATGTGTCAGTGATAGATTTACCACCACTTTTTGCCCTATGTTTGTCAAGGGATTTCATAGCTAGAATTGGAGGCTATTTATCTATTGATTGGTCACACATGTTGTTTAGGACCAGATATGGAACTAAGGCCACAATCAGGTCTGAACCTATTGCAAACTTTCACATTGAGCCTCATACTCCAAGCCCAATCAATGCCATTATTCAACATTTGATCGAGAGGATTATCAAGCACAGATGAAGCTGACACCAAAGTTGGAAGCATCCCAGATTTGACTCTTGATGAATGGGAAAGCAAGGTACATGCTTTTGATCCCTACTAAGGAAATAGAGGAATCTGAACTAGGAGTTTATTGCATGCATGAAGAAAATCAGCCTATTCTAGCATCACCAAGCCAGACCATAAAGATGACAATGAGGTATGGCAGTTGTTCTTTGATGGATCAAGAAGTAGACAAGGTGTAGGGGGGAGCTATGCTTGTTTCACCTCAAGGCATTAAGTATTATTCAACTTTTAGATTTCAGTTTGCATGTTCTAACAACACTGCTGAATATGAAGCTTTGATACAAGGATTGCATTGGTCAAGAAAGAGAGGTATCAAAAACTTACAAGTCTTTGGTGATAGTGAGCTGATTGTTAATCAAGTTAAAGGACAACATGCTACCAAAAATGACCTGCTCAAGTGTTATAAGAATAGGGTGTGGGACCTCATTGAGGATTTTGAAGGCTTTGGCATCAACTCCATCCCTAGGAAAGAAAACCAAGCTGTTGATAGGCTTGCAGTAGTTGGAGCAGCCTTTGATGTTGTGGAGAGTATCAAGGAAGATAAAGTGTAGCCAAACATTCATGTGATTGTAAGGCCATCAGTGCTAGAACAATAATGTAAGTTGGAAAGTGTTTGAAAGTGACCAAAAATCATCAATTTCTTGCAAGAAGAAGCTGAGTTCTCGGCAAAAATCAGGAAAAGTTAGAACAACAGTATGGTGATCAAGTGGTACAGCTGAGAACCAACAAACTACCAAAAGGACTTGTCACTTTGGAGTCCATCTTTAATCCTAATGATCAATTTAGGAAGGAGAAAGCAAACATCCAAGTCAAGGGAGAAGATTCAGTGCCCATCTCGGTGGGAGAAGGCAAATCACTTCAAATTGGTAAAGTGGCAACCAAGCAAGAAAGGTATGAGTTCATGCAACTTTTGCCAAGAGTTCTGGATATATTTTCTTGGAGCTATGAAGACTTGAGAGGTTTAATCCCAAACTAGCTCAACACACAATTGAATTAGATCCAAGTGCTAAACCCATCAGGAAAAAACAAAGACCGGTCAATCCACACATGGAGCCTCTCATGAAGAAGGAATTGAATATAGTTAATAGAGGAAAGTATCATATTTCCCATCAAGCATTCAAGATGGGTTGCAAACTTGGTTCGAGTTAGAAAGAAGAGTGGAGAAATCAGATTGTGTGTAGACTTTAGAGATTTGAATAGAGCATCCCTCGAGGATCATTACCCACTTCCTTCTATGGAGCAGATTTTGCAAGTTGTTCTTTGGCTCGAGAGGTTTTCATTGCTAGATGGTTATTAGGGTATAATCAAATCATGGTAAAGGAGGATGATCAGTTCAAAATAGCCTTCACCACCAAATGGGGAACCTATGCATATAGGAAAATGCCATTTGGGTTGTCTAATGCAGAGCTACCTTCCAAAGGGCAATGGATATGGCGTTGAGGATTGATCAACAAAATAGTGTTGATATACCTAGATGATATTATTGTATTTTCTAAAAGTGCAGCAGATCATCTCTTTCATTTGAGACAAGTGTTCCAAAGATGTAGAAGATTTGGGGTATCCTTGAATCCCAAAAATGTATTTTCCTAGCTCATGAAGGAAAGCTCCTAGGCCACATTGTTTCCAAAGAGGGATTAGCAATTGATCGAGAGAGGGTTGAAGCAATAAAAAGCCATTGCCATTACAAGTCACAAGAAGGCCCTTCAAAGTTTCTTGGGAAGAATCAATTTTGTTTGAAGGTTTGTTCTAGACTTTGCAGCCCTTGTCAAGCCAATAACTATGATGTTGAAGAAAAGTATGGCTTTCAAATGGAAAGCTGAAGGTAAGGAAAGTTTTGAGGCAATCAAAGAGGCTATCTCACAAGCTCTAACTCTCATTAACCTAGATTTCTCTAAAGATTTTATCCTTTATGCATTTGGAGGTGATGATACAATTTTCTGCAATTTTAGTACAATGAGAACAAAGAAAATAGAGCAGAGCAATTGCCTTCTTTAGCCAAAGCTTGGAGGACTATGAGGTGAGGTATTCCTTCATTGAGAAGCATGTTCTTGTAGTGATTAGGAGCTTGAAGAAATTTAAGCATCTAGTTTCAAACAACAAGGTTCAATTGTTGGTTTCTCATGTGGGAGTTAAGGACTTCCTCCTCAACAAAGACCTAAATGAAAAATGTGCAGGGTGGATTACTCATGTCATGGAGTATGACATTGAGATCAAAGTCACCAAGCTGGTCGAGGAAAGGGATTGTGTGAGCAGCTGGTCTTGAGAAAATCAATGGAAGCAAGCAATGGGAAGGATGTTGTTTTGGCGTTGCAAGACAACCAAGAACAAAGAGGTGTTCAAGAAGAGAATGGTGGTATGCTCACTCCTTGCTGGACCCAAGACATAATGCACTTCTTACAAATAGGCCTATGCCCTCCAGAGATGAACAAAACCAAGAGAAGACACTTCAGATTGTAGGCTATTCCATATGCACTTGTTGATGGTGTCTTGTTCAAAAAGGATATAAATGGAGTGTTCTGTTGAGATGCATTGGGACAAATCAAATTAAGAGAATGTTAGAAGAGTTCCATGGTGGATCAGTTGGGGGTCATTTTTCTCCAAGAGTGATAGCCCTCAAGATTATGAAGGTTGGCTATTATTGGCCCAAGGTGTTTAGTGATTGTTATGCATGGATCAAGAGGTGTAAAAATTGTGCATTCTTCACAGGAAAGGAAAGATTAGCAGCCCTTCCATTGCACCCAATTTCAGTTGACCAACCATTCATGCAATGGGGTTTGGACTTCATTGGAGTCATTAACCCAAACTCAAGCCAAGGACACAAGTGGATTCTAACAACAACAGACTACTTCACCAAATGGACTGAGGCGGTGGCACTCAAAGAGGCAAATGAATCTAGCATTCTAGACTTCTATGAGGGGATAGTAACCAGATTTGGTATACCTACCACTATAATATCAGATAATGCATTGGCATTCATAGGATCAAAGGTAACTGAATGGGCTATTAAGAATGGGATCTATCTGAGCACTTCATCAAATTATTACCCCAAGGTAATGGCCAAGCTGAGTCTACCAACAAGAACCTATTAAAGATCATCAAGAGGACTCTTGATGAAAATCAGAGGACTTGGCACACTAAACTTAAATCAGCCTTATGGGCTGATAGGATAACTCCCAAGAGATCCATTGGTAACTCTCCATTCAGACTTGTTTATGGAAGAGAGGAAATCTTGCCTATGTCACTTGAGTTGCCAATGTTGGAACTCATGAAGCAATTGGAATTGTTGGAGTTTGAACCCATGGAGGTTAGATATGTAGAATTGATGGAACTCAAGAAATAGAGAGCATGCAGCCCAAACAATGGAGAAGGACCAAGCCTTGATCAAGAGAACCTTTGATAGGAAAGCTAAGGCTAGAACCTTCCAAGTTGGAGATTTAGTGTTGAAATGGGATGCAGACCGAGAAAAGCCAGGAAGGCATTCAAAGTTTGATGCCATTTGGAGTGGCCCCTACATGGTCACAAAATGTAAGAACAACAATGCCTTCAATTGTCTACATTGGATGGTGAAGAACTACAGATTCCAGTTAATGGAATCCATCTAAAGCATTGCTACTAGAAGGAAACTCCTCACCTTGTACATATTAGCTTAGATTTTCATTCCTCCAAGTGCTTGTGCACATTGTTTTGTTGTAGCTTAGTTTTACATTTCCCTAAGTGCTTTGGCACAAGCTTTGTTGTCCCAAGGATGCATCTTTGCAGGCCATGTTCTAGATCAAGTGATGTTCTACTCTCACAATCTTCTTCTAGAAATTTTCTAATGAGTTGAGAGTACCAAGTAGTTAAGTTGATGACTCCATGCCCAATGGATTGCTTTAGGTAGCTGATCATTCATCCAGTAGGTAGATGACCCCTTGAGTCACCAAAATTGTTATCAAAATAAGCCCCTTGCTTATTTTTTTTTGCTAACTTTCTTTCATTCCTTCCTTCCTTGTGCCTCAGTCAAATTTTTCCACTTTTAGGCACTCAAAATTTTTGGAAATGGCTTCATTAGATAGAGAATTTTCTCACCTTTCCAGAAAGGTAAAATTTTCCTTCTAACTCCTTGTATTTTGCAAGTTATGGCTCGGTGGAGTTTTTGAGGGAAATTTTCCCTAGGAAGGTCCGCAACCAATAGGAATGTGCCACGTGGTGGTGGAATGGCGGGTCGGCGGAGGTAAGTTAGAAATTTTTTTCCAAAGGCTGGTGGGGGTGCAAAGAAAAATTTTTGGCCCAAAGCCTGCATGAAGGCCCCAATAGAAAGATGATGCACGTGTGTCCATAAGGCGGCAGCGGGAGTGGAGGGGTGGAGTGATTTTTGGCTTTTTCACCAAAATAGTCAAAGGGCGCAAAGAAAAATCTTGGCCCGAAGGCCCATGATGAATAGAAATGTGCCACGTGTCCATGGGACCAGCGGGAGTCAGAGAGGTGGAGCAAACCTTGTCTTTTTGCCAAAATTTGTAAAGGGTGCAAGGGAAAAAATTGGCCCGAAGCCCGCTCAAGGAGAAAATGAAGGTTTTGATAGAAGCCCCATGGACTAATCAAGGTGTGACATGTGTCTCTGTTCTTGGTGGAGGTCGGGGGGGAGAGATTTTTGAAATTTTTCCAAAGTGTTTAAAATGGCACAAAGGAAATTTTTGGAGTGGGCCCCAGAAGAAGAAGAAGTTGATTGAGCCCACGCTAAATCAAGGAGGATGACACATGTGGCGGGCGGCGGGGCGGGAGGAATTTTGGAAAATTTTCCAAAATTCAAAAAAGCGTAAAATGGCCATTTGAACCCATGGACCAACAAGAATGTGCCACGTGGCATCGGAGTGGTGGGGGTGGAGATTTTTGGGGAAATTTTCCCAAATTCAAAAAAAGGGAAAATTTTGGGTTTTGGCCCGCTGACCCGATTTTTGCCCTGTTTTCCCTAAATCTTAGAGGGGCATATCTTTCGATCCAGAGCTCGGTTTTCTTGATTTTGGTGTCATTGGAAAGCTATTGAAGTCCTCTACATGATGGAATCTTCAATTTTGTTTTTGGTGGAGTTTAGTGAGAGAAAAAAATGAAAAAATGCCTTTGGCATGGGGAAAAGAGTAGAACCGACATTCAACCACCATTTTTAATGTAGTATGGCTTCCATTCTTCTCCAGCATGGTCAAAAATCTTGGGAATGAATTTTAAGGGTACCCATGCTATTTTGATGGATTTGGTTGGTGGTTGAATCATTCCTTTCATTTTTCCCATGTTTCTCCTTCTTGGCTCGGGTTTTCATTGTTAAAAGCCATATTTGGCTCATTTGTAAAGGGTTGGACATTTTTTTATGATCTGCAGGCTCCCTCCTTCACCCTGGCAAGTGAATTTGTGGAATATCAGACCTTTTTAGGATTACAACATGTTTTCTACCTCCTTTTTGTTGTAATGCACTGTATTTAAAAATGGAAATGACAATTCAAGCTCTGTGAATGAATTTTCAATCCTTTCTTGTGTTGTTTGCTCTATCTTGATCCTTCATTACAATTTTAGCAATTTGTGCATGATTTGTGTTGCATTTTATAATCTGTGTCAATTTGAAATAGATGTTCACCACTCCTTTGGTGTATCACCTTGTTAGTTTAGTTTTATCTTCTTTTCTCTCTTCTATCCTTGTCTCCTTGGTAGAATTAGAGTAGGATTTTGAGTTAAACCTCTACAAATTTCATGTAGGACCATCTTTCCAACTACAAATTTCTTGTTCTTAATGTTTCTATCATGGCAAGCTTTCTATCATGCCTTCTCTATCTTCTATCTTCTAGGTCCAATGCACAATTACACGCCACTCATTTAATTATATTAGTTTATCAAGGTGCTCTTCCAACATGTTCATCTAATAATCCACTGCGTGCGCAATACGTAGGGATGGTAACAAGAACTCCACATGTAGTACCACCTCTATGCCAAACACCAACTAAAAGGGTGTGGCATTGTTCATCCTTTTATATGTGGTCATGTAAGCCCAAAGTACAACTAACACTTTATCATCCCAATCCTTTCCTCCAAAATGAAAAATCTTTGTCGATTTTGTCCCAAGATCTTGTTGGAAGATTTTTCGGTACAATTTGAGAGGGTGATAAGGGGTAGTTTTATGGTGTGCCACCATAAATGCTGCCAATAGAATTATGATTGTTTCATTCAAGAAATGAGTTCCACCATCACTAGTTAAGATTAATAGACAATCATACCTACTAATGATGTTTTCCATAGTAACCTTGTTGTTGTGGCTATAATGTAGTCCTTCATAGGAATTTCCTCCGCCCATCCGGTTAGATAAGCCATGAATGTAATAATGTAGCACGTGTCATCCCACGTGTGAGTGGTGCAATAGGTCCTACAAAGTCAATGGCCTATTTCTCAAATGGTTATGTGCTTACAATAGGTCTCGGGGCATATAAACCCTACTCCTAGGTTTTCCAATTATTTGACAATGATCATATACTTTAACAAACTTAGTGTCCTTGTACAAAGTCTCCCACCAAAGGTCAACCATAAAGATCTTACACGTAGTCGGGTTACATGCATAGTTTCCTCCGTAATACTACATGAGCTTCCTCCATGATATATTTGCACTCATTTTTAAGAACACACCAATGCAAGAATTCATCTCTTCCCATTTTGTAAAAGTATCCTCCAATGATAAGGTGCCATGTGAATAACAAGTCTTTTTTTTCTCTAATGTCTTCATCCCATCTAAAGACAAGCCCAATGCATAAAAATAATACTATGCCTTCTAAATATTTGGGTAGGGAAAATTTTAGTGTTGAATTTTCGTAAACTCATGAATATTGTCCATCTAGACATCCAAGAAAGAATGGTTGTCCATCCAAATTAGGTTGGACGGACATCCTTTATCTGCTGTCCAACCCATGTTGGACAATAGACGATGGATGACCATCCAATATGGGTTAGACGGTCATCAATATTTTTCATCTAACATAGCCATCCAACCTGGGTTGGATGACAAACAATGGATAGATGTCAACCTGGGTTCGACAACTAGATTGACAAATGCAGATAATGAATGGTTGTCCAACCTAGGTTGGATGACTAAGTTGGATGGCGAAAATGGATGACCGTACAACCTAGGTTAGACAACCGTCCATCATCTTCCATACAACCTAGGTTAGATGGTGTCCAACCCAAGTTGTACAATATTTGATGGATAAAAGTCCATGTAGGGTTGGATGACCATTCATTGTCTGCCATCTAACATAGGTTAGACAACCCTCTAATCCAGGTTGGATGGCTAGGTTGGATAACGTCCAACCTAGGTTGTAACATGTAAGACGATGGATGACCGTCCATTGTCTTCTGTATAACTTGGGTTGGAATCCATCCAACCCAAGTTGTACTGAATATAATGGATGACTATCTAACCCAGTCAAATTTTCCATGAAATAGTTTTTTATAAATTCGCCATCGAAGCGAAACTTGATTTTGGAGATTCGATACCAATTCTAAAATAATTTTTTGAAGGGGCATCTTAAAATGAACCTTGTTTATGGGTCCACAATTTAACACGAACAACTACACATCGGGAATAATGTCCTCAATACTCTACGCATTCTCACGAGGAATTGATTCTTGATAAGTGATAGTTCTTAAATTGCTTTTGCGAGTTTTACAATAATTGTTAAATTAAAGTCCTAAAAAATAAGTATTTAGAAAATCCCAAGGTGCACTAGCACATCACTCATCCTAAACCGAGCACTCACCTAAAGCATGCAAGGGTATAATGTCCCTCTTTTATGTCAGCTTGTTCAAGGAGTTAGCAAGATCACACAAATATTCCATGTCTATAACAAGTAATTAATTATATTGAGTGCATAAACCATATCTAGATCTCAATCATAAACAAGATTAACTCATAGCAGAATCAAGATTAACTTTACCATGCAAGAATCATTAAAAATTGTGCAAAAATCAATATCCAACCATAAATAAGCTTTATATTAATTGTTGTAAAACAAAGAAGTTTTATACATACATAATAATTTGTCACCATAAGCCATGCGCATCCATAAATCAACATAGTAACTCTGTTACAAAAGTGGTACTAATAAACCATGCAAGTAAATACATATTTATAGGGGTGGGGACTTTCCCTTCACCACCTAAGCACCTTCAAAATAGACTACATGCTAATAATAGCCATGCACCTTTAAATGATAAATACGAAAGCATGAAAGCTCACTAATAATAGATTATCTAATAATACAATCTTGCAGTCTAATCCTATTAATAGACTCAAAAATATGCATGTCAATTGGTATTCTACTTGCCTAAAATAGCCTTTGTGTTATCTTAAAGTCTTCTACAAAATGTGCTCACACTCCATGTCTATAATTAGCCTCATCGCAAAACGACCAAGTCTTGATTTTATGCTTTCCGGGCACGCCTTGTTTCACTATAGTTCCACGTGCCCAACCCAAACCTTAAGCACCTTTCACACTTAGGCTATAATTCATTAGCCCAAAATTACCCCACACTAATTTCATTTCCATCCCCAAAAATGGGAAACCATAACTTATCTCTCCAAGAAAATAATAAAGAATGAAAGAATGTTTGCACAAAAAGAATGAGAGAATACTTGGTGCTCTACTCTTCCATAGGGAGGATCAACTCTGGATATTCATTTTTTATCTCTACCTCCAAGTCATTCCAATCACTTAGCACTTTATTTCTCCTATCTAAATTTTTTATAAGAAATGCTTCCATTTCATCAGGTGTCATGTTCTCTCCTTCATTCTGTAGTACCCTAAGAACATTGGCCATGCTTGAGACCATTATGTCCATGACATCCATTTTTGTGCTATCAATTTCCCAACGTCCTTTATTTTATCCTTGTGTGGGTCCTGGGTGGATGCAAGCACATCGTGCTTCTCTACTATCAAGTTCAACCTCTCCACACACCCAAATGTCTCATTCTTAACTTCTTTATGAACATCATCCTCTTCTACCATGGTTCTTGTTTTGATTACCACATCTGGAGCCACACACATATTTAATGCTAAATGTGCCTTCTTTAATTCATCCTTCAAAGTCTGTAGTAAGGCCTCATAGCTTGTAATCTTGTGTGTAATAGTGGCCTTGGACTTCGCTACCTATTATGCAAAGCATCCTTAGGTTTTGGAATTCTTAGTGGCCCCTCATCCAACACCATATGAACTAAAGTATGTAAATAGTGTAAGGAAGATGGAAATTTTTGTGCAACTACATATTCCAAATCTAGCCTCCTTTTCAAAATCTCATCCCCAATCTGTTCGGCCATACTGAGTATCAAACTCACTTTGTTGCCTTATTTTTTTGTCACTTTTTCTTATCGTCAGAACTTGATTTTAGTATCCTTTTCCTTCTTATCATCTAACATCACCTAAATAGTTAGCACTTCATCTATGTTCCTACACATAACCTCGGAAAATACCTTTGTTAATTCATTTCTTACCTTCTGTTCATCAGACATCACAATAGGATTAACTATGACATGGCGTGAGTGTGGTGCCTTCTTCAATTTGCATAAAACACACAACTCATCACATACGTTAAATTTTGGCTCATCCATATGAGTCTGCATGCTCCAAGATAACTACTTTGTGTGCATGTAGTATCCATGTCTACATCCATTAGCTCCCAACCATAAAGGTATTTGGGTTCCAAAGTGCTTTAGAACCTCACACGTATGATTTGGTTGGGTCATCAATATACCCAACTATTGGCGTCTCATAAATTTCTTCCTCCTTTCCTTTCCTCAAGCACTTACCTTTAGGGTGTGCACTCCCGAATCTAGCATTGGTTCCTCATCGAGAATATGTAGCATGAGGTGCACCTTATAGCTCGCTCTTACATGTTTCTACCTCTACATCATTCTTCATTTCTTCTTCCTGATGCTCTTCTGCATCCTCAATCTGTAAAGGAGTGTTTGGCACGTTGTCCCCAAATTTTTCATCTTCATCATCCTTCCTAGGGATGTACTTGCACCTTTTCTTCTTCTTTGGTTCTACTTTCACATAGGAAGTCCTAGGTGACCTCCTAAGGGGCTGTGATGGCCCCACACATTAAGTTATTTTTTTCCTAAAAAAATATTCTAAAATGCTTCTCCTCGGCACCTATTTCTATGTCTATCTCCATAGTGTCTGTGTCTCCAAAGCACTTCATCTTATTTCTATAATTGAGGGATTACCTTGTGCTCCCTTTTATTTCCTATAATGGATTGTTTTCTACCCATGTGCTCTAGGCCACCACTATCTTCCTTAAGCTCCTCCTCTTCTCTTCTTCTTCTTCTTCTTCTCCAAGGGGCAAAGTGTCTTCTTCATCTTGTAATGTGCCCACAATATGCTTCCCCTTGGGTGGTCCTGGGAGCTTAAACTCATTTTCAACATACTTTCCATTTTCCAACCTTGGCTTGAGGTGAATATATGCAGAGCTGCCCCAAATTTTCCAATTTCCAAGCTCATTTCCTTTATGTTAAGGTCATCTTAGATTAATTTCTCAATATATGTAGACTTACTTGGATAAATGTAAGTATTCCTTGAGTGTGTGGTAGTCACAATCTACCTTATCTACATTGAAAAAAATTTTTTTGGCATGCATCTAAAAAATGTATAGATGTCTAGCAAAAGTAGTGTTTTAGTGAAAGCATAAAGGAGATTATACCAAGGGCTCCACTTCCCATCCTTCATCCCGAAGTGCCCTATAAAAAAGTGCCGATACATCGAAAATTATACTTGTTTATCTAATACTGAAGGAATATCCTTGGGTATTCTCCATTCCTCCTCAAACGAGATGTGGAGTCGATCATACCACAATGTTTCCCTCTATTTAAAGGGTCCACCCATGGATCCATCACAAGTATACCTAGAAAATATATCTGCAAGAGATTTATTCTCATTAGGTACTTGCCATATTTTATCCTTTGGCCCATCAGCACTCCAATTTCTACAAATACAAGAGACAAAAGAATCATGTTGAAACTTATCTTCTCACCTTGGTGCACTTCCTCAATGATGGTTTCGAAATGTAACTAGACAAATTGTAAACTACACCTTCTATCATCTTTTTTTCCACATACAACCATACCTTATTTACCTATGACCAATGCTCTTAATTATTCAAAATTTTAAGTAGGTGTCCTACCGCTTGAATGACTGGATACTTTTATAACTTAGGGATGTCCATCTTGTGCCCTCCATACATATATTATAGTGCCTTCTTTGTTGATTATATACCCTCCTTATCAGTAAGATCACTGCTAAATTTAGTACCCAAACTCCTTAGTGTTGTCAAACTCCCAATTAAGGGCACAGTGAGCCTCATTTATATTCAAAAAAAATAGAATAAATCCTCATAGACTCAACTTATTAACCACTGGTACAAATTTTCTAGTTTTTTAAAGTAAGGGAGTTCATATAGTTGTAAAACTCCCACCTTGGTCAATTTTTCACCCCGCATCATCATACACAACCATGTCATCTTCTGTTATATTTATCATCTTTACCACTATCAAATTATCCAATCCATATTGTTATCTTTGTTTCTATGGTTGTAATAACTTTTTTTTTGCATCGGTGAATGTGTGAATTACAGCCGTGACCCATAAAAACCCCTTCTAGGTATTGCATCTAAGAAAAATAGATTTCAGGGGCATCCTCCACTTTGACCTCAAATTCCTTCTACTTCCTTCCCCTTGTGGCTGCTCCAGGTGCTCTCTTAGGTGCCATAGAAACAATAAAGGTGTGTTACTTCAATAGATTTAAGCTCTGCAACTTAAACCCACTTTCCCTAGCTCAATTTCGTGTTCCCTAGCTCAAAATTGAACCCAACCAACTGATTTCTCTTCCCCACATGCCTTTTCTTTTCTCAAAAACTTCTTTGAGATGGAGCAAGATAACCCTATGTCTAACTTCAAAAAATCCATCTGGTTTAGTTTGGTATCACAACTCTTCACCCGTCACAACTTGCTCCCTAGCTCATTTGCTTCAACTCACTCAAATTTTCTCAATCGCAAAGGTAAAAACAATTTTACAACACCTCCTTATATGGAATTTCAATTTTTTTCCACATTTATTTCTCACCAAATGCCAGCGTACTTTGCATTAACTTGGTGTTTATTTCCTATTTCTAAGCTGATTTTCCCACGCCACAATCATAACCTTTTGGCACACCTTCTACTCCTTGGACACATATTGCCTTTCGTGTGCCTTCATGCTCAAAGTACCTATCCACTATGTGCCTTTCACCAAGTATTTTCTACTTGCACCCTACCTCACATTACGATGTGCATCCATCCATCCATATGTGGTCATCATTCATGAGAAATCTTACTATATGCCACGACCTTTAATTCAAACACTTGCACGATATCTCTCTATGCATACCCATATTTAGAGAACATTCAAACCTGGTCCATGTACCCTGTATATACTCCACCCCACACTAAGGGTACGCACGGTCCTTTGTACATGAAATCACTTAGATGGTAATCAACCACGGGGTGCAAGTGCACTTATTACACAAAACATTGAACTAAATTGAAAAAACATATCAACAATGAATGAAACACATATAAAATAATTTCATTAAGGAAATATAAGCTAATGACAATACTACCTTATTACAAACAATAAGAAGAATTATTTATAGTAGGGATTTAACCTACTCCCATTGAAATAACTGGGCAACTATGTTCCATCCAGTGCCTCTAAATTGCAATTTCTTGAATCAAGTATATAAGTCATAAAACACAATCCAAACCAATGCACTTTAAGCTTTCCAGGGTGACGCAATAACTTTGAATCATAAAGAAGAACCATATGTCCAACTTCAAGCTTTTTATCCTTAATATGTCTATCATGCCATGCCTTCTTCCTAGATTTCTCTATCTTTTGAGCCCATCATGTTATAACGCACCTTTAGTCCAACTACATCAGTTTGTGTATACACTCTTCAAGTGCTTGCTCATCAGTTAAACCTCCTGCAAGTGTAATATACAAAGAAGGTAACATAAACTCCATTAGTAGAATAGTCTCTACACCAAACACCAATTGAAAAGGTGTGGCTTTGTTTGATCTTTTATAAGTTGTCCTATATGCCCAAAGTACATCAAATAATTTATCATCCCAGTACTTCCTCCCAACATCACAAATTTTAGTCAATGTGTGGCTCAATATATTGGGAAGGCCTTAATAGTTTTATTATCTTGTGGGTGATAGGGTGTTGTTTTATGGTGTGCCACCATAAATTCTGCTAGCAATATCCTAATAGTCTCATTAAGGAAATGAGTACCCCTATCAATTGTCAAAATTAATGGGCATCCATACATGTAGATAATGTTCTCCCATAAAAACATTTCTAATGTAGGCTGTCAGTGTAATCCTTTATAGGCACCGCTTATGCCCATCTTGTAAGATAATCTATACAAGTTATGATGTAGCACAATCTAGTCCTACACGTGGGTGGGGAAATAAGACCCACAAAGTCAATTTCCCACTTTTTAAAAGGTTCTCTAATAACAATTGACCTTAAAGGAATTTCATCTCTATGTACATGCTTTCCAAGGTGCTGACAATGGTAACATGTATTACTATATTCTTTACAATCCTTATACAATGTTTCCCACCATAGACCTGCCAATAAAATATTACGTGTAGTAACATCCCCTTCATAGTTTCCACCTGTAATACCACCATGAGTCTATTCTATAATAGCTTCACACTCATGCTTAAGTACACACCGATGCAAAACTTCATCCCAACCTAGTTTGTATAAGTCTCCTCTAATCAACATGTAAGGAATAATGCGTATAACAAGTTTCTTCTTCTCTATATTATTCATTACCTCATGCACCACACCTATTCGTAAAAAGACAACAATGTCTTCCAAGTCAGATGGCACACGGTTCAATCTGAAAATTTGTGCATCCAACATTGTATCCTCAATGCTCTACGCGTCCTCTCTTGTATTAATCCTTAATAAATGATCTGGTCTAGAATTGATCTTTCTTGGCTTAACCACCACTATAAAATAAAATTCTTGAAATAAAAATATCCAACGTTATATGCACCCTTGTAAAACGGGCTTATTCACCAAGTATTTCAATGCCATGTGATCTGTATAGAATATAAAAGGTGTTTCCAGTAAGTATTGTCTAAACTTATGCAACACGTAGATCATGGACAAAGCCTCATGCTCTGTAATAAATATAGTTCCTTCTTACAAAACAAATAGGATGATCCACAATACCTTCACCAAGTTGGGCTAATACCATGCCAATGGCCATGCCAGAGGTGTCCACATGCACATGAAAAGGTTTGGTCCATGAAGGAAAGCACAAAATAGGTATTGTAGTAAGCCTTTCCTTCAATGTCTCAAACACGTGTTGTTGCGCTTCACCCCAATGGAATTTTCCTTTTCCCTTCAATAATTATTCCAAGGGTACAACGATATTGGCATAACCTTTGATACAATTCTTGTAATATCTGTGTGCTCAAAGAATCCATGCACCTCATTCTGGTTAGTAGGTTTCGCCAAGCCCAAAATAACAACCTTAGCAAGATCCACTAACAAACCTTCCTTACAAATAATATTCCCAACAAAGTCCCAAAAGGTGTAGCAAAAATGCACTTATTAATGTTTAAAGAGATTCTCAACTACAACACCTCTCAAACATTAGCCTTAAGTTATCACAATGGTATTTCACTAGCCCATACACTATCCAATCATCCAAGTAAACATGTAAAAAATATGAATAAAGTCTGGAATGTTTTCACAACAATGCAAAAAAATATTGCAGGTACATTATTTAATCCAAAGGACATAATAGTGTACACAAACATTCACCATTCTATGGTGAAAGTTGTCTTATCTTGATCCTCTTTAGCAATCCGTACCTAATGATATCTAGAAAATCCATTAGTGAAGGATTAAATCTAATGCCTTGCAATGCCTTCCAAAATCTCCTCTGTAAATGGTGTGGGAAAGGGATCTATCACACATGAAATATTCAACTCCCTACAATCCACACAAATTATTATTTTGACATCTTTCATGATACTGATCACCATAGGGCTAACCTACTCGACTCCTCAATGGGCTCAATGATTCGAATTCAACATCTTATCAATCTCTTCATTTACCTTGATGCGTAGGTTAAGATTCTTTTAGATAAAAGTTCTTGTATTGTGTCAAGATATTCCCAAGGAGCCATATTAGCCATTTTTGCCAAATACCCAGATGCCCAAAATTGTTATATTTTGTCATCGGGATTTGCTCTGTGGAAATTTGTATTTAATTATTTTGAGCCCCGTTTGAGGCAATTTGTGCTCCGGTTTAACTCTGTTGTGATCGTACATATCATTATTCCCATATACCAGTAGGGTTTTAACCAGGAATGCATTCTGGGCTTTATTTGTGACTTCTGGCAACGTTTTGTGTTTTTGTGTTTTCCGTTTCATTTTTTTGTGAAATTTCTCTGGATCAATTCCTTTGCCGGTTTGGCCTGATTCTTGGCCTGGAGTATTCTGGAGATCACATACGCACGTTGTGCCAGAAGGAATTCACCATCGGAGGTCTGGTTCTCTGGGAAAAGACGAAGTCGTGCACCAAAAAGCCTCTTTTGGGCTGGCCGCATTTTTGGAAAAAGAGGGTTTGAAGTGGATCATGGGATTTTTGGAAGCAACAGGCAGGTGGGAATTTTGTACCTGCCTAGCAGGGTACTTTTTCCCATGGAAGCAACGCCACTTAAGTCACAATGGGAAAATTAGAGGCAAAGCAGGTAAGTGGAATTTCTTACCTGCCTTGCAGGGTAAAAATTCCATTGTGGAATAAAAGAAAAATCACTTAAGTGAATCATGGGATTTTATTGCCTGCCTTGCAGGGTAAATAATCCCATTATGAAAGTCAAATGACTTAAGTGAATCATGGGATTTTTAGGGCTGCCTTGCAGGGTAAATAATCCCATTGTCATGTGACTTTTAAAAATAGAAATTTTTTATGCCAAAAGTGTGACCCCTTTGGGAGAATAATAAAGGCAGCCTTAAATTAATTAATTTAATTAATTTATTCACCCAATTTTGGCGCCTAGGCTTGTGGAAAAGTCAACAGAGGTAAATGGACAAAAGGAGGTTGAAAATAGACTGTTCTAAAATTAAATAAATAATATTTATTTAATGCAGCCCCTTTATGTCAAAAAGTGTGCCCCTTTTGGGAGAGAAATAATACTTTTTAAAGTATTAAATGATTAAATTAATTCCTATTTTCAGTGGCTAAGGTCAAAGCATACTGTGAGGCTTGAGTTAACTGGAAGTAGAAGTCTAAAATTAAATAAATTTAATTTATTTAATGGCAGCCATAAGCATGCACAAAATAGGCGCCCCATTTGAAGAGTGAAGCTTATTAATTAATTAATTAATTGCCAGGAATAGAAAGGCATTAATTAATTATAGAATCATGAGGATTATATAAGTAGGGGCTGCCATAAGGATGAATTAATTAATTCACAAGCAGAGAAGTGCAGCCCAGAGGAAAAGTGCGCCCCATTTGAAGAGGATTTTTGCTCAAAAGAAGGTGAAATTAATGCTAAAAGCTTCCAATTTTGGCACACAGGTTGAAGGAGGTTGATTTGTGTCTGGATAATTGTTTGCATAAGTGATACAGGTGCTCAGGTGAAGTTGGTAAAATTCATGCTTGCTTTGCATGCAAATAAAACATCAAATTTTGGGGCAAGCAGGCTTGAATTATGCAGATTTTTATGATTAAAATCCATTGTTCATGTTCCGGTTGCCATCTTTGTCTGAATTAATTGTAGGAATTCATTACAGGTGCTTTATAAAAGAAAGGAGCTTAAATCAATGTCCAATACATTGAATATATCCTCCGAATCTGAAGAATTATCCAGATCTGCACCAGTTTTGAAGAATTTCGGCCGAGTAAGAAGAAAAAGAATTGTTCAGACAAAGATAGACACAACCATGGCAAAGAGGGATGAAAAAGAAAGCACAATGGAGTCATGCATCACTTCCAAATTTGTAGACATAGGAGACACAGATCTAGGTCCGAACCTCTTTCCAAATTGATTGATAGATCCAGAGCAGGAAAGACTTCCCTCATGCATGTGCAGTTAAAAGCAGTGGAATTATTCGAGCTGCAGCCTTTCCATACACAACCCAGTTGCTAGAGTTTGTTATGGAGTGTGCTAGGTCTTACCATCCATCATCCAGATCAGTGCGAGATGCTACGGGAAAACAATAATTCGGTTGGACACATAGTTCATCAATTATTGTTTGAAGATTTCGCATGAAAGGTGGTGACTTCTATTAGCATTCAGGATGCCGACAGTAGGTGGGAGAAGCATAGAGTTGACTGCGTGAACATAATGAACAATAGATACATGAAGAAGCCCAGATCTCCTTCCAAGTTCCCAAGAACTCTTCTGCGGTCCAATCTGGTACAAGAGGTAGATGATATTGCCAAATTTTATGCAGATAAATGGCGAAGCGAACACTCACACATTTTCCGTACATGGATGTATGCTTTCATCAGGACCATTGAAATCAACAAGGTTGATTCAATAATCAATTGGTCAGAAATCATTAGTGACAACATTGGTGAGCAACTCTAGAACGTGAAGCATACTTTCAGCTTCAAAATGACTTCTTATTTGGTATATGCAAAAAAGCTTCACAAGGCATCTTCTCCAAGCTGGATAGATGTGGTGTTCTTTCTAAGGACCCCATTTTCGAGTGCTACCCATAGCATCGTACTGCGTGCAAGAAAGATTTCAAAGTGGTCAATGATGGATTCTTCTATGAATTCATTTGCAGGCTAGACAAGGACCTAAAGGCCAACAGGGTGAGCAAGGAAGCGTGGGAAGCTGTATCCAGAATTGGTAGTCTATTCATTCAATTTTATGGATTTCACATACCTCAGGGTTACCGGCTTTTCTGGAGAACCAGTTAAGTTTACCCAGATATCCGAATGATAGATTGATCACCATGGAGCTGAGCAGACAACTTGTGGAGATACATGACCTTCAGTCAAAATGGCACAAGTCTACGGGCTTCTTCCCGATCACTGTGGGACATTATAGCTGCCAGAGCATTCATAGAGCTCGAGGATGGAGTGGAAATGTTATCCGAGTATGAGCAAGAGTTCTTCCCGGCATGGCTGAACTTTGATCCATTTGGAGTAGCCAGGAAGATGATCTCCCAGGAGTACGCACATGTGCCTTCATTAGAGGATTTTTGGATGAAGTGCAAAAGTGAGTACGAGGTTAGAAAGAAGGATTTCAGCAGGCTATCAACACGACAAGTGTTCGACTTTGGATTAGCACGGATACCTGCGGATCTTAAAGATGATGGGAATGTGTTACTTGACACTTACCATCAAATGGGAGGAGATAGAGCCGTACTTCAAGAGAACGTAGGGGGCTGCCATACGATTGAAGAAAGGTCTGCTGCATTGCTGGTGAATACTTCAAACTGGTTTACGATGAAAGGGATACTGCCTTGATGAAGCATTGATGAATCAAGTCATGGGAAACTTTGCACAAGAGATTCCTCAAGAGGAAGCACAGAGGAGAAAGCAAAGAGAAGGCCCGAGAAGATGAAAGTGCACAGAAGGTCTCAATCAAAGGAGAAGATCACTTCCACGGCTATGACATTAGTTCCGCTTCTCCAACATCCAGTACTTCACCGACTGTTGCACCTCAGCAGGACACTTCCATGCCTCCACTGAATCCGCAACATTCATCTTCTCTCCTCAGCCACTCCATCAAAACACCTATTCCTAAGAGAAATTGAAGCTGCAGATGGTAGAGTTCAAAAGAGCTTTGTCCTTGGATGATTCAGAAGATGGCAGCCATAACACTGTAGCAGTTTCTGATGGAGAGGAATCAGAGCGGGAGATAGTAGTACACTCAACAACTTCTCATTCTCCGAGAAGTAATTTCTCAGAATGGTTGACTTCGTAGTTGGTTCTAGAAGCTAGAGTGGAAATGAACTTGGAGGAACACGACTTGCAGCAGCTACTCCGAGTCTAGGCGAAAAAGATAGAAAACCTAAAGTTGCTAAGGTAACTTCAAGGTTGATCATCGAGGAGTCGGGGAAGAAGTTTGCTGAGATGTCAGTTCCTCTGAAGGGAAGAAAGAGGATGAGCTCATGGCAGAAGACATAACAGTAACCAGAGTACCTATCGGTCAAGCCACCACAGAAGGATTGAAGCAGGATACACAGACATTGATAGATGCTCTATTCCTTAGGCTTGACAGAGAAAAGGTGAGAGAAAGATGAACTTCAGAAGTAGGTATCTCAGTTGTGTGAGATCATAGCCAAGGTTGCTAAATCTTCCACTCAGCCCATTTCAACTCAAGAGCAAGTGAGTGATCATCTGATGTAGGAGATGGAAGATGCAAGCAATCAGGTGAAAGCTATCGATGAATGGAAGAATCTGATTATTCGTCAAGCTTCTGTACAACTGAGAGGTGCCAGCCCACCTAAAGGTTATGAATGATGCAGAAGATCAGCTGAAGCAACTAGTGATGAGCATAGTAGATATGAACACAGTTGTTGAGAGTAACTTGAGTACTTTGGCCGAAATCAATAAGCTACCGGGAGAAGTGTTGTTGTTCAGAATAGACAAATTGTACTAGATGGATCAGTTGAGAAGGGGAAGCAACTGGAGTTTGTAGTATCTTTCCATTTGGAGATCTACAGAATTTTGCTGAAGAGGATGCAGGCACTTGAGAGTATGACATCGTCTTTACCAGACAATATCATTGCTTTCACTGAGGAGGAAGTGGTCGGAAATGTTACTTCATACGTACGGATCATTCCTAGCAGAGTGCCTAATTCCCTGGAAGGGTCTCTTCTGATGGTACAAGGGAGAATTGATGGAGCTACTAAGCCTTTCACGATGAATTCCCATTAGCAGACTGGTGGCACTGCAATGGATATTGTGAGGTTCGGGCGAGCTTGGAGGATGTGGAAGCATGTATCAAGGTGTTGAACGAAGGATTGCTGTAGTTCAGAGATAAAAAAAGGAAGTTGTGGCTAAGACAGATGGGAAGATGTTGAATTACATGTTCGACAAGTATATTCAGTATCAGAACAAAAAGAAGATATAAATGTTACAACTGGCTTGACTTCTTCTTATTCTATTTCTTCTTCTATTTTCCACGTTCCCGATGAAATTGTAAAACTTTAAAGTTATTGGTTTTGAAACCATTACTTTAAGTTATGTGGAACAATTCTATTAGTTAAGTGATAGATGTGTCACTTAAGGAGAAGTTAGTGGAGGATGATTGCCAAATGTCATCTTTACTTCTTGTTTATGTTTCAGTTCAGTTGAGTTTCCCATTTATACTTTCCCTTCTACATTCTATAAGTAGAAGAAGAACCTCCAGGTTAATGATCAAAAATTTGTAAGCACCATCTTGTGTTCCAGACTTTGTGTGCAAAACCCTTGAGAGCCACTTGAAGCAAAGGAATATATAGGAGCAGATTTCCAGAGAACTTTGTGTCATGGTGTATTTTGTTTCTAGCTTTCTATCTTAGATCTTTGAATAAACTTTGTGTTATTTTAGATCTAGATCTAGAGCTGCCTTTGCTTATAATTTGTGTGTTGATATCTATTGGTTTCTTCTATGTGCATGCAATCAACTCTATTATCTATTGATTGGGATGCACATCTTCCCCATTTCTTCTCTGTGTTTATATAATTCCCTTCTTCTATAAATATTTCCTTTCTTAAACAATTGCTTACTTGCTACAGAACTATACAACTATGGTTCATGAGCTAAATAGTTAAAGTAAAACCCCATATAGATACTAGCATATTTTAATTGAAAAATGACATGGGAGCCTCACCGGTAAATGAGGGAGATTTATCTCATGACTGCCTAGGTTTTATGCTATGCAGAAAATCTAGCCAACAGTTTTTGGTGCGACTCTACTGGGAACAACTATCTTTGCAGATCAAAGCTTATCTCTTGAAGATCGAGTGTTTTCCATACAAATCTCAACCTGGCTGAACGTCCATTCACCCGATCCATGAAGGCGCAAGGAAGGACTGATCATTTCTTCAGACTGCAGGAGCAATTCAATTTCAATCATCCTCCTCAAGTTAGAAGCCACAGATCTAGTCTCTCACCAGGAAGGAGAGTGCACACCCATCCAGATCCGGATCATCTTCAGCATAATCCGGTGGCTGGAATTATTCACCAAGTCTACACAAGGAGAAGACGTGCTCCATTCATCATGGAAAATCAGAACTAGATAGTACCTGTCCCATGGGGAGCAGCTTTTGGGCCACTGAACTTGGCTCCACCTATGCACATGATCTGCCAAAAGGATCTAGAAAGAATTTTCCAAAATTCTTTGGAGATGGAAAGCAAAACCTAGATGATCATTTGGTGGCCTTCTTCATATCTTGTGGTGTGCTTGCAGTGGAGCATGAAGATGTCTCAGTCAGACTCTTCATTGAGACTCTACATGACTTGGCTGGTGAATGGTTCTATCGGCTAGCTCCTGGCACCATAACCAATTGGGTGACTATGCGTGAGCAATTTTTGAAAAGATTCAAGCCTGCAGAGGACGCTAGCACGTTGATCACTCAACTGACGTAGTTGAAGAAAGAGCCAAGTGAGAACATGCGGGACTTTATTGCAAGGTTCCAAAGGATTTTATATAAAATCCCCACTTCTGCCGCATTGAGCGATGAAAATCAAAAGACATTTTTTATAAACGCTCTATTGCCCAAAGTTGGATATCAACTGAGAAGGGCAAGACCTGTGAATCTACTTGAAGCACAAAATGCTACCGTGGAAGTTGAAGATGACTTGATCATGGCTGGAAAACTCAAACAACCATCTCACAAAGGTGATGGAGCTTCTTCAAGTACTTCAGATCCTTTGCTACAAAGATTGGCTAATGACATGCTGCAAATCAAGAAGTAGATCTCTCAAGCAGGAATGCGACCCCTTCAAGAATAGCTCCTACTCGGACCTTTAATGGTCAAAATCAAAATCAAAATCGAAAAATAGACTTGCTGCTACACCACAGTGGTTGGCAATTGAAGTTGCTCCAAGGAATAACTTGGAAACTAATGAAGAAGATCTAGGCATTGATGAATCATTTGATGATGAAGACTTTGTAGATCCCGCTAGCGACTCCAATATTGGTTACCTGGACTACGAATCTGATGATGGCTATTATGAATCTTTTGAAGATTCTGATGGTCACACATTTGTGTGTTCACAAGGTCCCAGACATGCCAAAATGCCAAGCATCCACAAGTGGCCAAAGAAGAGAAAGAGAAGATCCTGGGCCGGATGTTACTATCTTGAAAAGAGGCAGCCCTCTTCCTTCTTCATTAGTGCCCAAAGATAAATATTCAAATTCTTTCAATTCGCAGCAAAGGGCCAACACACATCCAGCTGAAGCAAGTCAAGATTTTGACATCATCGATCATATCAAGAAGACCAAGGTCCAAATGTCAGAAGCTGAGTATTTGAGGGCATTTCCTGATCAGCTAAATAGATTGGTCAAGTATGTGCAAAGTAATGGTCCCAACCCTTCAACAAATAATACTTCATGGGGTATCTTGTCAAGTCCAAAGATTACTCCTCCTTCAAATAATGGCTGCAAGTTCTTCTCCTTCTACTTCTTCTCCTACTACATCAGAAAGGATCGAGCCATTTTATGTATCTTTGCTTATCAATGGATACAAATTGAGCAATTGCATTTTGGACTCTGGAGCTTCTGACAACATGTCATGCCTGCCAAAGTTGTTGATGCCTTGGGTCTCACATTGACAAAAACCATTGGAAGATGCTATTCAATGGAAAGGAAAGTTCCTCTTGTGGGGAAAATCAAAGATGCGTAGGTAGTACTTGCTTCTTTTCCAGACAAAAGATTGAAAATGACTATCCTTGTAGCAGACATCCCAGTCTCTTATGGCATGTTGTTGAGTAGAAATTTCTGTAAAGAGCTGGGCGGAGAAGTCAAGATGGATTGGTCTTGTGCGCACATACCAATCAAAGGAGTTAATCAGAAGTTAGAACCTGAGAAGAAATCCAAGTACACAGTATCAAAGTCTGAGGATCCTAGATCTCAGATCTTGTTTCAAGAATCTGATCACGGAGTCTATTATCTAGAAATGGATAAAGAAGAAGTTCAACCTGTGATTCAAGAACCACATCAACTTGACAACAAGGTTTGGTCTCTAGAATTTGATGGCAGTTGTTGTTCATTTGGATCCAAAGTGCAGGCGTTGTTCTTATCTCTCCGAAGGGAAGGTGCATGCACATTCCTTCAAATTGATGTTTGAAAATACTAACAACACAACAGAGTATGAAGCGTTGTTGTTAGGTATGGAGTAGGCAAGAACAATGGGAATCAAGCTCTTACATGCAAAGGGAGATGTTGAGCTGATTGTTAAGTAGATAAGAGGTCTCTATCAAGTAAAAAAGGACAAACTTTGGCATTATAGAGATCGAGTCTACTCTGCTATCCTAGATTTTTCAGCTTTCTCGGTATCTTACATTCGAGAGAACAAAATTCAAGAGCTGATTCACTTGCAGTGACTGCAGCTTTGTTAAATCTAGATCAGCCTCCCACATTTTTTAGACAGGGGATTACAAAGTTGAGATGGTCTTCCACCCAAAAGTTCCTGACAACGTCCAACAATGGCAAGTTTTTAATGATGACAAGCAGATTGTTGCATTTCTCCAACAAAAGGACAACTTTGAAGAGATCTACTATGAGGGAAGCAATTCACCTCCGAGACAAACTACTGTGGGAGAAATGGATGTAGACGTCTCAGGAAGTCAGGAGATTATCCAGCTAAAGGGAAATAAAATTCCCAAAGGCTTGGTATCTCTTGAGGAAATGTTCGACAAGCATGATCAGATGCTTAAAAGAATGAAGAAAGTGGGGAAGGTTCTTCCTCCGATACATAGTTACTAAATTTGGGAGCCAACAATGATCCCAAATTAGTAAATCTGGGTAAGTGTTGTTCAGAGGTAGAAAGAGAAGCTTTTACAGAGCTTCTTAAGAAATACATGGATGTTTTTGCCTGGTCTTACCAGGATCTGAAAACATATCAGCCTGCAGAAGTTCAACACTACATCCCATTAAAACCAGAACAAAAGCCTTTCAAGCAGAAGTTGTGGTGGCATAACCCTACCATTTCCGGAACTATCTTTGTAGAGATCCAGAAGTTGTTAGATGCAAAGATAATTTATCCCATACATCACTCCGAATGGTTAGCCAACATAGTTCCTGTGAGAAAGAAGAGTGGCGAGATTAGGTTGTGCGTAGATTTTCGCAACCTCAATCAAGCCTCATTGAAAGATAACTACCCCATCCCCATCATGGATCACACTCTGCAGGTGGTCACTAGATCTGAGATGCTTTCCATGCTTGATGGTTTCTCAGGCTACAATCAAGTCAAGGTGGCTGAAGAAGATCAATACAAAACAACATTCATTACACCTTGGGGAACTTTTGCTTACCAGAAAATGTCATTTGGTTTGATCAATGCTGGAGCTACATTTCAAAGAGCTATGGATTTAGCTTTTGCTCATCTCAAGGATATAAGCATAGTGGTGTACCTTGATGATCTGACAGTCTTTTCCAAGATAGAAGCACACACATTTCAAATCTGGAAGAGGTTTTCATACAATGCCGCAAACATGGTATTTCTTTGAACCCTAAGAAATCTATCTTTTATAACAGAAGGAAAGCTACTAGGGCACATTGTCTCCAAAGAAGGAACCAAGATAGATCCGGAATGTGTCAAATCCATTCAGACATTGCCATTGCCAACATCCAAAAAAGGAGTTCACTCTTTCTTTGGAAAAGTTAATTTTCTCAGGAGATTCATCCCGACTTTGCTGAGCTAACCCGTCATATCTCAAATATGATGAAGAAGACACAAGATTTCAAATGGAGCAGCGAAGGGAAGGAAGCTTTTGAGAAGATTAAGGAGGCCCTGTCAAAAGCCCCAGTCTTGGTTTCACCTGACTTTAGTAAAGAATTTATTCTTTATTGTTATTCCTCCGAACACACCATGTCAGCAATCTTGATGCAAAAGAATCAAGAGGATGTAGAAGCTCGATTGCTTTCATGAGCATGCCTCTCAAAGCTTATGAGTTGAAATATACTCCAATGGAAAAGCATGCATATGCAGTGGTGAAGGCGTGTAAAGCATTCAGGTATTATATTCTTTCCTCACACACTGTGGTCTTGGTTCCAGATACTGCAGTGAAATCTATCCTCACTCAACAAGAGTTAGGATTGTTAAGAGGCACATGGGTGATGAAAGTTCAAGAATATGACCTGGATATCAAACCTACAAAGCTGGTTCGAGGAAGAGGTCTGTGTGAACTAATGATAGAGATGAAAGCAACAACGCCAGAGGAAGATCAAGAAGAGGTAGATGAAGATTTTCCTATGGTACTTTTTATAGATCTGGTGGAGGAGTGGTACAGTAACATTGCCTATTTTCTGACGTATGGAGAATGCCCGGATCAACTTTCTCGAAAGAGAAATGAACTATTAAACTAAAATCCAAAGATTTTGTTCTTTGGGATAATGGTTTATACAAAAGAGGGATTGATGGCGTATTTCTCCGATGCGTGGATAAAGCTCAGCAGGATCAGCTCTTACAATAGTTTCATGACATGGCTTGCGGTGGTCATTTCTCAGCCCGAGTCACTGCACACAAGATCCTCAGAGCAAGGTATTACTAGCCCACACTTTTTCAAGATACTGCAGAGTGGGTAGCTAAGTGCCAAGCGTGCCAACACTTTGTTGGGCGTGTAAAATTGCCTGCATTACCTTTAAAACCAATTGTAATTGAAGAACCTTTCCAGCAGTGGGGAATGGATTTTATTGGTATGCTCAACCCGGCTTCCTAGTGTCGGCCATCACTATATTTATGATAGCTACTGATTATTTCAGTAAGTGGGTAGAAGCCATTCCTGTGAAGAACGCCACTTCCGCCGAGGTGTGTAGTTTTATAAAAGAAAATATTGTTGTTAGGTTTGGCGTGCCCAATAAGATAGTAGCAGACAACGCTCCAAATCTGTCTTCTGAGGAGCTGGTTGATTTCTGCTACACTCATGGGATCCAGCTGGTACATTCCTCCAACTACTATCCACAAGGGAATGGCCAAGCTGAATCAAGTAACAAAAACTTGGTGACTATCGTGTGAAAGCTAGTAATGAGAATCAAAGAACTTGGCATAAGAAGTTGTTTGATGCATTATGGGCCGATAGAATTACACCAAAAAGGGCTATAGGCATGTCCCCATTTCAGCTATTATATGGTAGAGACACAGGAGCTGCCTCTTACCTTGGAACTACCTGCCCTACAACTTTCTAGAGCCCTGGAGGATTCTACATTCACTGATGCTATTGATAAAAGGATAATGTACCTGACTGAATTGAGGGAGGTACAAACTCAAGTTGTAGATAGATTGACAGAGCATCAAAAGAAGGTGAAAGTCATCTTCGACAAAAAGGCTAGGAAAGAAAGTTTGAAGTCAATGACTGGGTCCTTTTATGGGACAAAAGAAGAGAAGCAAAAGGCATGCATGGAAAATTGATTCACTATGGAAAGGGCCTTTTGTGATTAAAAGATCGCCGAGAGCAGATAGCTTCATTCTTGCTCATCAGATGGAGTTGAATTTGCCGTTGCCTTTCAATGGGAAACACTTGAAGCTATTCCAGGACATGAAAAGCAGGGTAAAACCTGTATGTACATAAATAAAAACTTTGTTTGTTTTTCCTTGTTTTGTTTTTTTTTTGTGTTGTGTTTTTTTGTTTCTTGATCCCGTGCCCAAAAGACAAGATACGAAACCAGAGATGCTGGGATCTCATCTTTTCCCTTGTCATTCTGACAGAGAAAAAGATGTCCACAGATGGAGCGATTGGTGTCCCTGATTTCATCCTGAAATCTGAGACTACCCTATCCGAAAAAAAATTCGTACTTTTAAAATAATGGGTCATTTTGTGTTTTTATTGCCAAAAAGTTCTGTATTGTGTCAAGATATTCCCAAGGAGCCATATTAGCCATTTTCGCCAAATACCCAGATGCCCAAAATTGTTATATTCTGTCATTGGGATTTGCCTGCGGGAAATTTGTATTTAATTATTTTGAGCCCCGTTTGAGGCAATTTGTGCTCGGTTTAACCCTGTTGTGATCATACATATCATTATTCCCATATACCAAGTAGGGTTTTAACCAGGAATGCATTCTGGGCTTTATTTGTGACTTCTGGCAATGTTTTGTGTTTTTTGTGTTTTCCCATTTCATTTTCTGTGAAATTTCTCTGGATCAATTCCTTTTCCGGTTTGGCTTGATTCTTGGCCTGGAGTATCTGGAGATCACATACGCACGTTGTGCCAGAAGGAATTCACCATCGAGGTCCGGGTTCTCTCGGGAAAAGATGAAGTCGTGCACCAAAAAGCCTCTTCTAGGCTGGCCACATTTTTGGAAAAAGAGGGTTTGAAGTGGATCATGGGATTTTTGGAAGCAGCAGGCAGGTGGGAATTTTGTACCTGCCTAAGCAGGTACTTTTTCCCATGGAAGCAACGCCACTTAAGTCACAATGGAAAAATTAGAGGCAAAAGCAAAGCGGGAATTTCTTACCGCCTCACAGGTAAAAATTTCCATGTGGAATAAAAGAAAATCACTTAAGTGAATCATGGGATTTTATTGCCGCCTTGCAGGTAAATAATCCCATTATGAAAGTCAAATGACTTAAGTGAATCATGGGATTTTTAGCTGCCTCTGCAGGTAAATAATCCCATTGTCATGTGACTTTTAAAAATAGAAATTTTTTATGCCAAAAAAGTGTGACCCTTTGGGAAGGAAAAACTTTAAATTAATTAATTTAATTAATTATTCACTCCAATTTTGGCAGCCCAAAGCTTGTGGAAAAGTCAACAGAGGTAAATGGACAAAAGGAAGGTTGGAAATAGACTGTTCTAAAATTAAATAAATAATATTTATTTAATGCAGCCCCTTTATGTCAAAAAGTGTGCCCCTTTTGGGAGAGAAATAATACTTTTTAAAGTATTAAATGATTAAATTAATTCCTATTTTCAGTGGCTAAGGTCAAAGCATACTGTGAGGCTTGAGTTAACTGGAAGCAGAAGTCTAAAATTAAATAAATTTAATTTATTTAATGGCAGCCATGAGCATGCACAAAATAGGCACCCCATTTGAAGAGTGAAGCTTATTATTAATTAATTAATTAATTGCCAGGAATAGGAAAAGCATTAATTAATTATAGAATCATGAGGATTATATAAGCAGGGGCTGCCATAAGGATGAATTAATTAATTCACAAGTAGAGAAGTGCAGCCCAGAGGAAAAGTGTGCCCCATTTGAAGAGGATTTTTGCTCAAAAGAAGGTGAAATTAATGCTAAAAGCTTCCAGAATTGGTGCACAAGTTGAAGGAGGTTGATTTGTGTCTAGATAATTGTTTGCATAAGTGATACAGGTGCTCAAGTGAAGTTGGTAAAATTCATGCTTGCTTTGCATGCAAATAAAACATCAAATTTGGGGCAAAGAGCTTGAATTATGCAGATTTTTATGATTAAAATCCACTATTCATGTTCCGGTTGCCATCTTTGTTTGAATTAATTGCAGGAATTCATTATAGGTGCTTTATAAGAGAAAGGGAGCTTAAATCAATGTCCAATACATTGAATATATCCTCCGAATCTGAAGAATTATCCAGATCTGCACCAATTTTGAAGAATTTCACCGAATAAGAAGAAAAAGAATTGTTCAGACAAAGATAGACACAACCATGGCAAAGAGGGATGAAAAAGAAAGCACAATGGAGTCATGCATCACTTCCAAATTTTCGTAGACATAGGAGACACAGATCTAGGTCCGAACCTCTTTCCAAATTGATTGACAGATCAGAGCAGGAAAGACTTCCTCATGTGTGTAGTTAAAAGCAAAGTGGAATTATTTGAGCTGCAACCTTTTTCCATACATACCCCATTTTGCAAGTTGTTATGGAGTGTGCTAGGTCTTACCATCCATCATCCAGATAGTCCGAGATGCTACGGGAAAACAATAATTTGGTTGGACGCACAGTTCATCAATTATTGTTTGAAGATTCCAGCACGAAAGGTGGTGACTTCTATTAGCATTCAGGATGCCGCGGCAAGCAGTGGGAGAAGCATAGAGTTGAGTGCGTGAACATAATGAACAATAGATACATGAAGAAGCCCAGATCTCCTTCCAAGTTCCCAAGAACTCTTCCGCGGTCCAATCTGGTACAAGAGGTAGATGATATTGCCAAATTGTTATGCAGGATAAATGGCGAAGCAAACGCTCACACTTTCCGTACATGGATGTATGCTTTCATCAGGACCATTGAAATCAACAAGGCTGATTCAATAATCAATTGGTCAAAAATCATTAGCGACAACATTGGTGAGCAACTCCGAACGTGAAGCGTACTTTCAGCTTCAAAATGACTTCTTATTTGGTATATGCAAGCAGCTTCACAAGGCATCTTCTCCAAGCTGGATAGATGTGGTGTTCTTTCTAAGGACCCCATTTTCGAGTGCTACCCACAACTTACTGTACCTACGCATGCAAGAAAGATTTCAAAGTGGTCAATGATGGATTCTTCTATGAATTCATTTGTAGGATAGACAGGACCTAAAGGCCAACAGGGTGAGCAAGGAAGCATGGGAAGTTGTATCCAAAATTGGTAGTCTATTCATTTAGTTTACAGATTTCACATACCTCAGGGTTACTGGCTTTTCTGGAGAACCAGTTAAGCTACCCAGATATCCGAATGATAGATTGATCACCATGGAGCTGAGCAGGACAACTTGTGGAGATACACGACCTTCAGTCAAAATGACACAAGTCTACGGGCTTCTTCCCAATCACTGTGGGTCATTATAGCTGCCAGAGCATTCATAGAGCTCGAGGATGGAGGTGGAGATGTTCTCTAAGTACGAGCAAGAGTTCTTCCCAAAGCATCGGCTGAACTTTGATCCATTTGGAGTAGCCAGGAAGACGATCTCCCAGGAGTACGCACATGTGCCTTCATTAGAGGATTTCTGGATGAAGTGCAAAAGTGAGTACGAGGTTAGAAAGAAAGATTTCAGCAGGCTATCAACACGGCAAGTGTTTGACTTTGGATTAGCATGGATACCTATGGATCTTAAAGATGATGGGAATGTGTTACTTGACACTTACCATCAAATGGGAGGAGATAGAGCCGTACTTCAAGAGAACGTAGGGGGCTGCCATACGATTGAAGAAAGGTCTGCGTTGTTCTGGTGAATACTTCAAACTGGTTGCTGACAAAGGGATACTACCTTGATGAAGCATTGATGAATCAAGTCATGGGAAACTTTGGTGCAGGAGATTCCCTCAAGAGGAAGCATGGAGGAGAAAGCAGCAGAAGGCCCGAGAAGATGAAAGTGCATGAAGGTCTCAATCAAAGGAGAAGATCACTTCCATGGCTATGACGTTAGTTTCGGCTTCTCCAGCATCCAGTACTTCACCGATTGTTGCACCTCAGCAGGACACTCCATTCCTCAGTTGAATCCAGCAACATTCATCTTCTCTCCTCAGCCACTCCATTTCAAAGACTATTCCTCGAAGAAACGTTGAAGTTCAGCAGATGTAGAGTTTGAAAGAGCTTTGTCCTTGGATGATTCAGAAGATGGCAAGCCATAACACTGTAGTAGTTTCTGATGGAGAGGAATCAGAGTGGGAGATAGTAGTACACTCAACAACTTCTCATTCTCCGAGAAGTAATTTCTCATAATGGTTGACTTTGCAGTTGGTTCCAGAAGCTAGAGTGGAAATGAACTTGGAGGAACATGACTTGCAGCTACTCCAGAGTCTAGGTGGAAAAGACAGAAAACCTAAAGTTGCTAAGGTAACTTCAAGGTTGATCATCGAGGAGTCGGGGCAGAAGTTTGCTGAGATGTCAGTTCCAAGAGGGAAGGAAGAAAGAGGATGAGCTCACAGCAAAAGAAGACATAACAATAACTAGAGTACCTATCGGTCAAGCCACCATGAAGGATTGAAGCAGACATGCAGACATTGATAGATGCTCTATTCCTTAGGCTTGACAGAGAAAAGGTGGAGAAAGAAAGTTGAACTTTGAAGCAGGTATCTCAGTTGTGTGAGATCATCCAAGGTTGCTAAATCTTCCACTCAGCCCATTTCAGCTCAAGAGCAGGTGAGTGATCATCTGATGCAGGAGATGGAAGATGCAAGCAATCAGGTGAAAGCTATTGACGAATGGAAGAATTTGATTATTCGTCAAGCTTCTGTACAACTCGGAGAGGTGCCCGCCTGAAGGTTATGAATGATGCAAAGATCAGCTAAAGCAACTGGTGACAAGCATAGTAGATATGAACACAGTTGCTGAGAGTAACCTGAGTACTTTGGCCAAAATCAATAAGCTACCGAGAGAAGTGTTGATTGCAGAATAGATTGTACTGACGATGGATCAGTTGAGAAGGGGAAGCAACTAGAGTTTGTAGTATCTTTCCGTTTGGAGATCTGTAGAATTTTGCTGAAGAGGATGCATGCACTTGAGAGTAAGGCATCATCTTTACCAGATAATATCATTGCTTTCACTGAGGAGGAAGTGGTCGGAAATGTTACTTCATACATATGGATCATTCCTAGCAGAGTGCCTAATTCCCTGGAAGGGTCTCTTCTGATGGTACAAGGGAGAATTGATGGAGCTACTAAGCCTTTCACGATGAATTCCATTAGCAGACTGGTGGCACCTATGGATATTGCGAGGTTCGGGCCGAGCTTGGAGGATGTGGAAGCATGTATCAAGGTGTTGAACGAAGGATTGCTGCAGTTCAGGATAGAAAAGGAAGTTGTGGCTAAGACAGATGGGAAGATGTTGAATTACATGTTCGACAAGTATATTCAGTATCAGAACAAAAAGAAGATATAAATGTTACAGCTGGCTTGACTTTCTTCTTCTATTCTTTCTTCTTCTATTTTCCACGTTCCCGGATGAAATTGTAAAACTTTAAAGTTATTGGTTTTGAAACCATTACTTTAAGTTATGTGGAACAATTCTATTAGTTAAGTGATAGATGTGTCACTTAAGGAGAAGTTAGTGGAGGATGATTGCCAGATGTCATCTTTACTTCTTGTTTATGTTTCAGTTCAGTTGAGTTTCCCATTTGTACTTTCCCTTCTACATTCTATAAGTAGAAGAAGAACCTTAGGTTAATGATCGAGAATTTGTAAGCAACATTCTTGTGTTCCAGACTTTGTGTTGAAACCCTTGAGAGCCACTTGAAGCAAAGGAATATAAAGGAGCAGATTTTCGGAGAACTTTGTGTCATGGTGTATTTTGTTTCTAGCTTTCTATCTTAGATCTTTTAATAAACTTTGTGTTATTTTAGATCTAGATCTAGAGCTGCCTTTGCTTATAATTTTGTGTTGATATCTATTGGTTTCTTCTATGTGCATGCAATCAACTTTGTTATCTATTGATTGGGATGCACATCTTCCCCATTTCTTCTCTGTGTTTATATAATTCCCTTCTTCTATAAATATTTCCTTTCTTAAACAACTACTTACTTGTTGCAGAATTGTACAACTATGGTTCATGAGATGAACAGTTAAAGTAAAACCCCATATAGATACTAGCATATTTTATGTTCTCGTATCTATCTCTTCTTCTTCAAAGCATGCCTCCATGTCTGACTCACCTAATAACTCCTAAATAAGTTCCTTAGCCTTTGCACTATCTCACATAGTCAAGCACTTCATAACTAGTAATCCTTCATTCACTAGAGGTTTAGTGGAAAAATAGTCAAAGGTCTGAATCATGCCTATAGTCGATATTTCCAATTACCTATCTCTCTATTCAACTATGAATAGACATATCATGTGTGTGCGTAGCCTTGCAAGGTGAAATAGATATTTTACACCCATATTGAAGGTGGTAAATATTCCTGCCCCTCTGTTCAAAGCCTCTCACACTACTAAACATGATATTTACCTTGAAATTCATAGGCCTGGAGTAGGCGTATTGCTCTAGATAAATCTAGCAGAGAAGGTGATTCTCACTTCTTACCACTCTAAAAGATTATCCATATGAACCATCCAACAACGTTGCTATCCCACACAAAGTATAAACTAGAATGTTCCTTCTTTCCACTTGATATGTCCATTGAGCTTCCATATCACACAAGAACACTTCAGATTTCCTTCACTAGTGTACCTTGGTACCGTTACTACCAAAATTCTTCACACAACGCTTCCTTCTTACGCAGTAACTACACTTCTCACCTCGCGTCCAACCATTTCATAAGTGCCATGTGCCCAATTGTCACATGCAACACTTGTAGTATCACTCATGGACTATGCATCATCCCATTGGAGAACTCCTTCCTTTGATGGCTCAAGGACTTCCAGATCTCTAATGGTGTGCACATAAATTCTGTTTAAATCCTCTTCACTTAATGGCTCTACATAAGGTGCATCCCATCTATCAAAGGAATGATGACGTGCTCTTCCTTATTCTCAAAACTTATATATCCTTTTTGAAGCATAGATCAATGTTATTTGCATAACATTAAGGGTGCCCAAGTAGTGTTGGAAATATGTTTGCCTCTGTGAGCACCAAGACCTCAATGTATCTAGTAAACTTGGCCCCTCGTATAGTAATTGTAACATGTTTTAAAAATCCAATGGGTGTGGCCTTAGTTCTATATTCCATAACACATTCGAAGAAGGCTGCAATGGTGGTCTCCCCATCTGAATCCACACGTTCAAAGTGAGTACATTCACTTACGGACATGTATCAATCAAAATGTTACTTAAAAGCCATCCATCAAAAACAACATTTAGAGTGATCTCCTTGTCATAATCTAGACTACGAGGAGGAGGTTTAGTATGCAAATTTTTTTTTTGCACTCAACTCCAATGTGTTTTTTCTTCCCCCTTAACCATTCCCTCCAGTAAAGGAATGATGTTCTCTTGTCGTAAAATATTACAAACCTCATTTAAATCATCAACATCCTTATGAGGAAGCTAAACTACTTTCTTCTATTCTAACTTCCGTGACTACTCTTTCAAACATTTTATATCACCCTATAAATTCCTAATCACCTCCATGGTTTCTTGATACACTTCCTTCTGATGTGTGGGGTATGGATACTTTTCATGTAGTACCTCATCCTTTATAATGTCAGGTTTCTACTCTGGAACTTCACTAGAGTGTACAACCTTAGCACATGTAGTGGTCTTCATAGGTACAACCTTAGGATCTAGTGCTAACTTTGGTATCCACCGATTTTCCACAACGCACTATACTATAACCATTCCCGTGCCCTAGTCCTAATTTTGCTTCTTACTCAAGTGTTCATACAAGTTAAGGAGTTATTTATAGTTATGGTTCTTTCCACAAAAAGAACAAATAATGTTCCGAGGGCATTCACGTCTATAATGAGAAGGGGATACACATGTATAACATGTTCCTCATGGAAATTCATTTCTTCCACTGTCGCGACCTCGACCTCTGAATCCTCCACAATATCCTTGAACACTATCTTGGCCACCATCAAATTTCCCTTCATTGTGACTATGCTCATGATGCTCACCTTGTTCCTTAGAATTATTTACAACACTGGTCTATCGCACACCAATATCAATGACATCATGAATATGATCAATCAACCTACAATTATCTATATCATGAGTAGTAGACCTATAAATCTTGTAGTAACAAGACACATTCTTTATTATCACACATTGTAACAATGGGCACCTACTTGAATCATGATCCAAGTGACAGATCTCATAGTCTAACAACATGGCACACACCAATTTATAGGGAAAACTATCCTTAGTATGCCCTTCTACTTCAAAATCTATGCACCAAATTCCACTGCGTGTCTCATGTGCTAAATTAGCTGATAATTTCTCTAACTGTTTCACCATCACTGCAATATGAGCTTCCAAGAATGGGCTAACTCCTGTGTCTACACTCCCAACTACATCGGGGCATAGAGCTACGTCAAGTGCCTCACAGATCTATATAAATATTGTGTAAGAGTGCCCTTTTGAAAGGCATGATCAACCCTCTAATAAACCATTGAGCATGCTGACTCAAAAGTATTTCATAAGATAACTTCAACAAAAAGCTTTTGAATAGTGCTTCATACTCCTAAACACTCTCAACAATGCCCTACTTGATATCCTTCAGAGTGTTGATGTTTTTCTGCTCAAACTTAGGTATATGGAACTCTACTAAGAAAGCATCATGTAGTGTAGTATGGTCCACACAAGTTTGATTCGGATGATATTTCCTATACCAACTATGTGCGTTCTCTTCAAAAGTAGTTACAAACTAACTTGCCTTACACTCATGAGTTGTAATCCCCTTCACATGCCATTATATCTCACACATATGCTTGTGCTCAACTACATCTTCAATACCTCTATATTATGAGAGACAGAGATATATATCCATAAAGATTTACTGGGGTTGGTGTGGTCCGTACCCACCAGATCCAGAACTTGTATTATCTCCTATGTTTTCTCTACCCCTAGAACCACTAGATCCACTAGATACTGAGCCACCTAACCCCCGATCCTCCCTCTGTAGTGAGAAATGGAACAAAATATGCACTACCTTATGTTCCAACAGTTGTGCTAAAATGAATTCCTACGGTTTGTAATTTTTGGCTACTTCTAGAAGTGATGCTAATGTTCTGCGCACCCATGTTCTGTGCTAATGACACACTAGAAAACATACCTCCAACTGGACCTCCAAATAACATAGATGATAATTGTACTACCATAGATGAATAAGCTACCTAATTAACTCCTAAACTTGACTACAAATTAACTCTATTTTTCACTACTCTACTGCCCACACTAGATTTCTTACTAATAACTATCATAGAAATTGGAAAACCAAGTGCAAGGGCTAGGTCACCAGGTAGGATCTGATGTAGGCCCATGGTTCTCAATATTTCTTTTGATGTGCCTTCATTTGAAACCGAAGAGGGTTCTCTCGCCCGATTTTCCAAATGGGGGAGTTCCTGATGACCCAGTTCCATGTCTTCTATGTGAGCTCCAAATCCTTCATGAGCCATCTCTCTCTGCAACACCATTCTTTCCGTGATTTATCACTACTTCTCCAAATCTCTCTCATGCACTTCATTAAACTTAAGCTACATTTCCTCTCTCTTTCTTTTTTGCCACTAGGTGTGCCATCTTCACCATACCTACTCCTATCCTTACACGTGGTGGAGTTTAGCTAGCCATGAGACAATCTTCTAAATCTAGCATCACAATCAAGATCTTTACCACTAAGGGGGTACTGCACAAATAAGATCCTCTAGGTTCATGTAGGAACTGAAACTTAGTAACCTCTAGACAGAATAAGTAGAAATTTCTTACTATAGCTTGTATCTATTTAGAACAGACTCCACCAATGATCTATAACACATGTCCAAGTCAGATCTGCATCATACAAAGCCTGAAATTCTTCCTGCATCCAAAAAAGTGTGCAAAACCTCCAATTTCTCTTTGATGCGTAAGCCACCAACCACTCATAAATCTCTATAGGGAAAATGGCAAAAAACGTATTGTAGAGCTCATGATACAAATTATTTTCAACCCACATGCGTGCATTAAATTTAGGTCTAGTGCTAAATCTATGAGCATACTCTTCCTCCAAATTGTCTAACCACTCTTTAATATTGGCCAAGGTCAACCGGTACACGTCTTCATCATGTAACATCTTGGAAAACAATTGAAAAAGAGGTCCCAGAAATAGAACCAAAATGTAGCCTAGATTTACCCACAAAATCCCAAGGTGCATTGGTACATCACTCAGCCGAACCGAGTGCTCACCAAAGCGCGCAAGGGTACATGGTCCCTCTTTCATGTCATCCTATTCAAGGAGTTAACACAATCACACAAATATTCCAGTCCATAACATGTAATTAAGTATATTGTAGTGCATAAACCAAATCTAGATCTCAATCATAAACAACATTAACTCATACCAGAATCAAGATTAACTTTACCATGCAAGAATCATTAACAGTTGTGTCAATAATCAATATCCAACCAAAAATATTCATATATTAATTGTTGTAAAACACATAAGCTTCATACATACATAATACTATCACCATAAGCCATTCGTGCCCATAAATCAACAACATAACATTGTTATAAAAATGGTACTATTAAACCATGAAAATCAATACATATTTATAAGGTTGGGGAATTTCCCTTCATCGCCTAAGCATATTCAAAATAGACTACATGCTAATAATAACCATGCGCCTTTACATGATAAATACAAAATCATACAAGCTCGCTATTAATAGATTATCTAATAATACAACTGCAGTCTAATCCTATTAATAGCCTCAAAAATACTATTTTCAATTGATCTTCTACTTGCCTAAAATAGCCTTTGTGTGCTCTTCAAGTATTCTACAAAACACACTCGACACTCCATTTCTATAATTAGCCTCATACTGCAAAATGAATAAGTCCTAATTTTATGTTTTCTTGGGTGCACTTTGTTTCACTATAGTTCCATGTGCATCTATATGACCTATGTGTATGAGCCCAAAAATTAATAACCTTTCACACTTATGATATAATTCATCAGCCCAATAAGCACATTCACCTCAAAGCGCCCATATCTATAAAATATTTCTCACCAACCTCCCATTAATCAAAGTGCATCTAAAGTGATCTCCTTATCATACTCATGGTTATGTGGTGGTAAGTTTGCACATAAAATTTGTCACTCATGATCTACTCTAGCATGCAATACCTTTTCACGTAGCCATTCCCATAACAATGGGATGATATTCTCCTAGAACAACATATTACACACCTCTTTCAAATCATCCACATACTTTTGTGGGAGTTCAACATTCTTTGTGCATTGTATTTTGCACACATGTTCCTTCAAGCACTATGTCTTTCCTTAAATTTATCTCGATGACCCCCATAGTATCTTTATAGACCTCCTTCGATGTGTAACATGTGGATACCTTCCATGTATTACTTATTATCTCATGATGAGAATCATTTCCTTAAGAGGCTCGCATGTGTGTGCTGCTTCAACACATGTAGTCACTAGCATGGGTTGTAATTCGGGATAGGATTCTTTGGAATCTATTTATTAGTCTTCACACCTTTGTACCTTGATCATCCCCGCACTTTTCCTTATTATTTTTCTTGCACATGTACTCATAAATGTCAGGGAAGTCCTCAAGCTTATGCTTCTTTCCACAATAGGCACATATCATATTTTTGGATAATCAAACTAGTAATGATCTGGGGACCCACAAGTATAACATGTCCCATGTGGAAATATACTTTTGGCACCATAAATTTTGCTTCTATATCCACCACGGAAGCCACCTCCTCTAGTATCACATTCTTTAGAACACTGCACATTCTATACCCGAGAGCTTCTCACCACCGTGGTATGCCATAATCTAGTCTCGTATGCCTCATGAATTTTATCTTTCATCCATAAATCCTTCAGTATCATGAGTGTGTGTGCCACAAATATTACAATACATAAATACATTCTTCATAGTCATGCACTTTAAGAGAGGAGAATATAGATGTCATGGTCCTTGTGGAAAATCTCACAAGAGTGTAAAAATGTGTGCATTATCATGCATGGAAATTTATCCTTAGTGTGTCCTTAAACCTCACAATATGTACACCATTTACCCTCTGTGTGTTTCATGCACTTTGAGTTGGCATAGATATTCTCCAATTGTTTAGCCATCACTGCTATCTACATTTCAAAAAAGAAGCTCACACTAGTATCAACAATCCCAAACTCTTTAGTGCAAAAATGTTATTCCAAATCCTTGCATGGATCTGTATGTCTTATGAGAAAAATATCTTCGGAGTAGACTCCGTAATCCTCTAACAAACCACTGTCATGTTGATAGTAGATGAATATCATAAGAAAATTTGGAAAACATAGTCTTAAAATACGCATCATATTCTCTCACATTTTCGATAAAACCTCCTTGATAACCTTGAGTTTGCTAATGCTCTACTTCTTAAAATCTATGATGTGAAAATAAGCCAAACATGTAGTACACAAAGTATTATAGTCCACCATAGTTTGATGTGGATCATACTTCTTATACCAACCATGCACGCTCCCTTAAAGTGTGATGGAAAATTGGCTTACCTTCCTATCTAAAACTATAATTCCCTTAGCACACCATAGTAATTCACACTTGTGCACATGTTATGGTTCATATTTAATGCTTCTATACTACTGTTAAGTGGAACAAAATATTGAAATAGAATTGAGGTGGTGTCTGTTGAGGCTGATTTGGTGGTTGTTATGGTAGTGGAAGTTGCCTAGGTTTATGACTAGACCCAGATCCTCCACTAGTATTTCCTCTAGAATTTATCAACTTGATCCTCTTGATCCTCCCACACCTCTTGTTATGGACTACAAACTAGTTGATGAAATTACTTGTGTCCTAGTTATAATACTAAACTATATAACCACTATCATAACACCTACAAAAGTGCTTCCAATGGTCTATGCATTAATACTTTTCCCTATTGAGAAAACAACCTTGTAAGAGGACCCCAAACACATGTACCTACTATGTTATGGGTACGCGTTACTACTTTGATGAATTTTTTGATTCAATAAAAATTTATATCTACCTGTATATTTTTGATTACCTTCACTATTATGTCTTGCAACTACCTATGGATCTCGGAACACCAAGTGCAAGGGCTAGGTATTCGAGTGTTGAGTTAGATGTGCACTCGCGATTCTCATCCTATCCTATAACATGCTCTCATCCAAGCCCATAGGGACTCTCTACTACACTTTTCAAAATTTGGGAGGACATGATGTTATGGCTCCTCATCTTAAACGAGAGCTTCAAAATGTTTGTGACCCATCATTTGCCTCAACTCCATAAATGATTCAATTTCCCTCTCTCGTGCTTCATTAAACTTGAGCCATCTTTCCTCTCTTTTCCTATCTTCCACCTAGGCTGCCATCTTTCTTTACACCTACTCTAGCCCTTGCACATTTTGGGGATTTAGCTAGCCATAGGAAATATCTCCAAATCTAGTTCTATCATCAAGATCTTGATCGCTAAGGGTATCACGTGTAATTAAGATCCTCTGGGATCATGTATGAACTTAAAATCATCCTCCTCTAGACAAAAATACATAGTAATTGTGTACTCCAACTTATAATTGTGGAACACACCGCCCACCAAGAATCTACAACTCTGGTCCACTCCTCATATGTATAAAAAGAGTTTGGTAATATTTTTGCATCTAAATCCTCATCCTAGGAAAATAAGCTCTCTTCGATGCGTACACTACTAACCACTAGTACAATTATACTGGGAAGAAAAGTAATAATGTATCATATAGTTTGTAATAAAATTTATAGTTCACCCACTTTCACACATTAAAATCAGGTCCAATGCTATACCTCTATGCAAACTTATCTTTTCCGTCTTCTACCCAACTTTCAATACTCTCTAGAGATAGTCGATATGCCATCTATATGTAACATCCTGATAGAAAAATTGAAAAGAAGTCCCGACAACAGAAATAAAATTTATCCCATAGTTTCACTCAACCGCTATGCTCACGACACTTCATTCAGAGAGGTCTCGAATGCTCACCCAAAGTGTGTGCAACTACCAGGTCCCTCCTTTTAGATTCTTGACAGGAAGTTAGCATGCATGTTTATAATTATATTTAACCAAGAAAATATTCAATAATATATAACCATTGCATCTAAGTCACTTTGAAAAAAATATAATAGGAAAACATAATAGTTCAAACAATAATAAAGATCAATTGCACCATTTGATCACCATATTTAGACATGTCAATAATTAGAATCCATCCACACTTGTCCATCATAAATTTTTTTATTACTTAATGAAAGATGAATACATAGTAAACATTATACTAGTGCACTTGGAGCATGCACACAAGTATCAAACCCTATATCTATATTATCATAGCATGACTCTAAAAGAACATATCAAAACTAACTAAAACAATGAAATATAATAGGTATATATAGGGGTGGGTAATTTCCCTTCACCGCCCATGCACCCTCCTAATAATAGGAGTGATTACGATAATAACATGCATGATTTTACAAAATAAATAATAATAGATTGTCCTAAAAATAAGACTTGCTTTAATACTATTAATAGCCTTGTCCATGCTTGTTCTTTAATCCAAGATCTGTATTTCTTTTCCCCAAAAATATCCTTTATTTTAACATCAAGTCATCCACTTTTATCCCTTGCGTGATCAACACTCCAAGTCAATTTTTATCTTGTCATCGAAAACGGCTAAGTCATCAACCTTGCTATCTATATGCGCAGCCCTACACGTAACCATGTTTCCATCCATGTGTGCCTCTTGTGATCCATCCTTAACTCTGCATGCACACTTTCATGCACATTTCCAATACGATCCTTAGCATTTTCTCGACCAACATCATAAGATGAATACTTCCTTTTTCCTCATTAAGTTTCTCACTAAAGTAAGCAAATGGTTTGCTATCTTGACTAAGAATAACCCCTATGAAAATTTTACTTGCATCACATTCCACCTGAAATACTTTATCAAGTTTGAAAATGCTAATATTGGATTCTAGTTACCTTTTGTTTCAAATACTGAAAGCTTCTTTTAGCTTCTTGTGTCCAAACAAACTTTTTCTTATCACCTCTAAAAGTATCAACAATAGGTGCACAAATCTCATTGAAATTTTTGATAAATTTCCTATAAAATCTTGCAAGTCCATGAAAGATTATTACCTCACCTACTATCTTGGGTGTTGGCCATTCTAAGATTGCTTTGACCTTGTTTTTATCCATCTTCAACATGCCCTTAGTGATCACAAACCCCAAATATAACAACTTTGTTTTCATAAATTCACACTTTTTGAGATTAATTAGTAATCTCTCTTCCTGAAGCTTCTTCAAAACCAAATTCAAATGATGCATGTGCTCCTCCTTGATTTGAATGAAAATCAATATATCATCTAGATAAACAACCACAAATTTACCTATAAATGGATTAAGAACCTCATTCATTAACCTCATAAAGTACTAGGTGCATTGGAAAGTCCAAATGGCATTACAAGCCACTCATATAGCCCCTCATTTGTCTTAAATGTTGTTTTCCATTCATCCCCTTGTCTGATCCTAATATGATAATATCCACTTTTAAGATCTATTTTTGAAAAATAACTTGCACCACATAAACAATCCATCAAATATTCCATCCTAGGCAAGGGAAATCTATACCTAATTCTAATTTTTTGGTTACTTTGGAATCTATGTACTTTCTCTAATCTCTTTCATTCTTAGGCACTAATATTGTAGGCACTACAAAAGGACTAAGAATTTATCTAATCAACCCTTTATCCAACAAATCCTGCACCTGTTTCTTAATCTCTTCATTTTCCTTTGGTGTCATTTTGTAGTTTGCCTTGTTTGGTAAACTAGCACTGGTATGAAGTCTATGTGATGACTTATTTCTCTCATAGGAGGAAAGGAGATAGGAAGCTCATCCACCACTATATCAACATATTCCCTAACATATCCTGTACTTCTGAGGAAACTCATCCATCCTTGTTTTTGTTATGATTGTCCTTGGTTTTAACACTAATGCAAAGCATATCTCTTCCTCCATTATTTTCAAGAACTCTTTCTCCCCTATGAGCATCACACTAGAACCTATCTGTTGTTCACCTTATTCTTCTCTCATGGGAAAAAGGTGTGACTAACTCCATCCTTCTCTAGAATGTAGACATTCTTCCTCCCATCATGTGTGGTCTTCCTGTCATACTGCCAAGGCCTTCCAAGCAACACATGACACACATCCATGGGAATAACATCACATAGTACCCTATCCTTATACCTCCCAATTTAGAAATCAACCCAACATTGTTCATTCACTAACACCTGTTGTCCTTTATTCAACAAAGAGACTTTATATGGTGTGGGATGAGGTATCCTTTTCAAGCCTAATTTATTAACCATTTCAATCGAAACGAAATTATCTGTGCTACCTAAATCTATAACCATTTTGCAACACTTACCTTGAATCTTGCAAGTAGTTCGAAAAATTATTTCCTTTATGGTGGCTATTTTTCCTTAGGTTTCTTGATTAGAATTATTCTCATGAGTAAGGACTCTCCCACTTCTAGTTCTTCTACTAATGAAGGAGAGAAAACACTTTCTTCATCTCCACCTTGCACAAGTTGAGTTTTTCCTTCATTCCTTGTGTTGCTTGTAGGCTGCCCCTATGGACATTCCCATGACACGTGAGATAAAATTCATTTGAACCTATAACACCTACCACTAAATTGAATAATTCCTCTTCCCCTTGTTCCATAACCACCTCTAAAGTAGGGTCTTCTACCTCTAAAACCACCTCTGAAGCTAGTAGGCTACTCTTGTTGTGTTTTTCTTGACTCACCTTGATTCCTTTGTGATTGTCCTCTTCCTCCAAGATTTCCTCTACCTCTATAACTCCTTCCTCTTCCTCTATTTTTCTGAGTATGTCTTCTATTCAATTTATCTTCAGCTTTCAAAGCAAGTTAGTAGCACTCTTCTAGGCTTATAGGACTAGTCAAACTAAGCTCATCTTGTATCTGGTACCTTAAACCATTCAAATACCTTTCCAACTTATCTGTGTCATCTTCCATATGACATGATCTGATGCTTAATTTGTATAATTCTTCAATGTATTCTTTAACTCCCATATATTTTTTCCTCAGATTTTGTAATTTTCTATATAAATTTGTCATATAATCAGTAGGTAAGAACTTACCTTTGAGTTTTTCCACCATCCTATCCCATGACTTGATCTTGGATTTGTTCTTCTTTCTTCTCTCCTCCTGAACATAGTCCCACCATAGGGATGCATGTCCCTTGAGATTTGTTCTGGAAAAATTTACTTGTTGTTGATCAAAGAACACTTGATAGAGAAAGCACACAAGAAGTCTGTGTGGGAAAGCAAGTCATGGCAAAAAGCAAGTCATAGGAATAATGCAACACAGGGAACACCATTTCAATTTTCATGACTTAGATATTTTTGGGCATGAAGATTTATTTTTAGAAGATTTCATGTAGAAACACCAACGATATAGAGATGTGCATGCCACACATTGTCTATTTTTGGAGGATCAGATTCAGAGTGCTTTTGCATGGAGACAGTCTAAGAATAGGATTGTCACCTTAGTTAACTATTAGTAGTCTATAGATAACACACTTGCATGTGTGGCTATGCATGAAAATGGCACATGGCTACTAATAACATGCAACCTATTTTTGGAATAGATAAGTGGTGAAGGGAAAGTCCCCACCCTATATATATGTAGTGAATTACCTGGTAGAAGATGATGGATATAGAGAGATAGATAACATAGTGTACATGTTTCTAGATTACCGTATCAGATCCATGCGTGCATCAACATAGATTTCCAATATTGTAAGAAGCTTCTATGTTATTGTGATAATTAAGAGATGGAAGATATTGACTGAACCTAAGTGTTATTCCTGTGTATAATTAGGTAGTGCATGTTCTTATTTCTATCATGATTATTGTTTAAACCTATTCTTTCCTAGATCTAGATCTATCATGCACTATATAATGATGTATTAAGTTATGGATCCATATGTTGTAAGTCTTCATCATGTTAGTATTCTACTACAACAACCCTAAAGAGGGACCTGGTACCTTTATGTGCTTTGGGTGAGCACTCAGTCTAGGTTAAGTGATGTGCCAACACATCTAGGGTATTATATGGTGAATTCTAGGCTGCACCATTGGTTCCATTGCCGGGACCTCTTTTCGATTGTTTTTAGAATGGTTCACGATAAAGATGTATTAGTTAACTCTAGCAAGTATTGAAGAGTGGATACATGATCTAGAGGAAGACTATGCATGGTGGTTCAACATTGGATCTAAGTTTAATGCATGCACTTGGGTAGAATAGAATATGTATGACAACTTATATGAGAGATTTTTTGCCATCTTTCCAGAGAATTATACTAGTGGCTGATTGATTATGCATCTAAGTGGAATTAGAGGTATCACGCACTTATCCGGACACGGGGAAGAATTTCAGCCCTTTATGACTTTGATCGATCTAGACTCTATTAGAGTAGGTATTTACCTTAGCTCATGTTCACATAGGTACATTATTTACCTTTATTGTATTTATCCTCACCCACTTATGTGTGTGGATATTTATTTTTATTTATTTATATATTAGGAGATATTATCTAGTTGTTAGGTATAGTTCTTTCCTTGATCTATGGTATTGACTAGTTCTTTCCTAGATCTATGGTATTGACTAGATCCTTGATGTCATGTCTAGTTCTCTCATAAATCTATGGACTTGACTAATTATTTCCATGATTTATGGCTTGATATACGACCTTAAATGGTTCTTAGATTGTTATTCCTTACCTATATAAGCAAGGCCCATTCTCATTGTATTTCATTGAGTTCCATAATAATATATGATATTATTGCTCATTTGTTTGTAAAGGTTTATGTAAAGTTATTTTGGCGAATTGCTTTCATCTTATTGATCGTGATGTTTGATTAGCATTTGTGTTCTTGGCTTGGCATGATCTGGTTATCATTCCTTTTATGGTATTAGAGCAGGAGATTGCTATTGACATCCATCTGTAAGTTTTATTTTACAAATAATTTTTTATATATTCATATATTTCGGGATTTACTTGTATTTTGTTTTTTGCATCCATTTTTATGCAAAACAAGAGGCTTCCATTGAATCGGGAAGGTGGCAACACACACCCATTGAAATTCTTAGCCCCTGGTCATATGGTATGGTCATATGAGGGCTTAAAGCTTGTGATTCCTACTAGTAGGTGCTTAAATCCAGCCCCCTTTCATTTTATTTGTGTGGTGAAGGTAAGAGTATTTTATACTTTTTAGTGGCAACTAAAATAAATAGTAGAGCATAATATTGAAAAACTTGTATCTTTTGATCGGTAACTCGGTTTTGAGTGCCGTTTTTGCATAAAAGTGTGTATTTTTAATGCTCTTTCCATTGAAAATATTTATTTTGAGAATCACACTATAATTATAAAGTGCCATATTGTAACACGCACTCATTATAAAGTGCCAAAATATGGGGGATCTTGTTGCATTGCTTGGGGGTCTTATTGCATTGCTTGGTTCTTGCATTTCTTTTGGTGATTTTTTGAGGATGGCATCTTTATCTACTTTTGCATTAGATCATGTTGAGCCATTAACAACACATAATTACCACACATGGAAACCAAGAATGGAAACAATAATTAAGTGGAAAGGATTATGGGCTTTAACTTCTTAGAACAACCAGTGTTCACTAGAGAATATGAGAAATTTTCAGTACCGGTGCAAATTTGATGAGTGTATGGGTTTGATAGGAACTTATGTAAGTGATAGTATTTTATTTCATTTGGAAAAGTGTGACTCTCCTTTCAAAATATGGGAGAAATTGGAGGATTTATTTAGTAAGGTGGATCATATGAGAGCCATGCAACTTGAAATTGAGATCACCTCTCTTAATCTTGAATATTTTCCAACAATTATAGACTATCTTACCAAGTTCAAGCATTTGTTGACACAGTTGAAGGGGAGTGGAAGAGATAAGAAAGATGAAGAGTGTGTTTACTTGATTCTATCCAAGTTGAGAGGACCATTTCAAATATTTTCTTCTACCTTTTTCTCTAGCATGGATGCCTTAGGTGACACATTTAAAATGCCTGACTTAGAAACATTTTGTGAAATAATTACTAGGGAAGAATCCAAATTGTCTCACCTTGAGTCTTCCATCTCTCAAAAGGCATTAGTTGCATCTAATCCTAAGGGCAAGGGAAAACCAAACAATAAAACCAAATCCACCCCTTCTCCATCTCAAAATGCTCCTAAACCCAAAGAAAACAACTCAAAACCCAAGGAGTCTTCTAAATCCAAGAATAAGTCTAGCCTTTCATGCTCTTTTTGTGGGGGTAGTAATCATGAAGAACATAGGTGTTATAAGTGAATGCAAGCCTTAGAGGATGTAGTCAAGAAACACAAAATTTCTATCTCTACTCCACCTCCTTCTAATCAACATGGAAAAGCACTTAATGTTGTTGGGAGATCTCAGTCACCACTTGCAGATAGTTGGGTTATAGATTTTGGTGCTTCTCATCACATGACTTCTTCTAAGGAGTCTTTTGTTTCTCTAGGTTTGAGTTCTACTTCCAAAATTGAGGTTGGAGATTCTTCCTTTCTTTCTGTTAAAGGAAAAGGTGATATACAACTTGATGGTGGAAGTATCCAAGATGCACTATATGTTCCTAACATCACTACAAATTTGCTTTATGTGTATCAAATTTTTCATTCTGGTCAAGGGAAAACAATGACTTTTACACCACATGGGGTAGAAGTACAAAATTTGTTGGAGCCAAATTCACTTGTTGCTCAGGGTATTATTGATCATAGTTCTAGACTATATCACTTTGAGGGTTTTGATGACACTTCCTCTATAGGGACAGGATTGGTTTCTCATGCAGATTCAGAGAGTAAGCTTTGGCATGAAAGATTTGGACATCTTAATTACAGATATTTGAAGGATTTGAGCACTCATGGTATGGTAGATGGTCTTCCTAGAGTTTCTAGTCTTGAGGGAGTTTGCTCTAGCTGTGCATTAGGGAAACAACACCAAGATCCATTTCCTAAGAATTTTCTAAGAGAGTTTCTTCACCACTTGAGCTTGTGCATAGTGACTTGATTGTTTTTCCTACCCCTCTTTCAATGGAGCTAAGTATGCACTTACATTTATTGATAATTTCTCAAGGCGTACTTGGGTTTATTTTCTTAAGTACAAAAGTGATGTTTTTCACACTTAAAAGTCTTCAAGGATTTGGTCGAGAACCAATCTTCTAGTAGCATAAAGAACCTTCACATTGATAATGGGGGAGTACTTCAGCAATGAGTTTTCTAAATTTTTGGCAACTCAAGGCATTATTCACCAGCATTTTGTTCCTCATACTCCACAAAAGAATGGATTAGCAGAAAGGAAGAATAGAATTTTTAAGGAAATGGCTAATTGTATGATGCATTCTAGAGATATACCTCCTATCTATTGGAAGAAGCAATTAATTGTGCTAACTATATTCAGAATCACACACCACACAGAGAACTTGAGCATTTGACTCCAGAGGAAGCTTGGTCCAACACTAAGCCTAGATGTCTCATTTTTTGAGTCTTTGGGAGCCATGCTTGGGCCTTTGTGCCAAAGAAGAAAAGGAAAGCTTTGGATAAGAAGAGTAAACCCTTGATTTTTGTAGGGTATTGTGAGGACATGAGAGCTTATCATCTTTTAGATCGATGATACATGATGTTCTTTTTTGATCACATGTTTAGTTTAATGAGTGTTTCACTCCTCATGATTCTTCATCTTCTTCCATTCCTTCTTCTTCTTCATCTCATCTTGAGGATCCTTTATTTGAGGAGATTGATAAGGAGGTTATAGATGCATTGAGGATCCTATTCCCACCGATTTTTGTCACTATGCCTAAGTGGGCTCGTAATATAGTTTATGAGGCAACACCTTTCATAGAGGATCTTCCACCCACTAGGAATCATCACGCACATTCTACCGGTTTTGGAATTTTGTGTCAGGTAGTTTCTGAGGATCCACAGTCTTTTCAAAGGCTCATGGGATACAAGAGTGGGATGATGCGATGATAGTTGAGTATTCTTCTTTGATGAAGAATCATACTTGGGATTTGGTATCTCTTCCTAAAGGAAGAAAGATGGTTAGGTGTAAGTGGGTATACCAAACCAAATACGTAGCTGATGGGTCCATTGACAAGTATAAGGCTCATCTTGTTGCAAAGGGTTTTTCACAAGTCAAAGGTATTGATTACTCTGAGACTTTTGCACCGTTGCCAAGATGGATTATGTATGCCTTGTACTTGTTATTGTTGCATCACAGGGGTGGCCTATACCAGATGGATGTGAAGAGTGCCTTCTTACATGGAGATCTACAAGAGGAAATATATATGGAGTAGCGGCTGGATTTGTTCAGGATTCTTCTCTTGTTTTTCAGATTCGAAGGTCTCTCTACGGTCTCAAACAAGCCCTTGGGCTTGGTATGAGAAGATGGATTCTTTTCTTCTATCTACTAGTTTTGTTCGTTGCCATTCCGATCATACAGTGTATCTCCAGCATGTCGGTGAGGATATTGTGATACTTGTCTTGTATGTTGATGATCTATTACTTACTAGAAGCTCTTCTTCCCACATTCAGAGTATTCAGAGGGCTCTTTCTACATAGTTTGACATGACAAATCTTGGGCTATTGCATTATTTCCTTGGTTTGCAGATTTCTCAAATAGATTCAGGATTCATTTGAGTCAGCAAAAATACACCCATGATCTTCTTCGATGCTTTGATATGGCTGATTGCAAGCCAAGTCCATCTCCTTTTCAGTCTGGGGTTACTCTTACATCCACATGTACCACACCACTTTGTGATCCTACATTGTATAGGTAGTTGGTTGGGAGTCTCATGTACTTGACCCATACTCACCCTGATATTTCATTTGTAGTAGGGCTTGTATCTGGTTTGCACATTCTCCTCATAGTAGTCATTGGTGGCTGCTAAAAGGATTTTGTGCTATTTATGGCACTTCCCACTTTGGCCTACACTACACTAGGGGTTCTACTTAGTTGGTTGGGTATATAGATTTAGATTGGGGGTTCTATTAATGACAGGTGTTCTACTTCTGGCTATCTTTTCTATCTTGGTTCTTCTCCAGTTGCTTGGGTGTGTAAAAAGCAACATGATATTGCACTTTCATCTTTAGAGGTAGAGTACAGGGCAACAATTACAATGAGTCACAGATTCTTTGGCTTTTCTAGTTATTGATAGAGTTTGGATTCCCACAGGATTCACCGATTGTACTTTGGTGTGACAACCAAAGTGCAATTCACATTTCTTACAACCTAGTTGAGCACCAATAGACCAAGCATATTGAGATACACATCCACTTCATTCATGAAGCACATTCAGGATGGAGTTCTTTGCTTGGAGTACCTTCCAACTTAGCAATAGGTTGCAGACATCTTTACGAATCCTTTTGCATCACCTCGCTACCTTGAGTTGCGTGGAATGCTTGGGGTTTGGAAGTTGTTCTTGGGGGTGTTCGTGAGAACATCTTCCTTCTTCTTCTTCTTTCTCTTTCCTTATAGCAGGATTCTTTCCTTCTTTTGGTTTGATATTTCTTCATGGATATATTATACATGAGTACCTCATCAGGCCTAGTTACCGGGACTCATACTGTGGACATGCCACTTCTATTTTGGCCCCTAGCTTCACTTGAGGGGGGGTGTTAGAGTAGGTATTTACCTTAGCTCATGTTCACCTAGGTACATTATTTACCTTTATTGTATTTATCCTCACCCACTTATGTGTGTGGATATTTCTTTTTATTTATTTAGATATTAGGAGATATTATCTAGTTGTTAGGTATAGTTCTTTCCTTGATCTATGGTATTGACTAGTTCTTTCCTAGATCTATGGTATTAACTAGATCCTTGATGTCTAGTTCTCTCATAAATCTATGGACTTGACTAGTTATTTGATGACTAGTTCTTTCCATGATTTATGGCTTGATCTATGACCTTGAATGATTCTTAGATTGTTATTCCTTGCCTATATAAGCAAGGCCCATTCTCATTGTATTTCATTGAGCTCCATAATAATATATGATATTACTGCTCATTTGTTTGCAAAGGTTTATTTAAAGTTATTATGGTGAATTGCTTTCATCTTATTGATCGTGATGTTTGATTAGCATCTATGTTCTTGTCTTGGCATGATCTGGTTATCGTTCCTTTTAGACTCGCACTGTGGTTATATGGTTTTGTGGTATTCTAAACAATTACATTATGGAATATTCGATTTTGACGTATTCTTGCTCGAAGGTAGCTGAATTCCAATTTTTGTGGTATCCTAGAGGAGCATATCTGCAAGATATTCCACCGGTGATCAAAATCTTGATGATAACCTTGAACCCGGAGAGTAAAATGATGGCTAACTAAACCTCACCATGCATGAGGTAAGGAACAAGTTTGGTGAAATATGGTAGACCAAGTGGTAGAAAGTAAAGGCAGAGAGATGAAAGGTAACTTAAGTATAATGAGGCATGTGAGAGGGATATAGAGAATCATTGTATCGTTGCAGAAAGTATGGCGTTGAGGAGATAGATGGCTCATGAAGGATTTGAAGATCACGTAGAGGACATGGAGCTAGAGAATCAAGAACTCCCCATCTTGGAAAGCATGACAAAGATCCCCCCTTGTCCTCACACAAAAGTGTGCCAGAGAGACTACCTAGGTGCATGGTGTGCATCTTAACCCACCTCGTGACTGCCCTTGTGCTTGGTTTTCCAAAGATCTAGTATAAGTAATCAACAAGTGAATTTGGAAAATAGGAAAACCAGAGTAAGTTAGAGAGTAAGTACATCAATGGTAGGACAAATGGAGTTAATTTTATTTGGAGGAACATTTTCAGCACATCATCTACACCGACCGTAAGCATGCCAAATGTTGGATTCACCTCTAGAAGTGGAACTACCACACAGACTGTAGGGGTTCAATATAGTACTATTGTCGAGCACGGGAGTACATCTACATGTCTTATTCCATCTACTGGTGGAGGATAATGAGGTATAGGCGGTTCTAGTTCGGTGGATCAGGTGGTTCTAGAGGCGGGGAAACATAGGAGGTTACGGATATGGTGGAAAAGATCCGCACCAACCCTAGAATATTTATATGGAGATGTCTCTTTGTATTCTAGAGTATATGGACATAGAGGATGCTACTGAGAATGTGAACATGTGTGAAATATTGTGGTGCGTGAAAGGGATCAAGGCTTCCAAGTGTAAGGCAAACTAATTTGCTACTAGATTATAGGGATGTGCACACAGATGGTATAGGAAGTTTGACCCTGATCAAACTTGCATGGATTATACAACACTGAAGGATGCTTTCTTGAAAGAGTTCTATATCCCAAAATTTGAGTAGAAGAGTATAAACACCCTCAAGGATATCAAGTAAGGCACTACTGAGAGTGTACGAGAGTATGATGACCATTTTAAAACACTCGTATCTAAGCTTTCTTATGATATTCATGTAAGCCAAAGAGCACAATGGTTTTTTGGTAGATTGATTACACCATTTAGAAGAGCATTATCACACAAGACATACACCGATCCACACGAAGCACAAGAAGTAGATTTGTTTGTTGAGGGGTTGGGAGCATTGAAAACTGGCATTAGTCCATTCTTAGAGGCACAAATTCCAGCTATGAAAAAATCGTTAGAGAATCCATCAACCAATTCATCCCATGAAATGCGCTAAGGAATTTGGTGTACAGATTGTGAAGTGGAGGGTCACACCAAGGATAGTTTCCTTGCAGATCTATATGCTCATTATTGTTGGACTATGAGATATATCATTTGAATCATGATGCTAGTCACTGTCCTTTGTTACAACATGTGATAAGGAAGAATGTATCTTGTTATTGTAAAATTTTCTGGTCCAGAACCCATGATACTGAAGATTTTTGGTTGATTGGTTAGATCCAGGATGTTATAGACATTGGGGTATGACAGACAAGTGTAATAGATAATTCTAAGGGTAAGAATGAGCACCATGATTAGGATCATAATCAAACATACTATGACAAGAGTGAGGGGAATTTTGAAGGAGGTTGTGGAAGAGGACGTGGGTATCACGGTGGATATGGAGGATGAGGCCGTGGTGGAGGAAGAGGTGAATTCCCTCATGGAACATGTTATACATGTGGATCTCCTGAAAACTATAGGCGTGAATGTCCTCAAAATATTACATGTTATTTATGTGGAAAGAACCATAACTATGAAGAGTTCCCATACTTATAAACAAAGGTGTTGGGATGGTTAGAATCTAATGCTAGGTAGAAGATTGGTGGATGCCCAAAATAGCACTAGGACCTGAGGCATTAACAGTGAAGATTACTACATGAGATGAAGTGACACACAAAAGAGAGGCATTACAGTAGAAACCTACCATCACTAAGGATGATGTCCTTCATGCTCGGTACCTAGATCCTACCTATCAAAAGGAGGTTTATCAGGATACCATATAAGTACTAAGGAATCTTCAGGGTGAGATACAATACTTAAAGGAGAGAAGAAAGCATCGAGACAGTCCAAATCGATACCAATGATCTGAGATAAGTGTGTAAAATGTTGCACCAGAGAACATCATTCCACTATTAGGAAGTTGGTTAAAAGGGAACACTCCACACGCAAGTATTGAGACCAGATGGTAGATCTTACATGCAAATCTTTCCCCTAATAGCATTGAGTATGAAAAGGAAATTACCCCGAATGTTGTTATGGATGGATGACCTGTTGAGCAACATATTGATTTGATACAGTGTGGAAGTAAATGTACTTACATTAGATACATGGGTACAAATGGGGAGCCCTCCATTGCAGCCATCCTCTAATGTGTTGTTTATGGAAAACAGGACTCAAGGCCACTCCCATAGGAGTTTTGAAGGATGCATCTATAAACATACAAGGGCCAAGTTCACTAGGGATTTTGAGGTATTAGCACTTATAGAAGCAGACAATTTTCTTGCCTTGCTTGGACACCCTTGGTGTTATATGAATAATGCTGAATTGAGATTTAATAAGGTGTATATCAGATTTTATAACAAGGAGGAAAGGGTTGTGATACCTTCGATAGATGGGAAGTCCGAACCATATGTTGAACCTCTAAGTGAGGAGGACTTAACAGAATCTATGTACATGCTTATTCAGACCCCAAGGTCAATGAGCCATCAAAGGAAGGAATCCTATAGTGGGAGGATTCTCATTCTATTAGTGATACTATGAGTATTACTTGTGATAATTGGGCTCATGGTACATATGAACTATTGGGGCACGAGGTAAAAAGCATGGTTGCGTGTAAGAATGGAATTTTTTCTATTCGACGGATAGATAACACAATGCCTTGGTATATAGGGGCATAAGATCTTCCCGTATTTTTGAAATCCATGGAAGCATAGCGGACAGATCAAATTAAGAGAAGAGATATGTTAGTGCATACCTTGTGCGGGACATCAATGCGCTAGTGGGTAGTCCACAGAGATAATCTTCTAGAATGGGAGGAGATTGGAGTCACCCTATCTACTAGGTTTTTAAGGAGCAATGCACCTAAGATCTACACTTATAATGGTGATCAACCTATTCAACATCACATTTAGAAGTGTGAGATGTTAGGATTAAATATTATTATCCTAATATTAATTATGCATAGTTTAAATTATTTAATTAATTTTAATTAAATAATAATTGTTATTTGGTTATATGGTTATCAACCATATTTGTCTTTTATTTCATCTTGTTATATTATTGTGAAAATATATTTGTATCTATTCATTTCCGCCTTAGGATGTTATGGAAGCTTATTCATTCGGCATTTGGTTGCACCTGTGCAACTTATTCTCCCGTATGTATTTGGCTGTGCAATATCTATAAATATTGCAGCCCATTCTCTGTAATGGTTGATTGATTGAATTTAATAAAAGTGGTCAGGCTTCCGTCCCTGTTTTTCAATCATCATTTGGTACCAGAGCGAATTGAAGCTCCTGGCAAGGTTGGAGAAGGTTGCAGAAGAAGGAGAATTCGTGGAGAAGAAATCTGCACCAGAAGGAGAGCCAGTGCTGCCTCCTGCAGCTTCCCAGAATCCCCTGCAAACCCACAACCTCCTGTTCAGTTCCAGGTGTTTGGAACGCAATTTTTTTTTGCACTGGTGCACTCAGCACCAGGCAAAATTTGCTACAGGTATTGGAAATAATACTAATTTTTTTTTCCCAATAAGGGTTTTTTCTCTACATTTGGTCTTTACTGTATTTGGAAGTTGCTTGGCTTGTTTTGGAGGTCTGTGTGTATATGCACCTGCAGTGAACAAACAGCCTCCTCAGACTGGATTTGGAACTCTGATCAAATCTGGTAGTGTTAAAAGCTTGGTCCATGCGGCCTGCTCCACTCTCCAAGCGACCTGCGCACCAATACAAAAGCAAAGCAAAGAAAGCATCATTGTACGCCACATCATCTGCCAATCTTGGTATGTGTCATTCAACTATTGTGCAAACTCGACCCGAGAAATCTAGTTGTTGTGAAATCTAGTTATCAGTGGATCAAGTAAGAGTTGTTCAGTAGAATGTCAACAAACATTTCAAACCTTTAGTGATTGACATATTGAGCATTCACAAATGCAAAAGCCTAAGATGGCAGGTCTGATATTTATGTGAAAAGAAACAAAAAACAGCGCCTTCTCCACTGTTCACGTGGCCTTCTCCACTGTTCACGCGGACCTGCGACCTGCACAGAAGGAAAAACAATTAAAAAACAACGGCTCGGCCAAGAAACAAAGCAAAGAATACAAAGGCACCAAATACAATAGCATATCATACAAAAGAAACAAAAAAAATGCGGCCAAGGAAGAAAAAATAGCGGCCAAACACAGATCTGCGACCTGTACAAGCAAAAAACAAACAAAACAAAAGCTAGAAGCGGAAAAGAAGGAGGCGGCTTCACAAAAGCAAACAATAACAAATAACAAGCTCCAGATCTGGATTTGGAGCAAAGGAACCCTAAAAAATGCCTCTTCACCAGCATGCGCCACGTGGAGCCTCTACAAGTCATCCATTTTTAAAGAGGTAAGTCGATTTTACTTGTCAATAAATACAAGTTTCTTCCTTTCATAGCTCAAGCGCCCCAAGTGGCCAAGTTGGTTAGTGCATGCGCCTTGGGAGTGAGAGGTCTGGGGGTCAAATCCCTCCAAAACACTCAAAAACTCACCTTTTGCATTTGGCAAGAACTGCTAAATTTAGCAGACTTTTTTGAATTTAGTTACAACTAACTAAATTTAGCGGAGAAATCCCTAATTTAGGGTAGAAATTTTTTTCTCCCATCTGGTCTGTTTTTTCATTCCAGACATTTTTTGCAAAAGGAGACCCATCTAAAAATTGCATTTTCAGCTATTTTTTTGCAATTTTTAGCATTTTGGGTCGTATTGGGCTCAGGAGGCCACCAGGACCCCGAAACTGAAATTTTTTGCCTGTCATTCAAATTGTACAGTTTTTTTGAATGTAAATTATATACTGTTGTATATTGTACTAATTTGTAGGTTGCCATAGTCAACTACAAAACTTTGTAACTGCTCAGAAACTGGCAGAATTGTAATAAAAAAGTAAAATTGGTTCTGTAACACTCACGAGATCCTAGATCTCATTCGCAGCGTTCGGTATATACGGTGCCTCTGGGAAGCACTTACGGGTAAAGCCGTCATGACTACTACTGCACTTAACACCTAATATAGCTGCAACAACGTCATCTGGGCATCGTCCCTATAAATCGACAGGGAGTAATAAGGTCACAGTGCACACACTATGAACCATCCCATCCGTCTGTGAACGATTGCAAGACATAAATCCGGACTGAGAAATTATCCGAGTATATAGTGAAGTTACGCGCGTGTATGAGGATATTTCTTTGAGCCGGTGTCAATAATCGCATTGCACCCCATCAAGATCTTGTCTTGGTACCACGTATGAATTCTTTCACGTACGTTAACGCCTCTTTCACATATTGTCGGGTATATAGAAAGGCGAGCTTCTTCCATGTACCAACGGGTATATCGGAAAGTAATGCGTATATAGAAAGGTTCGGTATATCGGATTAACGGTATATAGATTGGGAGACCTAATACCTAGAGTGATAAGAGCCAAACCTTGTCAGTAATCTCTGTAAAATGGGCACCAATGCCCCCAAATTTTTTCTTCCGGATTCACAATTGCTCAGAGGAAGCAACTATGCTGCATGGAAGACAAAAATAAAGACACAACTTGAGTTTGAAGAAATCTGGCCTGTTGTGACTGGTACTCTAACTAGATCACCAACTGATGCAACACAACAACGACAATTTGATAGAGTAGATCAGAAAGCCAAACTCATCATCTTGTTTGGAGTGTCCGACGATGTGTAAGCCCACATTCAAGATGCCACATCAGCAAAAGAAGCATGGGATAAGCTGAGCACAATATATGAGGCCAAGAACAAGAATGTCATACTCAATTTGCAGAGTCAGTTACATACATTGAAGTTCAAGCAGAATGAGAAAATTGAAGCCTTCCTAAGAAGAGTTGCAGAGTTGAGGGCTTCACTTCTAGCCCTCGGAGAAGAGGTCAAAGATGAATCTCTCGTTCCCATTGTTCTGAGAGCTCTCCCTTCTTCTTACCACATTTTTGTCACAACTCTAAACTTGTCAGATACGACAATTAGTTTTGACAAGCTAGTAAACCTACTGCAACAAGAGGAAGCAATGCACAACAAGGATGATGAAGAGGAGCAGGCACTATCTTCACATCAAAAATGGAAAGGAAAAGGTAAAGGAAAACCTAAATCCTATCAGAAGTCCCCACATCAGAATCAGTATCATGGGGACAATCAATGAAGAAGCGATGTCCAATTTGCAAAAGAGGACATGACTTGCAAGAATGTTGGTTTAACACTTATAAGAAAGGTTCATCAAGCAATTCTGGACCACAACAACAACAATCTTACAAGGGACATTCAAACAACTATCATGGGTAGAAAAAGGGGAACTGGAAAAGAAGACCCCACCAGCAAGGTAATATTGCTGAGCAACAAGAACAGTCAGACAATGAAGACTTCTTGTTCACTGCTCGATCAAGTGAACCATCCACGTCATCTAGTGACGTCTGGTATGTTGATTCGGGAGCCACTCGACACATGACCGGCCACAGAGACTGGTTTATTTCAATGAGGGACACGCCATCGAAAAATCATGTTTCATTGGGAGATGATTCTTCATATACAGTTCAGGGGATTGGAAACATTTCTCTACCCCTTGGTTCACGCAAATGCAGACTATCAGATGTTCTATATGTCCCTGGGTTGACAAAGAATCTTCTTTTGGTCAGTCAACTCCTAGATCACAACCTGAAAATTGACTTTGATAGTCAATCCGGCAAGAAAATGTGTTTGATTCGAGATAAATCCAGAGGCTCGAAAATAATTGCAAAAGCCTCAAATGTGGGACGAATGTTTCAACTTGATTTCATTCACAAAAATGATCAAGCACTTGTGGCTAAAAACTCCACCTCAACCTAGTTGTGGCATCGGAGATTTGGTCATGTAAGTTTCAAATATCTCGAAACACTTCGCCGGTGTAATATGGTACATGGGCTACCATCTCTTCAAAAGGATACAGACAAGTGTCCTCACTGCTTAGCAGGAAAACAACACAGAGTTTCATTCCAAAAGAGTACTTTTCGAGCTCATGGTAAACTTGACCTGGTTCATACCGATCTATGCGGTCCGATGCAGCCAAGTCATTCAGGGTTCTAGTACTTCATGCTCTGTGTTGACGACTATTCACGAAAAATGTGGATTTTTTGTCTTCGCAAGAAAAGTGAAGCCTTTGAAACATTCAAAAAGTTCAAAGTTGCAGTTGAGAAAGAAACTGGTCGTCACATCAGAACTCTCCACTCAGATCGAGGGGGAATTCACTAGTGATGAGTTTAGAGACTACCTACAAACTCACGGGATTTGTCGACAAATGCCTCCTCCACACACACCGCAGCAAAATGGTGTTGTCGAGAGAAGAAATCATACTATCATGGAAATGGTGCGATGCATGATCGATGATTCCGGACTTGCAAAGACATTTTGGGCAGAAGCAGCAAAAACAACAGTGTATTTGTTAAACAGAGCGCCCACAACTGCTCTTGATGGAATTACACCACAAGAAGCATGGTCAAAAAGGAAACCATCCATTGCACACCTCAGAGTATTCGGGTGCAAAGCCAACATGCACATACCCAAATAGAACAGAAAGAAATTGGATATGAAGTCACAAAATCTCATCTTCATTGGATACAGTGAAGAGACTCTTGGGTACAGACTGATGGATCCTAAGACCAGAAAAGTCTACACAAGCAGAGATGTTGAGTTTTTCGAGAAGAAGGAAGTAGAGACTCCTCCTCCGGACTCGCAAGATGTAGATTTTTCACCAGTTGTAAAAATTGAAGCTAATGTTCCCTCAGAAGATGAAAGTGATGATGGGGATGATGGTGTTGATCAGATAGAACCACAACCCATGGGAATAGGTCAACGTATGCCTAAATGGTGTACAAGTACATTACGAGATGCAAGATTGGATGCTCCACTGGATACATCCACCCCTGGACCACGGACTCGTAGTAAAGCAAGAGAAGAAGTTAACTTTGCTTTGATGAGTAGAGTTATTGAATCAGATGAGCCCTCTACAGTCCAGGAAGCCCTACAGTCAAAATCTTGGAAAGATGCCATGGATTTTGAATATCAATCAGTGATGAAGAATAACACTTGGCAGCTTGTTGATCTTCCACCAGGGAAGAAACCCATTGGATGCAGATGGATATTCAAAACAAAATACAAAGTAGATGGGACAATGGACAAGTGCAAAGCAAGACTTGTAGCAAAGGGGTACGCACAGAAAGAAGGCATTGACTATGAGGAGACATTTTCTCCCACAGCTAAGATCAAAATGATCAGGATGATCTTTGCTCTAGCTGCTCAGTTTGGATGGAAAGTTCACCAAATGGACGTAAAAAGTGCCTTCCTGAATGGAGATTTACAAGAAGAAGTCTACATGACTCAACCTGAGGGATATGTTGTACCTGGTCAAGAAGAAAAGGTATGCAGACTCAGGAAATCTCTGTATGGCCTCAAACAGGCACCCCGGGCATGGTACATCAAGATTGATGAGCATCTCGTACAACATGGATTTGTTAGAAATCCATACGATCCCAATCTCTACCTCAAAAAGCAAGGGGGGGAGATGGTGATTGTTGTAGTTTATGTCGATGATCTAGTCATCACTGGCAGTTCAGTGAAGATGATTGATGAAACAAAGAAAGATCTTAAGCGATCATTCGACATGACAGATCTCGGGCTTATGCACTACTGTCTTGGACTAGAAGTATGGCAGAAAGAGAATCATATCTTTGTTTCTCAGATGAAATATACCAAGACAATGCTCGAGAAGTTTAGGATGATGGATTACACACCAATTGCTACACCTATGGAGAACAGATTACAGTTATCTTGTTCAGATCCATCTCCTGAGGTAAGTGCCACTCTCTATCGGCAGCTGATTGGGAGTCTCATTTACCTAACCTACACTAGACCAGATATCATCTTTGTAGTGAGCTATCTATCCAGGTTCATGCAGGAACCCAAATTTTGTCATTGGAAAGTAGCAAGGCACATTTTGAGATATCTCAAAGGATCAATGGATCTTGGTCTAGAATACAAGAAGAATGAAAACTTCTTCTTGACTGGATATTCGGATTCAGATCATGCAGGTAACATTGATGATAGAAAATCCACTTCTGGATTTGTATTCTTTATGGGATCTGGACCAATATCATGGGGAAGTAAGAAACAACACTTTGTTTCTTGCTCTTCCACGAAGTTTGTATCGTTCACAGGAGAAGTCATGTCTGTGAAGCTTGATTTGGCTACATCGCATACCTTGGAAGGACTTGGAATACCACAGGACAAACCGACCACCATGTATGTTGACAATGAAGGTGTTCTCAAACTTGTTCACAATCCAGTTTTTCACGAGAGAACAAAGCACATTGAAGTTCAGGTTCATTTCATACGTGAACATGTGTTGAAGCACAACATCCAACTTAGGATTTTGTCCAACAACTGAACAACAACGAAAGCAGATATTTTCACAAAGTCACTTGCACGTGACAAGTTTGAGTTGTTCAGAGCATTTCTCTCCTCATCTCTTCAGACAATGCACAATTAAGGGGGGGAATGTTAGGATTAAATATTATTATCCTAATATTAATTATGCATAGTTTAAATTATTTAATTAATTTTAATTAAATAATAATTGTTATTTGGTTATATGGTTAATCAACCATATTTGTCTTTTATTTCATACTGTTATATTGTTGTGAACAATATATTTGTATCTATTCATTTCCTGCTTCCCGGATGTTATTGGAAGCTTATTCATTCTGGCATTTGGTTGCACCTGTGCAACTTATTCTCCCGTATGTATTTGGCTGTGCAATATCTATAAATATTGCAGCCCATTCTCTGTAATGGTTGATTGATTGAATTTAATAAAAGTGGTCAGGCTTCCGTCCCTATTTTTCAATCATCATGAGAGACTTTGGACAATGGGAAAAGAAGCATTACCACCTTCACTCTGGGTGCATAGATTGTACTCTACTCTACAAGGATGCACACACGCCTGGTATGTATATGTAGAACTACATCGAGAGACTGGGAATTGGTAGAATTTGACTGTAGGAATGCTCCATACCTTTGACTACTTCTCGACTAAACCTCTAGTAGAAGAAGCATTAAAATTTGTCAAGTGCTTAACTATGGGAGATAGTGCAAAGGTAGAAGAGCATATTCAAGAATTATTTGGTGAGACAGAGTCTAGAGCGCATTTTGAAAAGGAAGAAGAAATGGACTCCATACTACTTGAATGCGCTTGCCTTGAGAAAGAGAAAGGAAAGATGGTTTACATCGTGGATGATGAGGAAGCTAAGAACTTGGATATTGAACATTTACAAGGGGTACATGAGGTCTTGGACAATGTAGAAAAGGATACACGCGCCTATCACAAACCCATGAAGATAAAGAAGGTGAATATAGGTTTGGAGGCTGAGCCAAAGGAGGTCATAATTGGAGACTATTGGTTAGAATCGGAAGTGGCAAAGATCATTGAGTTACTCAGGGATTATCAGGACTTATTCCCTTGAGGGTATCATGAACTTAAAGGCATGCATGAATCACTTGGAGAAATGAAGATAAAGCTTAAGGATGGTGCACACCTAGTTAGAAAGAGGCCTTACAAAATGAACCCCAATTTACGTGAAAAGGTCAAAGAAGAGATTGATAACATGTTGAAATATGGAATTATCAAGCCCCTTGATGAGTCAGAATGGGTTAGTCCAATGGTGATCAGTATCAAGAAGGATGGATGAATTAGAATATGTGTGGACTACATGGAGCTAAATGCCACATATGTAAGATCCATTACCTATGCCATTTATGAGGAAATACTAGAAATAGTTGGTGGGCGTGAAATATATTCCTTTCACGATGGGTTTTCCGGGTATCATCGTGTTAGGATTGCTCAGAAGATCAAGAAAATTCAAATTTTACTACTGAATGGGGCATTTTTTCCTATACTGTGATGCCTTTTGGACTGAAAAATGTGCCTATTGTATTCTCGCAGATAGTTGTTTAGGCATTCAAATATTTTATTCACAACTTTTTATAGGTTTATCTAGATGATTGGATAATATATGGGCTTATGAAAGATCATTGTGACAATATATGCTTGATGTTTGAATGGTGTAGACAATTGAGTATCTATTTGAACATAAAGAAGTGCATATTTGCTACACCTTTTGGAATATTGTTAGGACATATAATCTGCAAGGAAGGTTTGCGTTGGTTGATCTAGCTAAGGTTGCAATCATTCTAGGCCTAGAAGCATCTACCAGTCAGAGTGAGGTGTGTGGATTTTTGGGTCACACAAGATATTATCAGAAGTTCATAAAAGGGTATGCCAAAGTTGTTACACCCTTGGAAGAATTACTAAAAGGGAAAGGTACATTTTATTGGGGAGAACCGCAGCAACGCACGTTTGAGATATTAAAGGAGAAACTTACTAACGCACCCATTTTCACTTTCCCCATTTTATGTGCATGTGGATGCCTCGGGTATGGCCATTGGCACTTTGTGTTAGCTCAACTTGGTGAAGGTATTGTAGATCATCCAATTTTTTTCGCTATTAGGTAATCGAATCCTACTAAACAAAATTATACAACTACAGAGCACGAATCTATCAATGATCCATGCATTGCATAAATTTTATGATAATTTTGAGCAACTCATTTGTATTTTATATAGATCACATGACATTGAAGTATTTGGTGAAAAACCATCTTACAAGGGCGCATATGCAAATGGGTACTCCTATTTCAAGAGTTTGAATTCACATAGTTGTGGTGAAGCTAGGGAAAAGTAAATATGGACTAGACCACTTGTCTAGAATTCACTCCGAGAGAAGAAACACAATCAATTGAAGAAACCATGCCAGATGCATAGTTATATAGGTTACAACATGTGCCATCAGAATTAGAAGACATTGCTATCTTTCTATGAACTGGTGTGGCACCAAAAGGAATGAAGGCATTAGAAAAGAAACAACTTGCTATACATGTGGAACCTTTTATGTTAATCAGTGGTGACCTCTACAAGTTAGGCAGAGATGAAGTATTATGCTTTGTCATGTATTAGAGCACGAGTGCTAGGATATTATGGAAGTATCCCATAATGGTATTGCAGGAGGCCACTATGCAGGTGATGAAATTGCCCAAAATATCCTACTTGTTGGATTATGGTGGGAGACACTGTATAAAGATTGTAAAGCATATTGCAAAGCGTGTGACCATTGTCAACATCTAGGTAAACCAGGGAAAAGAGATGATATGCCTTTGAGACCAATTACTAGTGCCAAACCATTTGAGAAATGGGCCATCGACTTTGTAGGACCTATTTCTCCAGCCACGCGTAGGAATGGGTCATGCTATATCATTACTTATATAGATTATCTCACAAGGTGGGTAGAAGCAGCTCCTACAAAGGACTCTATAACAGTAGCTACAACAACTAAGTTTCTATGGGAGAATTTTCTTACAAGATATGGGTGTCCTTTAAGCTTGACAAGTGATAGGGCTACACACTTTTTGAATGAAATAATTAAGATCCTATTAGATGAGTTTATGGTTGTACACCATAAGACTACACCCTATCATGCTCGTGGAAAATGGAATTGTAGAGGCTTTCAACAAAATTTTGAGCTAGACATTGATAAAAAAATTGTGATGTTGGAAGAAAGGATTGTGATGATAAAGTATCAACAGTTCTTTGGGTATATATAATAACTTAGAATAGATTGAACAAATCCACACCATTTTAGTTGGTGTTTGGTGTAGAAACCATTCTCCCTATAGAATTTATGTTACCTTCTTTGTGCATTGCGCATGATGGACGTCTAGATGATGAGCAGACTTTAGAAGAGTGTATTGAGAAGATGATTCAACCTGGATGAGTGATGAACCATAGGATGATGGAGTAAGAAGTAGTAAAAGGCCATGTAGAAAGCATGACATGCCGTAGAAACATAAGGGATAAGAATTTTGAGATTAGAAAATGGTACTTCTCTATGACTCTAAGTTCTTATGCCATCTAGGAAAACTTAAGATACATTGGTTAGGGCCGTATGTTATTACTTACATCCTTGAAATAGGTGCTTGCCAGTTAGAAGCACTAGATAGAACACAACTACTTGGTTACTTCAACGAGAGTAGGCTGAAGCCCTAATATAAATAAGTCTTCTTAGTTTTTTAATAAAGCAAAGATTGCCATTTAGATTAGGTTTCCATTTGGTATTTCCTTAATGTATTTCTTTCATTGTCTCTATGCTTTGTCATTTTTAGTTGTTATGAAATAAGTGTGCTTGTGTGCATGAAGCTAATTACTACGTGAAACATGTTTATGCACAGAGGACTCCACAACCTTTTAGTGTGGGGTGGTTTTGATATCTAGGTACAAGATTGTGGGAATTGAAATATGAAAATAATAAGCTCCTACGGGTGTTTGTCAAAGTAAACAAAATTCTTCTCAAAAGTGACCAAGGATGGAGATGAATGAAGGAAAAATATAATGAGGTAAGCAGAGGCCATGATAACTACCTGGATAAGGTATAATATGAGGTACTCGAGTGCAAGGACACGCACCGAAGAGAAGTTTGTGACTAGAGGGTAGGAAGGTGCGCTAGAAGGTTATAGCTGGGGCGTGAGGATGTAACATGTGGAAAGGATGGAATTGGTCAATTAATGAGAGGATATTTGGTAGGTGAAGGAGCAATGAATGTATCAAAAATTTGAAAATATATATAAGGATGGGATGCGAGTTCATTTTTACTATTATGATTAAGAGTATTTGAAAGAAGCCAAGTGTGAAGAGCTAAGTGATCATTTTAAGGTGTGAGAGGTGTGTAACCAGTCGTGATGAAGATATCTGTGTGCAGAAGAAGCTTGTGTCCCCGGTGGTGAAGGGTTTGAGTGAAGCAAGGTGACAAAGAGGAGCTAGGGCACATAATTTCACTTAAGGCACACTAAATCAAACTAGGGTTTGATTCACACCTTGCAGAATTTGAGCGGCAAGGATCTATAAAGGATTTCAAGGTAGAAATGGCACCCAAGAAAGTAGTTGCAACAAGAGTGAAGGGAAAGAAGAAGGTGGTAGAAGAAGAAGAAGAGATGGCTCCAGAAAGTAATTTTTCAAAGAAGTAATATCTAAAAGGGGTTACCATCAGCTAGAGTGGGATTCACATATAAAAAAAGAAAAGTGAGTGAGTATAATCACCATACCATAGATAATAAGAAGGAGCTTGACGTGTTCACTTGAACATGAAAATAAATAAATACATGGTGGAAGACATGCCAGTGTATGATGATGTTGGTGAGAAGATCTTGTAGAGGATAGGATTTTACCAACTATATGAGCTCCCTTACTATGGGAAATATGATCCCTTGTACCAATGGTTCATGAGCAGAGTGCATGAGGAATTTTTATACTTTTGCAGTTGCGAGTCATAATTTTAGCCGCACTCATCTCCACGGTAACGGGGTTGAAAGGCACAGGAGATGATTTGCGAGATGATCTGACAAACAAAACCAAAATATTGGAGACTATAAATGAGTTGGGATATACAAAGGGTCCACGTAGTATGGACATCAATAAATGAAGAAGTATCTAGTTGTGTAAGCGGTGTGCATCTTGTTACAAAGCTCAATGACCGGAAAGGTGGTCACTTGTGAACACCATGTGGCTAAAAATTACCAAAAATATGTCTGAAGGAGTATTCTAAAACATTTCATGTTATATTGTAGAGACAATCGTTGAGGAAGGGCGTGCGAGAGGAAATATTAGCTTTGGAGCTATTATGTTATCACTAGTGTTCATGGAGATCAGAGTACCTGATGGACCGAAAGAGAAGGTATGGGAGTATCCAATGGAACAAAAATAACCTACATAACACTTTAAGAAGTACGTGTGTGAGGGATCCATGACAGAGAAGGTTACGCAATGAGATGAGAAGTGGTATGATAGGCCCCCTGTGACTTTTGAGGAAGAATGATGCATCCCTAAATACTTGCCTTTGGTGGTTGGAAAGGTAGTTCAGTTTGTTGTATACCAACATTTTTGTATAGTGTAGTTTACCATGAAAGATGGAGCATGGAGCCCTTGGTGTAAGTTTCCATATGCATTCATAGCAAGGTACTTCAGGTGTCAGTACATAAGTTTATAAACATGCGGTGACTGAAATTTAACGCGGATAAGGTATATTGCAACTACCACACACTAAGGAAGAAATATGTGTATCCAGGGTGGGGTGCATATGTTGAAAGACTCATTTCAGATGTATTGAGCATTAAACCAATAAGTTTGGTGGTGGGAGATATTGGAGCAGCACTGGTGTATCTCCAACTAAAGCCAAAGATAGAGAATAACAAGTATGTGGAAGGTGAGTTCACACTTCTAGCACCACCAAAGGGAAAGCATACAATGGAGAACATCCCAATGCCTAAGCCCACATAGCCAATTGAAGTGGAGGATGAGCATGAAGATAGTGGTGGTATGTAGCATAGAGGTATAAATAATGTTGAAGCTGAGCATGCCACTACACCACCTCAACCATAAGAGGGGGATGATGAGGACTTGAATGCAGTCCAAGGGGAGAAAAAATTTAAGAGGGTGTTTAGGAGAACAAGAACCTAAGGTGCTACTCCACCAATGGTGCGAAGATCACCAAGACTCTCTCCATAGAAGGAGGCAACCATGTAAATAAGGAGGAAACTTAAGTTGAATGAGGAGGTGGAAGAGTTAGAGGAAAGCATGCCTAATTCTCCTATACTTCTAGAGAACATAGAAGAACAAAAGGATGAGGAATATAAGGATAGAGGAGAGGAAGAAAGGGGACCAGAGGAGATAGTTGTAGAGATTGATCAGGACATGGAGACACAAGTCCCAAATTTAGAAGCTGAAGTCCCTAAGAAGAAACAGTCTAGAAGAATGAGTGGAGAACACATTCCACTAGCTATGGGCTATGCAGAGGACATAGGTAAAATTATCCACACCCATTTCCAAAGCACACTGACACAAAAATACTTATATGGTTGGGAGCTCATGGATGAAGATATAAACACATTGCGCATGAGGAATCAGTTGTCATGGTCCATGCACAGACACATGGATGATCTAGATTTTGATGTATGTGAGGATTCATGTGTATCACAAAGGTTGAAGAAGAAACCTCAGGATAGAAACATGACAGTAAAGCCTCTTTGTCATGTCATATGAACAAGTGAGTAATGCATTAGTCAAAGTATCAACAGAGGTGGCAAGGAGAAATATGGACTAGGTTGCCACAATTAGGGCACTCAGAGAGAGGATATTAAAACTAAGGATGGAGAAATAACTCACCTAACACAAGAGAAGGACTTAGCATAGAAAAATAACAATGTATTTATCAACATCACAAAGGAGATTGGTGATAATTTCATAAGAGCTAGGCCACACTTGGAGACCAAGGTACCATAGACGTTTCCCTTAGCGATACATTATGTAGGAAATTTGGTGGACCTGGTACTTGAAGATGAACCTCTGCGTATGATAGCGTGAAGGGATAGAGAACAAGAAGTAGAATGAGAGAAAGCTTCAGTGATGCAAAATATTGCATCCTATAAGGGGCTGATGTAAACGCTACAAGAATAATTGAAGAAAGCAGACTAGGCTTTAAACATCTACATAGCTCCAGAGGTGCTTATCAACATAAATACCTTGGAAGAAACCAATGAGGTCCAGAGAGAAATGAAGGATGAAACATTGGGCCATGCAGAAATATTTTCAATGGTTAAGTAGAAGCGTGAGGCCTTGACAGTAGCACAAGAGCCGCACAAGACTCGGCTAGAAGAGCTTGGGAAGCTCATTGCGTAGAAGATGGATTTTTATAGGGAAGGATGATCTCAATGTTTAGCATTATGTTAGTTACGAAAAATGAAAAACGGAAGATTATAAGGGATGAATTGGAGTCCATTGATGTGGACATTCTAGAAAAGGCGAGAATAAGCACTTGTTGAATGACAAACCTTGGAGGCTAAAATAAAATAGGAATATATTGAATTAGTTGTTCGAGTTGAGGAAGAGAATGCGGGGTAAAAATTCTTTCATACATTCATTCATTCTTTCCATTCTTTCCATTCTTATATTCTTTAATTTAATCTTTTGGAGATACCCATTGTCAGGGTGAAAATGAGATTAGTGTGGGGTAATGTTGATCAAAGAACACTTGACAGAGAAAGCACACAAGAAGTCCGCATGGGAAAGAAAGTCATACGCAAAGGCGTAAATGGATAGGAAGAACTTATGCATGAAACATAAGTTCAATTTTAGGACTTATCCATTTTTGGGCATGAATATCTATTTTTAGAAGATGGCGTGCAGAACACACCAACGATGTAGAGACATGTGCGCCACGCATTGTCTATTTCTGGAGGATCATATTTAGAGTGCTTTTCACAGAGACAGTCTAAGAATAGGATTTTAACCTCAATTAACTATCATTAGTCTATAGATAGCACACTTGCATGTGTGGCTATGCATGAAAATGGTGCATGACTACTAATAGCATGCGGCCTATTTTTCGAATAGATAAGAGGTGAAGGGAAATACCCCACCCTATATATATGTAGTGAATTACCTAGTAGGTGATGATGGATATAGAGAGATAGATAACATAGTGTACATGTTTTGGATTACCGTATCAGATCCATGTGTGCATCGGCATAGATTACCAGTATTGTAAGAAGCTTATGTGTTATTGTGATAATTAAGAGATGGAAGATATTGACTGAACCTAAGTGTTATTCCTATGTATAATTAGGTAGCACATGTTCTTATTTCTATCATAATTATTGTTTTAAACCTATTCTTTCCTAGATATAGATCTATCATGCACTATATAATGATGTATTAGTTATGGATCCATATGTTGTAAGTCTTCATCATGTTAGTATTCTACTACAACAACCCTAAAGAGGGACTTGGTACCTTTGTGCACTTTAGGTGAGCGCTCAGTCTAGGCTGAGTGATGTGCCAACGCATCTAGGGTATTATCTAGTGAATTCTAGGCTACATCACTTGTTGATCCTCGGGATCATTCTCAAAATCAAAGTATTTGTATAAATTTGATATCCAGCCAAGGATTTGTTCTCCATTCAAGCTACCTACATATACTGGCAATTCCAATTTGGGCTTGAATCCTTCACCTTTCATTACCTTCAAAAATCTTTCAAATATCAGCTCCTTAGGGTCTATTTCTTCTTCAACTACTTCTTGTGGTCTTTGAGCCACTTCTTCTTCTCTATCACTCAAGTATCATGTTTCCACTCCTCTCCTCATTATTTATGTCAAGACAAATTTCAAGCTAAGGAACCCAAAATTACATCTCTTAAATATGAAATCCAACATCTTAAAGAATCTTCTTAGGCACATGTTTTTATCCTTCTACATCTCATTCTATTTCTTCTACATGTGCTTGTATTAATGAGCCTCAAGTTATACCATTACTAGAGTCTCTCTCCTTTGATCACAATATCAAACAACATGACATTTTTACAAAGATCCTTAGTTGTTAATTGATCACTTTAACACCTACTTATTACTATCCTCCTTATCAGCTAGCAAAATATCAAGGTCTTTCATATTGCAATTATCATTGAATCAATGGACATAATGACAATGATTACTACAATTTACAATGAAGAATTAACCATCTTGAGTGTTAGGGATTTATCTCATTCACTGCACAAAATTATTTTGTATGCCCATCTACAAATGCTCCATCTCAATGGGTTCCTAAATCTGATTCATCTATATCTAATGAGCATCATGCTATCACTTCTACAGTGCCTTCTTTGGCCACTCAAGTGCCTCCTATTCAGTCCACTCCACCTCCTCTTATGGATAGTCCTACTCCTCCACTCAAGTTATCTATAACATTACCAAGTCAATATAAGAAACCTCCTCTAAAGATAAATTCAACCTGGCCTCCACTCAAGTCATATGCGGTCAACAAACAACCACTCGTTACACAAGGCATGCACACTAGTGATATTTTTGAATCTCACAATTTAAGGACCCTATCCATTCCCCACTTCAACGTCTAATCAATTTTGTCAAAGAAAATACTCCTTACATTGATCCACTTAGCATCTTTTGACTAAATATCCATCAATTACATATTGGGGGGCATGATGCTTATCATCCCCTTCCCTCTTCTAAATAACAAACATGTGTATTACATCTTCATCACATAACAATCCAACATCCGCTCATCACACTCATACTAGCATTGTCATTACCCGATGACACACTCTTATGCTTCGGTTCACACTTAACTATTGAGGGAATTCTCTATACATGAACCCCACATACTACACATTAGTCACTACACATCATCACACCATCCAATATCATCTACATGTTACACACTACATGTTATAGATATTGCACGTCTTCATACATTCTACACTTTGCATCCTATAATTTATCCTACATACATCATACACATTCTACCTATACTACACCATAGCTATCACATATTGTGCATCTTTCCTATATCATACATGTCATCTTACATTATACACCCTTCACCTTACATTTTACATATCACATCTTACATCTACTATGATACACATCTTAGGTCATCTATGCATCTTACATTACATACCATACACTTTACTACACACATTACACATTTTACATATTCTCCTCTATGCACTACACTCACTACCCAATGATGCATTGTTGATAAGAGAATACTTGTCAAAGATCACACAAGGGGTCCACATGGGATAGAAGGCCAGGATAAAGGGTGCGGAAGGACGGGAAGGACCCATGTGTGGAAGGAAATTTCAGCTTCTAGGACTTAGCCGATTTTGAGCATGAAGACCTATTTTTAAAAGATGGTGTGTGGAACACACCAACGATGAAAAGATGTGCATGCCATGCATTGTCTATCTTTATAGGATTGGATCGAAGAATTTTTCATGGAGACAAGCCAAGAATAGAATTAACACTTAATTAACTACAAGAGGTCTATAGATAGCACACTTTAATGTGTGGCTATGCTGTAAACGACACGTGGCTATCAATAACATGAAACCTATTTATGGAATAGATAAGTGGCGAAGAGAAAATCCCCACCCTATATATATGTTGTTAGGTACATAGTAAAAGGAGAATGTGTGTGATGGATGTATGGAGGTATAAAGATATATGAATATGACTGAATTACTGTATCGATCCATATGCGCATTGGTATAGATTCTGTAAGGAGATTATATATTTATTAATAGATGGAAGATATTGGCTAAATCTAAGTGTCATTTTGTGTGTAATTGATTAGTGCATGTTATTGATTTAATCATGATTACTATTGAAACTTGTTCTTTCATAGATATGAGGGTAGCATGTATTGTAGAATGATGGAATAGTTATGAATCTATATGTTTCTTCCTTCATCATGCTAACATCCTACTACAACAACCCTAAAGAGGGACCTGGTACCTTTGTGTGCTTCAGGTGAGTGCTCAGTCAAGGCTGAGTGATGTGCCAATGCGACTAGAGTGTTATCTGGTAAATTCTAGGTTACATCATTGGTTCCATTACTGGGACCTCTTTTTTAGTTGTTTTTAGGATGGTTTGTAATGAAGACGTACCAGTTAACTCTAGTAAGTATTGAGGAATGGATACATGATCTGGAGAAAGAATATGCATGGTTGTTTAGTAGAGGATATGAATTTAACACACACACTTGGGTAGAACAAAATCTATATGACAACTTATATGAGATATTTTTCACTCTTTTTCTAGTAGAACTATAAGAGTGGCTTACCACCTATGCATCTTAGTGGAATTGGAGGTATCACGCACTTGTTTGGACATAAGAAGAATTTTAGACTCTTTATAATGCTGATCGATCTGGACTCATGTTGTGGATATGTGGTTCCATGGTGTTGTCACAGTTATATTCTAGAATATTCAATTTTGACATACTCTTTCCCGAGAGATAGCTGAATTCCGCTTTTGTGGTATCCAAGAGGAGCATATTTGAGAGGTATTCTATTGGTGATAAAGATATTGATGGTAACTTATAACCTTGAAAGTAAATCGATGGATAACTAAAATTCACCACGCGCGAGGGTAGGAATAGGTTTGGTGAAAATGATAGACCTAGCAGGAGAGAGGTAGAGAGAGGAAAGGAGACTTAAGTATAATGAGGCACGCGAGAGGGAGATAGAGAAGAAACATTCCATTTCAAAAATTATGGTGTTGAGGTGAGAGATGGCTCATGAAGGATTTACATCCCACATAGAAGATGTGGAGCCGTGAGCATCGGGAACTCCCCATCTTGGAAAGCATGATAGAGATCCCCCTCAACCTCACACATAAGTGCACCAACAGAGACTATATCGGGACCGCGGCGTGCATCCTAATCCATCTGATGACCTAGCCCTTGCGCTTGGTTTTCTAGTATCTAGTACGGAAAGTAACCAACAAGCTAACTTTGGAAGTAGGAGAGGAGTAAGTCGGGGATCAAGTACATTAATGGTAGTACTGAGACAACTTCAATGTTATTTGAAGGAACATTATTAGGAACATCATCTACACGAGAATGTGAGCACAAAAATTTTAGATTCACCTCTGGAAGTGGAACTACCTCACAAATTGTAGGGGTTCAGTATAGTACTATTACCGGAGCACATGGGAGTACATCTATAGGTCCTATTCCCATTATAGGTGGAGGATCAGGAGGTATAGGTGGTTCTAGTTCTGGTGGATCTGGTGGTTTTGGAGGAAGAGGGAACATAAGAGGTTCAAGATTAGGTGGTCAAGGTCAACAACAACCATAAAATATCTATATGGAGATGTCTCTTTGTGTCCTAGAATATTGAGGTATAAAGGATGCTGCCGAACATGTGCATATGTATGAAATATTGTGGCATGCTAAAGGGCTCATGGCTGCTGAGTGTAAGGCAAGTCAATTCACTACTACATTATAAGGACATGCACATAGCTGGTATAGGAAGTTTGACCTGATCAAACTTGCATGGATTATGTAGCATTGAGGGATGATTTCTTGAAAGAGTTTCATATCCTTGAGTTTGAGCATAAGAGTATAAGTGCGCTCAAGGATATAAAGAAATGAACTACTGAGAGTGTACGTGAGTATGATGCTCATTTTAAGGCACTTATATCTAAGATATCTTATGATATTCATGCTAGCCATCATGCATAATGGTTCATTGGAGGATTGATTACACCATTTAGAAGGGCACTGTCACATAAGACATACACTAATCCGCTTGAAGCATGGAAGAAAATTTACATGCTGAGGCATTTGGGAGCATTGACACTAGTGTTAGTCCATTCTTAGAAGCACATATTATAGCTATGTCAAAGTAGTTAGAGAAGCTATCAACAAATTCAACCCATGAAACACGCTCAGAATTTGGTGTACAAATTGTGAAGTGGAAGGTCACACCAAGGATAGTTTCCCTCACAAATCTATACGCTCATTACTATTAGACTATGAGATTTTTCATTTGAATCATGATGCTAGTCACTTTCCTTTGTTACAATGCGTGATAAGGAAGAATGTATCTTGCTTTTATCCTGGATTTTGCGAGACTCAAAAGCCACTACTCTATCATCCTACATCAACACACCTCCAACCTACTAAAGAAGCATCTGAAAACAAAGATCTCACCCCGTGGATCCAACACTATAAGAATGGGTGCTTTGTAGTGAGGAATTCCTTAGTGTCCTAAAGGCATGATCATATCTATCGACGACCAAACAGACTTCTTCCCTTTCCTCCGAAGGGAAGTGATAAGGTGCACAATCCGAGAGAAGTCCTAAAAAATATTTGATAGTAACTGTTAATCCCATGAAAGCTGCGTACCTCGGTCACCGTAGTGGGTGCTTTGGCCAATCCATAATGGCCCTAATCTTAGAAGGATTGATGTGATACCTTCCTTAGAAATGATATGACCTAAGTCTGTACCTTATCTAAAAGAATGCACATTTCTCAAAGTTCCTGTAATCTTTGTTGCTCACGAAGACATTGAAGAACCTATCGAAGGTGCCCTCATGCTCCTCACACGTACGTGAGTAAATCAAAATTTCATCTAGAAATATTAACACAAAGAAATCTAAGAAGGTCCTAAATACCCCATTCATAAAACTCATGAACACTACTGGGGCATTAGTTAATCCAAAATGCACCACTTTGTGAACTTATAGTGCCCATATCTCATGCGGAAGGTAGTCCTATGAATGTCTACCTCTAAAATCCTTAGTTGATGGTAGCTTGACTTAAGATCAATCTTAGAGAAAACCGTGGCTCCCTTCATTTGATCAAACAAGTCATCAATACAAGGAAGAGGATAATGATTCTTTATCATTACCTTATTCAGCTTCAAAGTGCTAATCAATACACAACCGCAAGGATCCATCCTTCTTCTTCACAAAGATCACTGGTGTACCCCAAGGGGATACACTAGGATGGATAAGGTCCTTCTCCAAAAGGCCCTCAAGCTGCAACTTGAGCTCACAGAGATCTGGGGTGGTCATCCGATAAGGTTCCCATGAGATAGGCTCTACTCCATGAACTAAATCTATATGAAAAATTAATCTCACGTGGGGGTGGTAACCCTGGTAGCTCCCTAGAAAAACATTTGAAAACTCTCTCAAAATGGGATGATCATCTAGCGATGGTCCACTAGACCCATCCTCTAATCTGTCACTGACTGTAACAACATACATTTGACAACCCCATCACACACACCGCTTAAGCTGCATAGTGGAGATAGTGCGAATAGAAACAGGTCTCCGACCCTTGAGATACCCAAATCAACTCCCAAATGATATGCACAAGATATAGTCTTATGATAATAATCCATCTGGCCCTTTGTGTGCGAGATAACCAATCTATACCCAAAATGACTCCATATGAGCCCAAAGGAAGAATACAAAGATATGAGGTAGTGGTGAAAGGTCCTAAATCCACTACACAGTCCTTAACTATAGAGTCTATAGAGATCTTGGCTCCAGAAGCCATCTTGACATCCCAACTAAGACCCTACCTAACTGCCACCAGCCTACATCACTTTACTAAAGATGGTGCAATGAAAGAATTAGAAGAACCATAATCAAACAATACAGAGGTAGGAATACCACCAATGCTACTTGTGGTCTCAATGACTATGCTCTGATGCTCTACCTGGTGGTTCTTAACCACTACATAAATCCTGTGGCTATGTCCCATGTCACCAACAATCGGCTCTGAAATCTATGCCTTACCCTTGTTGTTAGGGTTATGTGGGAAATCTCTCTAAAAGTGTCTAGTAACTCCACAACCAAAACATCCTCCCCAATGAGTAGCACCTCTAGTAGGTGCCCTAGAAGTCTATGGTGTGGACACGATGATCCATTACGGTCCGATGAGGTCTCTTACGGTGAGCTCCTATTATCGTGAGCTCTAGATACACTTTATGTCCCGATGAGACCCCTAGGAGGAGGCCCCATACTTTGACCTCTCTATACATCAGCTCTGTGGAGGTCTATGAGGTGGGTGGGACTACTACTACTATTGTGGCCTAAAGGATGACTATACTATACCCTATCCACCACAAGGAAGGGGTACTAATCCCTCGATCTACCATACGCATCTTGCATCTACTATACTACGGCTCTATTTTACTTGGTCTCTATTTTGTTGGGTCTTTCCCCAAGTCTCTACAATATAGGCCTTCTCGTGACCTCGGCTAAATTTGTGGGTAGTGGATACAAACCACACCTCCAATATCTAAATTCAGGCCCTAGATGAACATGTGAATCCACACCTACTCATCTTGCATATACTCTACATACTGGAGTAGATCCAGAAATCTACTCTCATACTTTGCTACTGAAAGAGATGCCTGTTGGAGGTCATGAAACTCATCGATCCTCTACTGTATGAACCTCCGTGACAAATACCTACTCCTGAATCTCTCCTCAAATAGCTCCAAGTCACTATCTCTGAATCCACATGGAGCTTCTGCTCCTTTTTCCTCCACCATACTCTGCCCTATCTCTCGGTAGATGGATCGTAACACGAGGTTTCATGTTCTAGAACTGGACAAAGCTTAAAGCAACCGCTCAAGCTCACTAGCCAAGCATATGCCTAAAATCCACTTGTGTCACCTAAGTAATGTTAGTGCCGAAGCTTCAGGATCTCCCTAATGTGATCTATAGTTGTGGTCTGGTGGCCTCTAGGTCTCTCTGCATGCTCATCCCTAAGCCTAGGGCTCCGAGACCTCTCTCTATGCTTTGGAACTATGTCACCCTGTCTCCTAGGTGGTGACTCTACTCTGGCTGACTCCGCATGGGAGTTCTCTCATCTATGCTCCTCACTTTGGGTCAAGGAGATACCTGACCCTCAATAGAAGGGGCTCTGTCATGACCGGCTACATGTGCTCCTTCTAATCCTCGTGTAGAGCGACATTAACATCCCGAAGGGTTTGTAGAATCGAGGTAGCATGACTGCTACTCCTTGATCTAGTGGTGGTGGTGGTGGTGAGTCGAGTCTCTATGAAGGTTCCTCTCTCTCTCGTCTCGAGCCTCTGCATAAACCAAAGTGAGAGTTAGTTTATTTTTCTAATTTTTACACAACTTCCATGTTTACTAAAGTATACAAATTCTAGCTAAGTTGTTTTCTAGGTTTAAAAGTGTGTTAGGTTTAAGTTTCATGTCCCAAGTTTTCTAGTGTGCCCAATGGTCCAAGATTTTGAACCGGTGCTCGACGATACCAAGTGTGATTCCCGTTAAACAACCCACTTGAGACCCAAGAAAACAACCTAGGGTTAGTTAGAAAATTATGGAATATTTTTTTATTAGAAGTGTCCTCAACCAAGTTGTAAGACAAAAATTGACCATATTAGGTTCCAAAACAAAGCGAGTTACTAGAACATATCTTTCCCTCATTAACAAAAATTGAGTTCACATGGTTCAAATTTTAGGGTTATAAGTTTCGATTAGGTTAAGGAGTAATTTACCCTCATACCCACTCTCTATGTGATCAGAGTTTTAACTTGATTTTTCTAATACATAACATATTTAAAATTTCCCTAAATCATCCCCATTGGATAGGAAATTTTCTCACCTTTCGGTGATATAAAGAAGTCCTCCTAACTCCTTTTAGAACTCAAGTTATGAGCAGGCGGACTTTAGGGGTCAAATTTTCCCCAAGGGGACACGTGTCAAGCAGGGGTGAAGAGCAAAAATTAGGGTTGGCGGGTCGCGGGGTGACGTTTGAAATTTTCCTTACATGGGAGAAAATTCCCATTTATACCCATGCCTCTGTGGGTCCTCCAGGGACACGTGGTGGCCTCAAAGTTATCACCGGGGAAAACAAGGGAAGGGCGGAGCAACGAAAGAGTTTGGGGTATTTTTTCTAAGAGGGGGAAAAATAAAAAAAATGCCCATGTGCCCATGGGTCCACTAGGGACACGTGGCACTCAACAGGCCATCATGGAGATAAAGGGGAGGGTGAGGTAGGTGGCAGAGGTGCTTGAAAAATTTTTCCGTAGGGGAGATAAGGGAAAAGATGGTCGCATTGGTCCGCGTGTGTACGTGGACGAGTCATCACCCAAGCAGGGTGGAAATGCGGGGCCGTGGAATATTTAAGGGAAATTTTCAAAAGCAAAAGGTCATGCGGGTTCTACGCCCCTTTGCCAACATGCCATGCTTTGCCACGTGGCAGCCTGTGATAGGCCGCGGGTCGGCGCAGGTGAAATGGAACATTTTTCCAAAATCTTAAAAAGGTCTAAGGGAAAAAATGATGCCACACCTCCGCTGCTACCCCGTGAGGACACATGGCAGCCTCAGATTAGCTATGGGCTAGTGGAGGAAAAAGTTAAACTTTTCTCGAGCAAAAATTTTCAATTTTTTTTCTAAGGATTTAACGGGAATTTTTTGAGCCACAAGCCCACTAGGGAAATTTTCCCAAATTTTCCCACAAGGCATGAAAACTTCAGAGGGTCATAACTTGAGCTAGAAAGCTCATTTTCGGGAAAATGAGGACTTTATGGAAAGATCTCGATACCTTATTTGCATAGGAATCATAAATTTTACTTTTTGATAAATTTTAAAGGGTCAATTTTACAAAAATGATCTATAGGATTTTAAAAAGCCAACTGGTAATTTCCAACTTTCAAATTTGATTAAATTGGATCTCCTCCTTCACTCAACATGCCAATCAAACATGGAGGATTTTTCTAGGGAGGGTTTAAAGTGTTTTTGGAAGGTAAATTTGTTCAATTTATTCAAGTTTGAATTTTGTCCAACAATTGACAGAAAATGGTTGAGGGAAGGATTGGCTTGATTTTGCAATGTTCTAAATAGTTTTCTTAAGTTTTCTTTGTCAATTTGAGTTCCTTGATGTCTTAGCATGCTAAATTATATCCTTTCCAATTTGATTATTAAGTGCAGGTCTGAACTGTGCATTTTATTTAAATTTATTGCCAGTTTAAAGTTTATAACAGAGATCTATTTCTTTTAAATCTGTATATCAATTTTATCCTTTAAATGTGACATTTCATTTCTAAACTAATCTAATACATTTAGTTGTTTATAAACAACCATTCTGAATCCAAAGAAAATACTAAATTTCATTTATACACATTCCCAAAATACAAAAATACAACATTGTTTCACGTACATTTTCTCTTTCCAAACAGAGATCTAACTATCTCTTTTGTCATACAATGAAACATTGAATTCAATCCAACAATGCATATGAAAAAAGGTCTTTCAACTCTTTATTGACTTCAATTATAAATCTTTACATATTTCCATGTTGAATGCAATAACATAATTCTGTTTCTTTCCAATAAATAGAACAGGATATAAATGTCTTTCACAATTCAAATATATAACTTCATAATCAAATTACATACATCTTTCTTCACAAAATACATATTACAATTTCATCCACAACAAGTGGGAAAGGATTACAAATGAATATGTTTTCACAAGGGACTGTCAAACTACATTTTCCTTTGCTCCAGGACAACAACATGCACATTTTCTCTATGAAGTTTCCTCTCTCCATCTCGAGCCTCCCGCATAGACCAAAGTGAGGGTTAGTTTATTTTGCTAATTTTTACACAACTTCCATGTTTACTAAAGTATACAAATTCTAGCTAAGTTGTTTTCTAGGTTTAAAAGTGTGTTAGGTTTAAGTTTCATGTCCCAAGTTTTCTAGTGTGCCCAATGGTCCAAGATTTTGAACCAGTGCTTTGATACCAAGTGTGATGCCCGTTAAACAACCCACTTGAGACCCAAGAAACAACCTAGGGTTAGTTAGAAAATTATGGAATAATTTTTTTGATTAGAAGTGTCCTCAACCAAGTTCCAAGACAAAAATTGACCCTATTAGGTTCTAGAACAAAATAAATTATTAGAACATATCTTTCCCTCATTAATAAAAATCAAGTTCATATGGTTCAAATTTTAGGGTTAGAAGTTTTAGTTAGGTTTAGGGAGTAATTTACCCTCACACCCACTCTCTAACAGGCTCAAATTTTCAACTTAATTTTTCTCATACATAACATATTCAAAATTTCCCTAAATCATCCCCATTGGATATGAAATTTTCTCACCTTTCTGGTGATATAAAAAGTCCTCCTAACTCCTTGTAGAACTCAAGTTATGAGCAGGCGGACTTTAGGGGTCAAATTTTCCCCAAGGGGACACGTGTCAAGGGGATGAAGAGAAAAATTCATGTTGGCGAGGTCATGGGGCAGCGTTTGGAATTTTCCTTCCATAGGAGAAAATTACCATTTTGCCTACACATCCGTGGGTCCTCCAGGACACATGGGGGCCTTAGAGTTGTCGCGAGGAAAACAAGGGAAGGGCGGAGCGATGGAAGAGTTTGGGGTGTTTCACCCAAGAGGGGGAGAAATAAAAAAATGCCCATGTGTTCATGGGTCTACTAGGGACACGTGGCACTTAACAAGCCATCATGGAGATGAAGGAGAGGGAGAGTCGGGTGGCGAGAGGTGCTTGGCAAATTTTACCGAAGGGGGAGATAAGGAAAAGACGGTCACGCGGGTCCACATGTCCGTGGAGAGTCATCACCGAAGTAGGGAAAAATGTGGGGTCGCGAGAAGATTTAAGGAAAATTTCCCAAAAAGTTTCAAAAGAAAAAGGTCACGTGGGTTCTTCCCCTTTACCAACAAGTCATCATTGCCACGTGGTAGCTTGTGATAGGCCACGGTGCTGGTAGGGAAAAATGGAACATTTTCCAAAATTTTAAAAAGGTCTAAGGGCAAAAATGATGCTGCGCCTCCACCGTTTCCCAGTGAGGACACGTGGCAGCCTTAGATTGGTGTGGGCTAGCAGAGGAAAAGATAAACTTTTCCCAAGAAAAAAATTTCAAAATATTTTTTTCTAAGGATTTTAACAGGAATTTTTCGGGCCGCCGGCCTGCAAGGGAAAAGTTTCCCAAATTTTCCCGCCAAGGCATGAAAACTTCAGAGGGTCATAACTTGAGCTAGAAGCTCATTTTTGTACAATGAGGACTTTCTAGAAATCTATCGATTCCCTCTTTGCACAAAAATCATAAATTTTACTTTTTGATAAAGCTTAAAGGGTTTATTTGACAAAAACAATCTGCAGGATTTTAAAAAGCCAACTGGTAATTTTCAACTTTCAAATTTGATTAAATTGGATCTCCTCCTTCACTCAACATGCTAATCATACATGGAGGATTGTTCTAGGGAGGGTTTAAAGTGTTTTTGGAAGGTAATTTTTTTAATTTATTCAAGTTTGAATTGTGTCCAACAATTGACAAAAACGGATGAGGGAAGGATTGGCTCGATTTTGCAATGTTCTAAATAGTTTTCTTAAGTTTTCTTTGTCAATTTAAATTCCTTGATGTATTAGCATGCTAAATTATATCCTTTCCAATTTGATTATTAAGTGCAGTTCAAATTGTCCATTTATTTAAAGTTATTGCTAGTTTAAAGTTTATAACATAGATCTATTTCTTTTAAATATGTATATCAATTTTATCCTTTAAATGTGACATTTCATTTCTAAACTAATCTAATACATTCAGTTGTTTATAAACAACCATTTTGAATCCAAAGAAAATACTAAATTTCATTTATACACATTCCCAAAATACAAAAAGAATACAACATTGTTTCACATACATTTTCTCTTTCCAAATAGAGATCTAACTATCTCTTTTGTCATACAATGAAACATTGAATTTAATCCAACAATGCATATGAAAAAGGTCTTTCAACTCTTTATTGACTTCAATTATAAATCTTTACATCTTTCCATGTTGAATGCAATAACAAAATTCTGTTTCTTTCCAATAAACAGAACAGGATATAAATGTCTTTCACAATTCAAATATATAACTTCATAATCAATTTACATACATCTTTCTTCACAAAATACATATTACAATTTCATCCACAACAAGTGGGAAAGGATTACAAATGAATATGTTTTCACAAGGGACTGTCAAACTGCATTTTTCCTTTGCTCCAGGACAACAACATGCACATTTTCTCTTTCTCCAAGTTGATCACAACAAAAGAGGGGGAAAGGAAACACTCTCCACCCAACCAAGACATCCAATGAAAGGAGAATCCTTCCTTCATCATTGGCCCTCGAGCCCCAACCAAGATACAATAAAGGGTGATTCAACCCATGGCAATAACCGACTTCCACAACACACAACATTCTTTCACATGCATAATTCAATATAAAACATAGTTCAACACAAAACAACAATTCACAACTACAATTAAAAACATTCCAATCAAAACTTAGGCTTGATCATGCAAGCCAAAGGAGCAAGGTCTAAGGGGGAAGCTACTTATGCCCCCTAATTGGGAATTGGGCATCCACCAAGAACAAACCGCTAATAAATTTCACCATACATATCCTTATGCCCCCCACAAATCCCTCCTTATGCCTCCCATAGATTTCCTTATCCCCCCACAAAGTAAGAAATGCAAGCTATTTCTTTTCCATGGTGGATCCCAAACCCAAACTCCCTCCACAAAATTTTGATGCCAATGGCATTCCTTATGCCCCCCCACATGGATTCCCCATAGCCTTCTCCTACACCATTCCTATGGCAGTCTACCCAACCAGCCAACAAATAAATCAAAACATGCACCATTCATACAACACAACAAGAAAATAACAACATGAAAAGAGAGTTAAATTCCTACCTCTCCATGGTAACTTTGTTTCCAAAAACAAGCTTCAAATGCCAAAAACACAGTCCAAAACAACAATCTCCCAAGCATGCAAAGATTTCTCCAAAATTCCTCCAAAACAAGAGCTCCAACACAAGAAAAAATTCACCCCAAAGAAGTTGCAAAATGATTCAACAACAACCCAAAAAAGCAAGGAGTTTTAATTATATAGAAGAGGAAAGAAGAGAGGATGATGTGGATCCATGTAAGCTGCCACATCAAACATCCCGAATTAAAAAAAAAAGACAAAAATCCATTCTCCCAAGCACAATAAAGAGGTGGGTGAAATATGACAAGTTACTTACACACTCCAAAAAGCCCACACCTCAAGGGACAACAAAATAAATAAAATGTAAGAAAGTGCAATTAAAAACATGCAACATGATTAATAAAATTCATTATAAAAGTCACAAATCACCTCTCCAACCATAAGTATGGTTGGTAAATTAAATTTAGAGGTATGGGACAAGTTTTACTTGTCCCACAAGCCTCCTAAAATAGCCCCCAAGGACAAATTCGAATTTCCATGGAGGTGGAGTATTTCATACTCCAAAATCAGACTTACACAACTCTTACACAACTTACACATCCCTTACATAATTAATACAAATAACCAACAACTTCCATTATTACTTTCCCATATCCCAATTTAATTTATTTAAATTTTAACCATATGATTTCTCACATTAATCTACCACATTTTAATTAATTAAAAGAAAGGAACACATTACTAATAAAATACATACAACAATAATAAAAAAATTAACCACATTAATAAAATACACAACCCATGGTCACATATAAAGGAAATCCCCCATGGGAATCCCTAACAAAACAACACACATACACAAAACAAGTTTCCATGGTAACCTTGTCGAATTCACCTAGAATTCTATTGTGGTTGGTCTCTGATCCCCTAATGCTTTGTTGTGATATTTTTAACTTGTAAAATACAAATACCTCCTTCGGCATCTTGGCCATATAAGAACATCCAATATGATACTGATAAAATCACAAAATCATCTAAGTATGTAAATCATAATAACATTAAGGCATTTTAACATTATAACATACAATTCATCCCAATAACTATATCATTTGCATTTTTATTCAACCATTGTATCATCATCATATAATATCCATTTTCTAGATCTACTCATAATATCCAAAATCATATGTCCGAACAACATCCATGAAACATCCATGTCAAATAATATATCATCATCCACATATGAGTGTCTCTAATAATCACCATGCATCATAATGAAATCAAGATCAACAATAATCCATGATCAAATATTATGGACAATACATCCACCTCCCCTTAGACTCGACTTCCTCTTGGAAGTCACTAGAACAAATGTGGTCGTTGAGGAGGAAGAGATGGCACCCAAAAGTGATTTTTAGAAATGTAATATCTAGGAGTCATCGTCACCAGAAATGGGATTAACCAATCGAAAGAGCAAAGTAAGTGAATACAATCATAGGACTTTAGAGAACAAGAAGGATCTTGATTCCTTGCTCACTACTAGGATGAACAAGCGTACGGTGGATGACATGCCAGTTTATGATGATGCAGGTGAGAAGCTTCTAAAGAGAATTAGGGTCTACCAATTATATGAGCTTCCATATTTTGGGAAGTATGAGCCCTTGTATCAGTGGCTCATGAGCAGAGTGCACGAGGACTTCTTCTACTTTGTAGGATGTAGAGTTAGAATCTCATATGCGCTTATCTCATCAGTTATAGGTTTGAAGGCCACATGAGAGGACATAAAAAGTGATCTCACAGATAAAGCCATGATTTTAAAGACTAGACAAGAGTTAGGGTACCTAAAGGGTCCGCGCGGTATGGATATAGAAAAATTGAAGAACTATCTAGTTGTGCAAGTAGTAGCACACCTTGTTACAAAGTTGAATGATCAGGAGCGGTGGTCATAGGTAAATACTATGTGGTTACACATTGCATGTAAGATGTTAGAAGGGGAAATCTACAACATTGTAGGCTATATTACAGAACAAATAGTTGAGGAAGCACACACAAGAGGGAAGATCAACTTTGGGGATGTTATACTATCACTGGTATTCATGGAAATTGGAGTACCAGACGGATCAAAGGAAAAAGTATGGGAATACCCCATGGAGAACAAGTCACTGGATGAAAGATTCAAAAAGTATTTATGTAAAGGGTCCATGATAGAAGACGAAAAAAAGGGCAAAGAAATGGTATGACAAGCTTTGCACGACATTTGGAGAAGAGTGGGCATCCCAAAGGACCAACCAGCAGTAGTAGGGAAAAAGTCCAGTTTTCTATATATTAGCATTTATGTATTGCATGCTTCCTAATGAAAGATGGAGTCTGGAGCCATTAGTGTAAATTACCTTACGCATTCACTCCAAGGTATTTCCAAGCATTTGTTCGAGAGATTTCTGACATGGGCTTACTAGTATTCAATGTAGATAAGGTAGATCACGACTACCATATGTTGAGGAAGAAGTATGTGTATCTTGGAAGAGGTGCTTATACCAAGAGGATCATTTTAGAGCTCGAATATTAAGCTAATAAGTCCGGGCTGTAGTAGATGTAGGCACAACATTGGTGAATCTTCAGGTTGAAGCCAAAGATGGAGAATAAAAAGTATGTGGAAGGTGATTTCACACTTCCAAAGACCACCAAAGGAAAGCATACAATGGAGAACATCCCAGCGCCTAAGCCCACAAAGCCAATTGAAGTGAGGATGAGGATCGGGAGAGCAAAAGATAGTGGTGGTTTAGAACATAGAGGTAGGAGACATCCTAAAAATGAGGGTGAAGCTAAGCACGCCACTACACCACCTCAGCCCACAAGAGGGGGATGCTTTGTGGAATTGAGTGCGGTCTAAGGGGAGCATAAGTTTAAGAGGGTGTTTAGGAGAACAAGGACCCAATGTGCTACTTCGACCACGATGCGCAGATCACCCATACTCTCTCCACAAAAGGAGGAAACCATACAAAGAAGGAGGAAACTAAAGTTAAATGAGGAGGCAGAAGAGTAAGAGGAAAGAACACATAATTATCCCACACTTCTTGAGAACACAGAAGAACATGGTGATGAATCAAAGGAAAAAGAAGAGGTTCGAGAAAAGACCAAAGGAGACAGTGTAGAGAATGTTTAGGACATGGAGACACAAGTCCCAAATTTGGAAGCTAAATTCCCTAAGAAACAATGGTCTAGAAGAACAAGTGGAGAGCACATTCCACCACCATGGGGTATACAGAGGACATAGGAAAAATTGCTGCGCGCCGCTTCTAGAGCACAATAACACGAAGGATTTATTCAACCTGGGAGCTAATGTATGAGGATATGGTATTTGTGTGCACTTGAAAGAAACTATCATGGTCAATGCACACCCACATGGATGATTCTAAATTTTATGTGTGTGAAAAGTCATGCATTTTGAGACAAATTGAAGAAGGCACCCCAAGTAAGACACATGATAGTAAATCCTCTTTTGTCATGTCGGATGAGAAGGTCAGCAATGCATTGGTGAAGGTTGCTATTGAATTTTCTAGAAGAAACATGGAAAAAGTTGCAACAATCGAGTGGTGTGTGAGGAGCTAAAGACAAAGGATGCAAAAACAACACACATAACATACGAGAGGGATTTCACATAGAAGAAAAATGAAGTATTTATCAACATCACAATGGAGATTGGGGACACTTTGTCATTAGAGAAAGGCCACACTTGGAGGCCAAGGTACTAAATATGTTTCCTTCAATGAAATTTTGTGGAATTGGTACTTGAAAGTGGAACTATGTATGCCAACACCACAAATCTCAGAGCAAGATCTTTGAACATGAGAAAGCATCAGTGATGCAAAAGATTACATCTTATGAAGGGCTATTGCAAGCGTTACAAGAATTATTGAAGAAAGTAGACCAGGCTTTAAACATATGCATAGCTCCAGAGGTGCTTATCAACATAAAGACCCTAGAAGAAAACAATGAGGTCCAAAAAGTAATGAAGGATGATACATTGGGCCACATAGAAATATTGTCAATGGTTAAGCAGAAGTGTGATGCCCTGACAGTAGCACAAGAGCCACACAAGACTTAGATGGAAGAGCTTGGGAAGCAAATTGCATAGAATATGGATCTTCTAGAAGGAAGAATGACATTAATGTCTAGTGTTGTGTTGGTTCTATAGAATGAAAAAGGGCATATTGTGAGGGATGAGTTAGAATCCATTCTATGGACATCCGAGAAAAAGTAGAATAAGCACTCACTAAATGACGGGTTTTGGAGGTCAAAATAAAGGAGGAGTATCTAAAGTTGATACTAAACTCGATACAAAGGAGGCTGCCTCATAACATTATAATTTTTTATTTATCTACATTATTTCATTCTTATTCTTTCCATTCTTCTATTCTTTACTTTAATTTTAGGAGATACCCATTGTTGGCACGACAATGAGATTAGTGTGGGGTAATGTTGATAAGAGAATAATTGTCAAAGATCACACAAGGGGTCTATATGAGATAGAAGGATAGGATTAAAGGCGTGGAAGGACAAGAAGGACCCACACATGGAAGGCAAGTTTAGCTTCTAGTACTTAACCAATTTTGAGTATGAAGACCTATTTTTAGAAGATGGCGTGTGGAACACACTGGCAATGTAGAGACGCACGCGCCATGCATTATCTATCTTTGGAGGATCGGATCGAAGTGTTTTGCATGGAGACGAGCTAAGAATAGGATTGACACTTTAGTTAAATGTAAGAGGTCTATAGATAGCACACTTGCATGTGTGGCTATGCCTGTAAATGGCACATGGCTATCAATAGCATGTAGCTTATTTCTAGAATAGATAAGCGGTGAAGGGAAAGTCCCCAACCTATAAATGATGTTAGGTACATAGTAAAATGAGAATGAGTGTGATGGATATATATGGAGGTATAAATATATACACATATGACTAAATTACTATATCAGATCCATACGCGCATTGGTATAGATTACTGTAAGGAGCTTCTATATTTATTAATACATTGAAGATATTGGCTGAATCTAAGTGTCATTCGTGTGTAATTGAGTAGTGCATGTTATTGATTCAATCATGATTACTATTTAAACTTGTTCTTTCATAGATACGAGGGTAGCATGCATTGTAAAATGATGGAATAGTTATGAATCTATATGTTTCTTCCTTCATCATGCTAACATCCCGCTATAACAACCCTAAATATGGACTGGTACCTTTGTGTGCTTTGGGTGAGTGCTTAGTCGATTAAAATTTGAGTGATGTGCTAGCATGATTAGGGTGTTATCGGTGAATTCTAGGCTTCTTCATGCACCTTTAGTCTCATAATCCATACTAGACTATTTAGGGTATACATCACAAATGGACCTCATCACCCCTACACATTCATCATTCAATATTTCCTCAGCGAAATTTAGATTAGTGATATACGATTTAGGCTACATGGTCACTTCTTTTACCATCATCTTATGATAGGCTACATCATTGATTTCACTTGCATAATTTAGTGGTATACACTTTAGGATACATCACCACTCCCTTTTCTATCCATCTTGTCGCGATATATGCTTAGGCTTTAGAGTCACGCACATGTCATCTATATGTCACATATCATTAATATAAACTCATCACAACAAGTAGCAAACACCACATTAGTTTGACCATTTCTTGATGACACACTCTTATTTATGGTTCATTATTGACTATTAAGGGGGCATACTAAATGAACCTCACTTTGCATAAATCCCATTCACTTAGGGGGCACACGGTTCCTATCATTTTCTCTACATTCCATTCCATATATTCACAACATATTGCATTTTATGGTTACATTTACTCTTGCTTGCACTTGATATTACATGTTCACTTTACAACACATGTTAGATATATCTCTTGTGTGTCATTATCTTTACCATACACACATGCACATTCACATCCTTTTCTAGTTATGACCACAGATACAAAGCTTCTACATGCATCACCAAATCTTGACACACTACTTTCTGGGGGCATCCACATTTGTATACTACAGGTGATATTATTTCATTTTATACTTAGCACTTTCCATTATCAGGTTATACATGCTTTGACATACTTGGTATTTTTCTAACATGCTAATGGGAGCTTCTTGTGAAACATTTGTTATGAAGGGATATTTTCTTCCACACTTGTTTTTACATTTTCTTCTCTTGTTTGCTATTGTATGCTTGCCTTTCCCTTTGTTTGGTGTGCACACTTTTTTTGTGTTGCCACCGCGACCTTAAGTGTATTGTGACACCATGAGTGCTGTCCCATTTTTGTAACCCACTTTGTGTGACCTACATTGTATTTTTGGGTGTTTACATTTTTTGCCTATGTTCTAGCTTACACATTTTTTGTTTGGCTTACACTTGTTTTCTACACACATGTTCATACTAATACTTGTTTTCTAGTCACTGTTTGTGTGTACAATGGTCTTTACCAAGTACATTCCCTTACCCCCTGTAGTGAATATTTTTAGTTACATGATTGGTCCTCTTTGGGGCCGCATTCTCCTATTCGCAACATCTCATGCACCTCAAAGAGGGGTGCATAATTTGGGTTTACAAAATAAAAACATAATGTTGGTACAATCCAATTTTTAGTTTTTTTCCATGATTCAATAGAACATGTGGGTTCAAAATAGTCCACGAACTTCCATACAAATCATCTTTTATAGAGAAGATTGTCCTTAGAATTCTGGGGGAGTAGTTACAGGTTGGAGGAACATCAGAATTTCCTCCTACACTTCTTTGGCCGGTGGTGTCGATCACCTAAAAAACTAGACAATACAAAGATCTCTTCAAACACTCTTAGGGAAGCGATTCACGGGTTTGATAATAACAAAAATTTCTCCCTACACTTCCTTGGCCATAGTGGCATGAGATCGCCCAAAAACTTACCTTCACTTGTGATTACATGATATCTTTTCTATGCCCTTTTGTCTCATCACGGATTAGGTGCACATGTTCCTTTTTCATTGTCATTTTCGTACTATTTTTACATGTTTTGTTACACATGTTCATGAATTTTTACACATATACATACGTATTAGTATGGGAAGCAAAAAAAACAACAACAACACACACATGGCGGGTACATAACACATAATGTACTAACCATGTATGTACACTACAAAATTGGCATCTACACACACACTTCGCCCTAGGGTCACTCTCATCACTTTTTACACTTTTTTCATCTTTAGTCTCCACGCTCCATCTTTTTTTCACTCCACATTTTCTCTAGTCCCTCGACATATTTTCTACATCACTCTACATGGATTATCAAGTACACATCTCTATCTACTTTATGTTACCGAGATTTCTACTCACCAACATAAAGTGGGAGAAAATGTAGACACAAAATCACACAATTTGAGTTATTATTTAGTCCTGGTCTTATACTATTGTTCATATGGCTCTTAAGTGAAAAGAGTAATAATTAACCCATGTATTTGACCATTTTACTTTGATTTCTATCATTACTTTCGATCTTGCCCTTGCACTTTCCCGTTTGTATTGTCATTATTTGTTTTTCCTATTTCGATTGGGGTGCCCAGCCAGATTGGGGCACCCTAGACACCCTTGTCCCCTCCGGGGCACCCTAATCCTCTTTTCACTTTACTTTCACATTTTGGGCACTTTCAGCCATTTGACCTTTCTATATTTTTGGTAGCCGGTCTTTTCGGGGTCAATTATGAAATTAAAACAAGAGAACCATATAAATGTAAAGTTATGTGGCCATAATGAGGGACCAAACACTAAGCATATACTATTACCATTTAGAGTTGTATAAATAAAAGGAATATAAATCTACATTTGCATCCATCTAGCTCCATCACAAGGTACACAAGGATAGTTCATCTACATCACACTTCATAAGAGGGGAGTCTATTGTTTCCATGCACACATTTACTACATTCCACATCTAGTTATTTACTCGCTACTTTAGAATGTGTGACTACAACAAGAGCAACCTAGGGCATTATTTTCACACACACACACACACACAACAAACCTAGAATTGCATTGGGTTTGAGATGTAGTTCAATGCTTAGTAATAATTCCATCAATTTGGAAGTAGAGGATAGTTTGACCCCTTCATATGCACGTTTATTTTTAGGGTTTTGATGCTTTGTTTTGGGTTTTGTAGGTGATTCTTTTATCTCCTATTCAAAATGACATCAACATAGTTCAAAGAAATTAGTGCAACACAAAGAAAACACAGGAAAACATCCTATGAAACTCCAAAGAAGGTTTCCTAGCCATTTATGCGAGACGGGGTGCCCGGATCTCGAGACGAAGGCACCCACGGGTGCCCCTATCCATTTTTAGGAACCTCGAGTCTAGTCAAATAACTTAGATTTGTGATTTTGAGGGTTTATGTGTGGTCATTTCCTCCTCCTATTCACACTGGGTTACACTATGACATAGTCTTGAAACATATTCAAATTAGCTAAGGCCTTTCTTATCCCTTATTGCACATTAGAGTTTCATATTTTTCTAGCTTAGTTTTCTTGGGTGTATTTGCTATATTTTAGTGATCATTTATTTAGTTATTTTACTACTCATATAATATTATATTACAATAGAATATTTATATTTTAGTTAATTAGAGGGAATACTCGGTGATTTACATTTTCCTCAAAATCAACCTTCAATATTATATTGTGACAACAAAAGTACAATTCAGTTGGCAAAGAATCATGTCTATCATGCAAGAACTAAACATGTGGAGATTCATCATCACTACATCAAAGAATTGATTCAAAATGATGTGATTCAACTTGTCTACTACAACATTAAGGATCAAATTGCAGATATTTTCACCAAAGCATTAAGTGAAAGAAAGTTTGTAAAATTTAGAGATAAATTAGGGGTCAAGGAAATTATGTAAATGGGTACCTCAGTAGCCATAAGACCCATAGAGGTAGGCGGGACCCATAAAGTGTGGGGAGTTTTTAAAGTTTGTGTGAACATAGAAGAATAAATTTATGGGGGAGTGTTGGAATAAATTTATTAAAAATATGAACAATCATGGTCTGCATAGACCAAATACCCGCAACAAATATTGTTTTATTGCACAAACCATCTAGAACTATCATTTTGTAATTTACTCCTCCATTGTAATCTATAAATACCAGTCGAATGAAACCCTTAAGAAATCAATTTAGTACCGATTTACTTGTGTTTTTATGTGTCGATATATCAACAAATTGTGTATGTTTGGTACCAATCCTATGTGCCATATACTGATAATTTTTGTTAACATTATCCCATCTTCTAGAGTGATAGATATTAGAACTCAACATGTATGTGATGATCCTCATTGATGGGTTTGAGATGTCAACATTTGACATGACATAATTTCCCCTTTGATATTTCATCATCTTGTTGAGGTTTTCCACAACAATGTTTTCATCATGTGCTTAGAAGTGCACAAGTAGGGTGACCATGTTGAAGTAAGGAAGCTCAAACAGTTGAAATACTCTAAGCACCGCTTATTCCAAAACAAAGTTATTATGTCCACATGTTCGGTGTTTACTCTTACTTCCCCACTAATGGATGATAAGTTGTAATCTTGATTGTGGGGGAGGGTGAATGAGGGCTTATATTTTTATTTCTTTGATCTCCACTACTTGTTAATGGAGGACTGGTATGTATAAACACAAAAATTTCATTTTTCTTCATTCCTATAAATCCAAACGCTTTTAAACTACCTTCCCTTGCTTCCACTCACCTTGATCTATTGAGTTTTGATTAGATTCAAGCTTAAATACACTAGGTATGGGAAACCTTATTCACATAGATTACTTGGTTCACTCCTTTACTACTCAATCTAAAATGTGCATAAGGAGTTCTTATTTTCATATTGGGGTATATAATGTGTTTTGTCAGTAATTATCACTGCCATGTCAACCATTTGTATCCAAAAATATAATGAGGAAATTTTTCCTAACTTGTTTAATGCTGGAGGCATTATTTTTATTTTCACACCTCTCTGCTTTTTATAGGCAATGAAAAAATTCAGGTGTGACTAATTTCCTCGTTGGCATTCCAGGATCATGCACACCCTTCCTTACACATACTTTTCCTTTAGAAATTGCCTTATATCACTCAAATTTTGATGCCTTCTTCACATCTTGCTAATTTTTGTATGCGTGTGGTCCTCGACCATGCCATTACTCTTCAATGGGTAATATTTATTGTGCACATAGTCAATGTTTCTTTTCCAAGGTGGTGTTACTTCTCATGATGCACATCATTTAATGTGCTAGCCAATATTTGATGATCTTAATTTTCACATGCACTCCCGGTGCACCTAGTGCTTGGTTTGGATTGTGAGACATATATAGTGGACTCTAATAAACTTCTCAAAAATGAATGAACTATCCAAAAATAACCATTAGCTTTGCACCTTGAATGTACGCATCATGCCTTGATCAATAATAGCTTCAAAATCTCATGAAAATAATGAAATAAAAAAGGAAAGAACTAAAGGAATATTTTTAGGTTGACTCATAGACTCTCTATTTTCCATAAATGCTACTCAATTAGGAGTGTTAGGGTTTGGATATTTTACCATTTAAGTTTCCTGGTAACAGTTCTCCATCAAGCATACACAACTTACATGTAACATTTTCCAAGATGATGTGAATTATGTACAGACATAACCACCTAATTTCTAGATTTCCTAGTTTCTTAGCATATTTTTAATCATAGATAAGGAATTGTGTACCTATTATCACCAAATTACAACACCCCCTGATTGCAGTGATGTGTGTGTGAGGCAATTGGTGTAACTGGGTAACATGGGATTATCTCAAGGTGTGGGACCTTTACATTTGAGACAAAACTCTAGAGAAGGTTAGTTCATCTACCTATACTAGTGTTAATACTACTCCTAGAAAGGGAAATGAAACTATTCTAACACTAACCTAGAATTCCAAGGGACCAAGGAAGAGAAAATGCATAAAATTAAATTCCTAAACTAAGGGAGGTGATAACACCAAGAAAAGGAAAGTGGAGAGATTCTAAGTGAGTGAAAATGGGGAGAAAATAGAGTGGGAGAGAGGGTAGACAATAGTGCCACAATCTAAAACAACATTTACATCCTCATCCTTGTGTGGTACAATAGATTTAGGTCTACAAAGAAACAGTATGCATAATATACCTATAAAAATAATAGAAGGTACATAACACAATACAACTCGAGCTAGGGTGAGAAAAGACAAAAAACACTAATTTTTTTGCTTAAAATGATGCATAATCCATTACAATATAGGCACAAGGCATTAATCCTTTACAAAATTCCCAAATTCAAGGCCTATAATTCACAAAAGTGTTGGAATTTTTTTTACAGAGTTCCTTTACATTCTAGAATGTCTCCCCTACAAATGAGGTGAATTTTACAATATATAGAAGAAGATCCTCAAAATTTCCACACCAACTAATAGATTTATTTATTTAAGGAGGTGAGGGAGGCATAACAAATTCAGGTCCCTGTAAAGAACACAATATGCACAATATACCTGCAAAAATAATGGAAGGAAAATAACACAATAAAACTCGAGCTAGGGTGAGAAAAGCCACAAAACACCAATTTTATTGCTTAAAATGATGCAAAATCCATTACAATATAGGCACAAGGCAAGAATCCTTTACAAAATGCCCAAATTTGAGGCTTGTAACTCACAAAAAGTGTTGAAACAATTTTGAAAGAATTCCTTTACATTCCAAAATGTCTCTCCTACAAATGAGGTGAATTTTATAATATATAGAAGAAGATCCTTGAAATTGCCTCACCAACTGACATATTTCATTAAAGAGGTATGGGAAGCCATAAAAATTAATACTTTTCTTACACGGATAGTCATGGGTGCCACACCTCATTAAATGGGTAGTTGAACAACTTTGTATTTCTTCCATTAATGCTCAGTTTGTTCATGTACTCATCTGGTTACATTAATTTTCACTCCTAGATAGTAGAATTTTATCCCCTCATGACCGGTTGCATAATTACTCCTAGTGTCAGACACTTGCATGAAATATCACTCCCAGATGGTAGAATTTTATCCCCTCATGACTGGTTACATAATTACTCATGGTGTCACCGGTTACATAAATGCTGTGAGCTAGTAACATGTTTTCTTTTCTACCAAAGATTATGTTTCATCATGGCGCAAATGCTTGCTTTTCCACTACCAACCGGTAGAAAAAATTTGATGTTGGCTGGTAGCATCCATAAAAATATTACGAGAACCCTTGCTATCGACCGAAATCTCCTTTGTCACATTTTTCAATTGGCGTTAGCACAAAAATGCTATCGGCCGCTAGCATTTAAAATTGCTTCTAGACCTGCCACTATCCACTACCACCTCCCCACTTTGCCACTTTGACGGTAACATCTATACATGCTACTATCCAATATCATTTTGATTGCTACAGATGGTAGCATCTAAGGATTCTACTAATGCTTATGTGCCATTTCTCTACCGTGACCCATCAATCCTGCTATCGACGATGTAGCATAAAATATGCTACTGGCTAGTAGAATATATTCCTACTTTATCGATAACATAAAAATGCTAGTGGCATGGTGGTTTTCACTCGATTTTTGCACAACTTGCCAACCTTTCCGAAACAACTTGCCCTTTGACACCAAATCAACCATTCATCATAGCTCACAATCTCACCACGAGTTAAGACCAACTCGGTTGAACCAAAACATGAGTCACCCCTATAAAATTCAAGACATTACTTTCCCCATAAAATTCCAATGTTTCGACCTATTCAATTGTCCATTTTGTAGGGTACAAAATATGGATAAAAATTGGTACTTTGGGGTGATTTTCTTGCTAGATCTGAAAGACCGGTGACCACTGGAGGATCCATTAGGCACGAAGTCATTCTAGTTATTGAAATTGATCGACACCCGAGACCTCATATTTTAATCTTCCTAAACATTCTAGGGCTATTCTTACTTAAAACCTTGGTTTGGAGAATGATTGTTCCCTCACAAGATTCTACTTAAAAGTAGAAAGTGTAACTATAACAAGAGGCAAAACTATATAAAAACAGAAAATTCATACACATCCTAAAGGAACATGCGAGAGAGTGCACACACACTTATTAGAAAAGAAACCCTACACTACAACAAAGTATAATGTGCCCAAGCACTTAGAGGAATTAGAAACCTAATCTAATATGTACAAGGAAGATACTTTACTTTAGTAATAATGATTGAGATAAATTCCATTTATTGGAATATGTAATTCCTCTCCATCCAACTTTGAAAATCAAAAACATTGTTTTCTTTGCATCCTTAAATCATATAAGGGCCACTCCATATTACATAAAACTTAGAGTGTCTTCCTAGTTTGGGTCTGTTTACATCCCATTTCAAGACCAAGTCTCCTGTCGAATTTTATATTTTTGGCCTTTCTATCAAATCTCCTATTAATTTAGGCTTGGTCTTTCTCCATTATTTTCATAGCCTAGTTTCTCAACTCCTCTATCTTCATAAGATGTACATACATGACTTCTATGGCATCAGACTAAAATAACTCTAGCTGCTTGATAAGCTCAAAGCTAGTAAATCTAGGGATATTGATAGCCTTTCTTCCCTGCCATAGACAAACCTAAAAGGAGAATAACTGGCTGAATTCTTAGGAGTGATTCTATCAGCCCACAAGGATGATTTTAGTTTGGTATGCCAAGTCCTCTTGTTATCATCCGAGTTCTCCTTATGGTTCTCAACAATTTTTTGTTAATGGACTCGGCTTGCCCATTACCCTGGGGTAATAATTAGATGAAGTGCTTTGAGATATATTCCACTTCTAATAGCTTGCTCAATGATATTTGTGCTAATAAATTCTAGAGAATTATTTGATATGATAGTGGTAGGTACGCCAAACCTTCTTATTATCCCCTTATAGAATCCTCGTATGCTAGACTCATTTGCTTATTTGAGTGTTGCCTCTCTCCACTTGGTGAAATAATTTGTGGCTATAAGGATCCATTTGTGACCCAAGCTAGAGTTTGGATTAATCACTCCAATAAAATGTAGCCCCCATTACATTAATGGCTCATTTACGAAATGGGGTGGAGTGGAAAAGATGTTAACTTCTCGTTTCATTTGAAGAATGCATACTTCTTGAACTTTTTAATCCATGCATACCAATCATTAAACAAATTAGGCCAATAGTAAAAAACTTTCATGATATTGAGATCTATTACTCATGGAGCAAAGTGGCCTCCTGCCTCTCCTCATGGAACTCATGTAGCACATTCTCAATCTGATTTGTTAGGACACACCTTAAGAGAAATCCATTCATATCTTTCTTAAAAAATATGCCATCAATTAGAGCATACAAAATGGATCGAGTCTAAAATACCTCCTCTTTGATTTTCTTAACTATGGAGGGCATAGACCTATTTCAAGATAAAGCATCATATCTCAGGTCCAACAAGGTATAGGCACATCATCAGCTGGCTATTCTTGACCATCTTGTAATACCAAAATAACTTCTTCTTCATTACTTGTTGCATCATCTTTGATTGAAACCTAGCTGCTCACACGAGCCTTTGCCATGGACCATCCTAGTCAATTTGATTGCTATGTCATACTCCATCACACAGGAGATCCAAACTACTCTTTTCTTGTTCAAATACTTTTTCAGGAGGAATTCCTTGACTCCAACATGAGACATTAACAATTGAATCTTATTGTTTGAGACCAAGTGTTTGAACTTCTTCAAAGCTTCTCAAAACAACAAAGACATGCTTCTCGATGAAGGAGTACATGAATTCATAGTCTTCCAAGCTTTGAACAAAGAAAGCTATGGAATATTCACATCCTTCCTTATTCGGTTGCACTAAGATAGTTGAGATTGTATCTGAAACCTCAAAGGCATATAGGATGAAGTCCTTGGAGAAATATGGGTTGATGAGAGTAGAGTTTGAGATATATTCTATTTGATAACTTTAAAACTCTCCTTACCCTCTTCTGTCCACTTGAATGCAAGGTTCTTCTTCAACATCATTGTTAATGACTTAATAAGAGTGGAAAAATCCGACATAAATCATACGATAAAATTGATTCTCCCAAGAAGCTTTGCAGATATTTTTATGACTTGGCAATTGGTAATACACAAATAACTTTAAACCTTTCTGGATCAATAGTCAATACCTATTTATACACAATGTGGCCTAAGATTTTTCCTTCATGAGCTAATATTATACAATTCTTTAGATTTAAAGACACTCCAAATCTCCTGCATATTTGGAACACTTGCGTGAGGTGGAAGAGGTGGTCAACTACGTTCTTGGAGTATACCACGATATCATATAAGTACACAAGAACTATCTTGTTTATTAGCCCCTTCAATGCCATGTCCATTACTCTTTGGAAAGTATCTCCAACATTTGATAGACCAAATGACATTTTATTGTAAGCATATGTGCCCCATTTGGTGGTGGAAGTTTTTTTTATTGGTCATATTCTTTAACCATAATCTAATTGTAGGTTGACTAGCCATCTAGGAGAGAGAACCTTTCCGAACCAGCTACCACTTGTAATATCTACTCCATGGAAGGAAGTAAATAATGATCCTTGAGAGAATCTCTATTCAAGTCCCAAAAATCTACACACAACTTGATATCCTCATTTATTTTCCTAACAAAAATAGATTTTCTACCCACGTAGAGTGCTTACTTGGGAAGATGATGTTTACCTCACCGAGCTTGTTCATTTCCTTCTTCATAAGAGGCTCAATATGAGGATTTATCGGTCTTTGTTTTTATCTAATAGGATAAGCTTCCATATCTAGTTCAATAGTGTGTTGTGCCAACTTGATTGAATCCCCTTTGGTCCTCATAGCTCAAACAAAGACATCGGTAATTTTTGGCAAAGCTCTATGAAATCAAATTTCTCTTGATCAATAATTACCCCGCCAATTTGGTATACTTTACTCTCTCCTACTAAAATAGGCTTTGAATCTTCACCTTTGACTTGAATATTTTCCTTATCTTTCCGAAACTGGTCCTTAGGATTGAATATTGATTCTAAAGTTACTAGGCCTTTTGGAAACTTGTTTGTCTTTAGCTGCACTACTTGATCCCCACAAAGTGCTTCTCTAACTTATCTTGGTTCTTAGTGAGAATTCAAATTCTTCTTGAAGAAAATTTATGATTTATTGATCACTCTCAAACAAGCGCCATCTTTTTTTGTTGTCCACAACTCGCGGCATCACAACTACCTTTATATGAGGTTATGTTTTATCCCTCATGATACTATCAACAACATGAAATACCACTTCAATTGCTACAAGTTTTTTCTCGTAGCCTCATTCTTCTTCCTCGGTATGGCCTCAATGTTGAATCATTCAAAGTCTTGATGCGATCTCATAACCTATTATTATATCCCTTTAAGAGATCATTATTAGAAACATTCATCCCTCTTACTTGGTTTACAATCAACTCACTATCCCTAAAGAATTTCAAGTAAGATATTTTCCTATGGATAAAACAGAAATGTGTCTTATCTGTGAATCTAGGGACCATGAGAGTAATGCTTGTTCTCTTCTTCCATTTATTAAAAATCAACTTAAAAAAACCAACACTCCATCCACATCAAAAGAAGTAAATTTTTTCTAGAAATAACCTAGCAGGGGTAGTTCATACCTGTGGTTAGTTCCTAACCCCTGGATGATGCCATGGGTAGCTTAGATAGTACCACAAATTTGGGGACAACCACCTTGGGTCCCTCAACCAACATGGAATCCTTAGGATTGGTTAGGACAATCTTGGTATGCCCAAGGACACCAACAACCATGGTTTGGTCAAGGTAACCCGAATGCTTGGTCACAACCTAGGTGGAGCCCTAATAATTATGCACAAGGGTGGACATATCCCAATTAGAATAAAAAATCCATAATGGGTTCCCAGGATAAAATTCAAAAATGAAAATTTGGTTCAAACATAAATTCCAACACAACCAATTGCGAATCCCAAAATAAATAAACATCTCCATTCTATGGGGAAAAACAAGGAAAACCAATGGATCTAAATACCATGGATTGTAGAGATATTCAAACCAGATCTGGAAAATTAATTAGTAGTCCACCCACCGTAATTATTCAAATGACGAGAAGAAATTGAAACCCCTAGTTGGTTGTTCCCAAGAAAGATGAAAAAGAAACAACTAAGGAGTCAAGATGAAAATCTATTGAAACTCCATTCCATAAGAGATTTTAAGAAGTTATAGGGACCAAGAAATATGAGTTGGTGCACGAGTTGAGGAAATTAAATATTGATATACCATTGTTACATGAAATCAAGGAAATTTTAGATTTGAAGAAGTTAATCAAGATGCTATATTTAAGAAGACACGGAAGGAAACTTGCTAATTTATTAGCAGGAAAACTCTTACTTCCCAAATATGAGATCTGGTAGCCTTTTTATTTTGTCTCTATAGGGAATAAAGATATACATAATGTTTTGGTTGATTTGGGAGTAGCCATAAATGTGATGATAGTGGAAAATTTGAAAACATTACCATTAACATGTATCCAACCTACTAACACCATATTGTAGATGGAAGACCCATCTCGTAACAAAACCATGAGTTATTAAAGATTTGGTAGTTATGGTGGAGTCATGGGAATATCTAGTGGACTTCCTTATATTGCAACCAAAAGGTAAAACACTTGGTTATCCCATTATTTTGGGTAGACCATTATTAGCTACAATTGCTGCCTTAATTGATTATAGATCAGGTGATATGACTATCTCAAATGGTAAGATTTCTAAGAAAATTTCTTTATACCCCTCTGCACGACCTTTTATTGATAATCAAGAGTAATTGTGGGTTGATGATCCTGACACTAATAAACAAAACATGTCTTCTTTGGCTATGATAATGTTACAAGATCACGTACGGGAGATGGAAGATATGATTAATCAACTATTGAACGAACACCAACTATCCTTGGAATAACGGGTCGGGTTCTACAAAACCTATGGACTTAGTTCTAGAACCTACGGATTTAGTTCCAAAACCATCACATTTATTTCGGAACCTTTAGACTTATCTCGGAACCACATCAATAATGATCCTTGCAAATGAAAATAATTTCACTTTAGAGGAATGAGATTTATCTTAGGGAGGAACAAAAATAGCTATGGAATTAGTAGTTTTAGTTTCAAAGATATCAAGAAATGGTGAGGAATTTTTGGAAAATAGAAGTGATGAGGAGTTTTGTTAGGTTAATTATTTACCTAATATTATTAATTATGCATTATATAATTAATTATTTATTAATTAATTATTGTTGTATTTTGTTATATGGTTTTATCAACCATATTTGGCTTATTATTTTCACGGGTATAATTGTTATGTAGTTATAACAATTATGTGCTTCCGGATGTAATATTGGAAGCTACTGTACTAGTTGTTGCATTGTTGCAACTCCTATTTTGTTTGTATTCAGCTGTACAATACCTATAAGTATTACAGCTCTTTCTTATGTAAATGGTTGATTCTGATTAATAAAATCTTCAGGCTTACGTCCCTATTTACATTTGGTACCAGAGTGAGAATCTGGACCTGTGAAGGTGTGGAAGAGAGAGCAGTAGAGAGAGAGGAGATTGGAGAAGTGTTTGTAGCATTTGAGAGCTTGTGTAGCCTTGTGCAACCTCCCAGATCCATCCTTGCCTCCCCCACATCCTCCTGCTCATTCCAGTGTTTGAAAATTTTTTTACACTTTGGTGCACCCAACACTGAGGTAAAATTTGATGCAGTATATATATATATATATATATATATAATTATTTTTTCCCCATTAGGGGTTTTATCTCTAACATTAGAGAAGTATTTAGAGCTAGTCTTCTATCAAATTTCATTGTGTTTCTACCTGGAAAGTTGTTTGGTTTGTGGGAGGTGAGTTATATTGGAGAGAAAAAATTATTTGAGAACCGAGCTACCTTCCTCTTTGCAAAGGTCGAACTGCAGTGTTTTTTCAGTGACTTCAAGGTTGAATGAATTGAGGACGAGCTGTTGTGTGCCTTTGATACACACCGAGCCCTAGGTATTTTGTTTTGTAGAAGATTCAAGATCCTTCTACTGCCCCTCCTCACGCCAAGTGGTACCTACAAACAATGACCTGCACATAGTAATAAACGAAGGAAAAATGCTCCTCCTCCACACGACCTGTAACCCGCGCCATAGTCAAGAAAAAGATGAGCCACATCTAACAAACAACCTGTAACAAGAAGATCCATATCACCTGCTCATCTCTAATCGACCCTACAACATGTGAGCTAACCTACACATAAGCAAAAACAAGTGAAAAATACACAAAAGCAGCTAAAGCAAAGTGACTTGCACAAAAGAAAAGGAGGTCGGGAAAACAATAAAAAAAACAATGGAGAAGTTAGTGCAAATTATGAACTTGCATCTTTTTGCCCTAATTTTCCATGTCTAATTTTTCTCAGAAAATGTTTTATCTCTCGAATGGGTGATCTGCAATTTGGTTTATCTAGTTTAGTGTTTTCAAAAAGCTTGCAATATGCTCATAATGTTGTTGTTTTGCCCTGTTCTGAAATAATTTTCCAAATTTTCCCCATTTGTGCCCTAATTTCTTCATTTTTATGGGCTGTGTCATTTCTCCTTTGTCAAATCATGAAAAAACTTGAGTTTGATTGAGTCTCGAGTTTGTGCAATTAGTTTCCCAATCCCAAGGTCGAGAGTAATGTCAAATCATGATTCAATTGGTTTAAGATCAAGAAATTTGCCATCCTTGTGAAAATTTTTGATTTCTAGGTATTATACCCTGTAAAATTCATCATCATAACATTATTGCAATGTGGCGGGTTCCTATTGGCCGGGGATATGTGGGAAAATGTTTCTAACTCGTCATTTTTAAAATTTTGGCAAAAGGAAAATTTTGTTCCCTGGCTCCGCTTGGGATTAAAGTGCCTACGTGGCACATTGTGATTGGCTAGAGGAATGGTGGGTGGCGGGCTTGCCTTAGAAATTTTTCTTCCATTTTGCAAAATTTTCTAAGTTAAATTTTTGCCTGAATGTCCATAGCGAATGGCAGGTGGCCACGTGTCCTAGAGAAGTCGGCATGGAAGGGCGGAGGTTTTGAGAAATTTGAAGTTTTTAACTTCAAAACTTTAAAGTTAAAATTTGAGCCAAAGCTCCACCACAAATCACGAGGTGACATGTGGCCAGAAGAAGTCAATATGAGGGGTTGGCAGGTTTTGTAATGGTTTTGAATTTTTAACTTCAAATGGTATAAAGTCAAGTTTTGGGCCGAAGGTCCCCAGCTAATGAGAAGTGGACATGTGTCCGGAAATGTAAAAGTCATGCAGGGGACTGATGGAAAATTTTATGAAATTTGTGCCGCTCCAATCCAGAGCCAACATGTGTCAAAAGGTAGAATTGGGGAAGCTCAGGCCCGAGGAGAATTTTAAAATTTTGTAAATTTTGGCAGGGAGGTCTGAGGGAAGAATTGGAGGCCTGGACCCGTAGCGAATGGGAGAACACCACGTGGCGAGGAAGAGAGCGAGTGTTCGGGCCCATGGAGAATTTTGAGAAAAATTTCCTTTTTCAAAAAAGGAGCAAAATGGATAGAATTGGCCTGCATTTTTAATGGGGCCCACACATGGACACGTGGTGGGCCCAAGAGGCAGGCGGGGAAATTTTGCAAAATTTTCCAAAATTTGAAAAAGGTCGCAAACACATTTTTAAAAGACGGGAGCCCAATCCAATCATGTTTTGACACATGTCCTACCTTGTCTAGAGTCAAAAAGGGTATCTTTGAACTTATTCATGGATCTCATCTGCCACGTGGAAGGAGGACATTTAATGTCGATACAAAATCAACGGTTACTATGTAATTTCATTTTTGGCCGCCATGGGAGCTCCAAGGAGCTTGGAAATCACATTTCTTCATCAAATTTCATCAAACCTTATATGATTTTGGGTCACCTCAGCCTTCTAAGAATGTTGGTGACATTTTTATGACCTAATTTTCTGATTTGTGTTATAGTATTTTGATGCATTTTTTTCTGGGCCCGATGTAGAAAACATGAAAATCAAAAGTTGCAGAGGTGAAATGATTAGGGGAAAAGGTAAAAATGATAAGTAAAACATGCTGGCATGCCTGAATGAAAAAAAAATGTGACCTTGGGATGGATAAGGATCTGAATTTATGTAATATTTTAAAGTTTTTGTGCATCGCTAGCAATATGTAAGTTGTTTTCTAGTTTTATGTCATTTTCATGAAAGGATAAGGGTTTTTGTAAGAAATTTTATCCCTCAAACATATTATTTGCTTGGGGAGGAAGACTCCATGATGGCATGAGGTATATCATGCATTTTGGGATAATTTTCAAGAGAGGAGAGAAAAAGACGTAGAAAATTTTTCAAGCAAAAAACTGGAAGAAACCCATTTTCTCTGAAAAAACCACCTGAGAGCCATTTTCAATTCCATATTGCATCATATTTCATCACGTTGAGTTGGTTTCAGTTGTAAAGCCATCAACAAGCTCTGAGATTGTTCCAATAACATTCCCTTGCTGATGTATTTGATCAATTTTTGGATTATTTGGTGTTATCTCTTGGCAAAATTTGTATATGCTTATGTTTCAGAATGATTTTCAATTTGTGTTTATTGCTCATGTTGCAATCTTGTGTGTGGGATCTTCCTTGATCATACATGGTCTCATTTCTTGTTGATGGTTTAATGGCATTTACAATCTTATATTCAAAAGAGCCTTCATCTAATAGAAGATAAACAGATTTAAAATCATTTTACTGTCCTTGAATATTGAGATTGTCTGTAAACCTCTGGGTGCACCTTAGGTCATGATCAAATAGGGATTCCTGGATACTTTGTTGGTATTTTGCTTCAAGATTTTGTGGCAGGTTATCAAAGGTTGTATGGAAGAGTGTAGATCTGGGCCTCCATTTGGTGCACATATCCTAGTTGAAGGAGTATTTTAAACCCATTGAAAAATCTCTACTGTTTAGGTGTTATAGATCTCTTGCAAAGGTTCTCAAGGAAGTTCGTAATTCCTAGCTAGTCTTGTCTAAACATCTCCCAACAAAATTTCCTTTCAAACTAACTCATCCTACCCATACTACCCCTGCATTGCATTGTGTGTCAACAAAAGAATACAATCCATTCACAAAAATGCACAAAGCATATCAAGATTTTATCATGTCTCTAGCAGCCTTAGCCTTGTCTTGAAAGCATTTCCATCATTTAGTAGTGACAACTCTTTTGAGTTTGGATAATGGATAATTGATCATGTTTTCCAAGGCCATCTCCATAGAATGTGCAAAGCATAAGGATATCTTCACCTCCTTCATTAAACAAAGGCTGCAATATAGGTTCTCTTACCTTGGTTGAAAGGCACAACCTAGAATAGTGAGGATTAGATCAAAATACTTTCAAGGTGCTACCCACTCCCTCAAATCTTGAGTACTATCAAGTCGAGATAGATGTGTTCCCTGCTAAAAATGACACACAAGTCATTTATCTTCCCTTGAGTGTCTTGTGAGATCCATGATGCTGCTTGAGTTGTGAGGGAGATTAAGTTTGGGTACCAATAAAAGTGGTGAAAGAGAGAAAATGTCTTAAAGATCTGGTTTCTATGCAAAAAGAAACCCTAAATACACCACGCATGTAGCCACACAAGCTCCATGTAATCCTCCACTTAGCCACTCCGCATTTTTCAAAAGGTTAGATCGATTTCCTTTTTTAATAAATACAATTTTCTCCTTTTCTTATGCCAAGTGCTCATAGAGCCTGAGTGGATAGTGGAAAAGTCTTGGTAGAGGGAGGTTTGAGGTTCAAATCCCACCCCCAATATGAAAATTTTCAATTTTGAAATCTGGCGGAAAATTTAGAGAAATCACCAAACTTGGAGGAGGTTTTAGCGGAAAAACCTTGACTAAACTGCTTAGTCATAACTAAACAGGCATCTAAATTTTAGTGAGAAAATCCCTAAATTAGGGTAAATTTTTTTTTCTCCACTAGGCCTGTTTTCCCATTTTGGGCATTTTTTGCAAAAGGAAGACCTTCCAAAACTTCATCTTGGGCATTTTTTTAAAGGTTTCTAGAATTTTGGGTCATTTTGGGCTCCAAAGGCCACGGGGCCCGTAAAACAAAAACAATTTGCCTGCCATTCAATTTTTTTAGTTTTTTTAATGTAATTTGTATATCTTGTATTATATTGTTCTAATTTACTGACTTACCAAAGTCAACTACAAACTTTGTAACTACTTAGAAATTGGTAGAATTATAATAAAAAATAGCTAAAAATTGGTTCTATAACACTCATGAGATCCTAGATCTCATTCGTAGCGTTCAGTATATACGGTGCCTCTAGGAAGCACTTACGGGTAAAGCCGTTGTGACTACTACTACACTTAATGCCTAATATAGCTACAACAACATCATCTGGGCATCATCCCTATAAATTGATGGGGAGTAATAAGGTCACAAGTGCACACATTATGAGCCATCCCATCCGTCTGTGAATGATTGCATGACATAAATCCAAACTGAGAAATTATCCAAGTATATAACGAAGTTATGCACACGTATGAGGATATTTCTTTGAGCCGGTGTCAATAATCACATAGACCCCATCAGTACTATCTTGGTACCATGTATTGAATTCTTTCACGTACGTTAATGCCTCTTTCATGTACCACTGGGTATATAGAAAGGGTGATCTTCTTCCACACACGCTGGGTATATTGAAGGGTGCATATATAGAAAGGTTTGGTATATTGGATTGACGATATATAGATTGGGAGACCTTATACCTAGAGTGATAAGAGCCAAACCCTGTCAATGATCTCTGCAAAATGGGCACCAATGCCCCCAAATTTTTTTCTTAGATTCAAAACTACTCAGAGGAAACAACTATGTTACATGGAAGACAAAATTCAAGACACAACTTGAGTTTGAAGAAATCTAGCCTACATCGTGAATGGTACTCGACCGAGATCGCCTACTAATACAACAAAATAGTGGCGAGTTTGATAAAGTAGATCGAAGGCCAAAGTCATCATCTTGTTTAGAGTGTCCGACGATGTGTAACCCCACATTTGAGATGCCAAAACAACCAAAGAAGCATGGGATAAGTTGAGCACAGTATATGAGGCCAAGAACAAGAATGTTATACTAAATTTGTAGAGTCAGTTACACACATTAAAGTTCAAGTAGAATGAAAAATAGAAGCTTTCTTAAGAAGAGTTACATAATTGAGGGCTTCACTTCTAGCCTTGGGAGAACCAGTCACAGATGATGCTCTCATTCCCATTATTTTGAGATCACTCCCCTCTTCTTACCACATTTTTGTCACAACACTAAACATGTCAGATACGACAATTGGTTTTGACAAACTGGTAAACCTACTGCAATAAGAGGAAGCAATGCACAATAAGGATGATGAAGAGGAGTAGGCATTGTCTTCACATCAAAAATGGAAAGGAAAAGGTAAAGGAAAACCTAATTCCTATCAAAAATCCCAAAATCAAAATCAAGTATCAAGGGGATAGACAATAGAAGAAGCAATGTCCAATCTACAAAAGAGGACATAACCTACAAGATTGTTGGTATAATACTTACAAGAAAGGTTCATCAAGAAACTCTGGACCTCCAAAATAATCTAATAAGGGACATTCTAACTACAATCAAGGGCAGAAAAAGGGGAACTGGAAAAGAAGACCCCACCAGCAAGGTAATATTGCTGAGTAACAAGAATAGTTAGACAATGAAGACTTCTTGTTCACTGCTCGATCAAGTGAACCATCCACATCATCTAGTGATGTTTGGTATGTTGATTCAGGGGCCACTCAACACATGACTGGCCATAGAGACTAGTTTATTTCAATGAGGGACACGCCATCGAAAAATCATGTTTCGTTGGGAGATGATTCTTCATATATAGTTCAGGGGATTGGGAACATTTCTCTACCCCTTGGTTCACGCAAATGTAGACTATCAGATGTCTTATATGTCCCTAGGTTGAAAAAGAATCTGATTTCATTCAGTCAAATCCTAGATCAAAACTTAAAAATTGACTTTGATAGTCATCCTATTAAGAAAACATGTTTGATTCGAGACAAATCACAAGGCTCGAAAATAGTTACAAAATCCTCCAATGTGGGATGCATGTTCTAGCTTGATTTTTCCACAGACATGATCATGCACTTGTGGCTAAGAACTCTACCTCAGCACATTTGTGGCATTGGATACTTGGTCATGTTAGTTTTAAGTATCTCGAGACACTTCACCAGCATAATATGGTACATGGGCTACCATCTCTTAAGAAGGAGATAGACAAGTGTCCTCACTGCCTAGTAGGAAAACAATATAGAGCTTCATTCTAAAAGGTTACATATCAAGCTCATGGTAAGCTTGATCTGGTTCATACCGATATTTGCATTCTAATGTAACCAAGTCATTCTAGATTTCATTACTTCATGCTATGTGTTCATGACTATTCAAGAAAAATGTGGATGTTTTGTCTTCATAAGAAAAGTGAAGCTTTTAAAACCTTCAAAAAGTTCAAAGTAGTAGTTGAGAATGAAATTGGTCATCACATCATAACTCTCCACTTAGATTGAGGGGGGGAATTCACCAATGATGAGTTTAGATACTACCTACAAACTCATGGGATTTGTCAACAAATGCCTCCTCCACACACACCACAACAAAATGGTGTTGTTGAGAGAAGAAATCATACTATCATGGAAATGGTGCAATGTATGATCGATGATTCTAAATTTCAAAGACATTCTAGGTAGAAGTAGCAAAGACAATAGTTTATTTGTTAAACAGAGTGCCCACTGTTGCTCTTGATGGAGTAACACCACAAGAAGCATGGTCAAAATGAAAACCATCTATTACACACCTTAGAGTATTTGGGTGTAAAGTAAAGCATGCACATACCCAAACAAAACAAAAAGAAATTGGACATGAAGTCATAAAACTCATCTTTATTGGGTATAGATTGATGGATCCTAAGACTAAAAAGTCTACACCAGCAAAGATGTTGAGTTTTTGAGAAGAAGGAAGCGAAGACTCCTCCGGACTCATAAGATGTAGATTTTTCACGTGTTGTAAAAATTGAAGTTGATGTTACCTCGAGTAAGATGAAAGTGATGATGGGGATGATGGTGTTGATCGGATAGAACCAGGACCCACGGTAATAGTTTAACACATGCCTAAATGGTGTACAAGTACATTACGAGATGCAAGAATGGATGCTCCACCTGGATACATCCACACCTAGACCATGAGACTGCAAAGAAAGCAAGAGAAGAAGTTAACTTTACCTTGATGAGTAGAGTTATTGAATCGATGAGCCCTCAATATTCCAGAAGCCCTAAAAAAAAGATTGGAAAGATGCCATGGATTCGAATATCAATCGGTGATGAAGAATAACACTTGGAAACTTTTTGATCTTCCACCAGGGAAGAAACCCATTGGATGTAGATGGATATTTAAAACAAAGTACAAAGCAGATGGGACAATGGACAAGTATAAAGCAAGACTTATAACAAAGGGGTATGCACAAAAATAAGGTATTAACTATGAGGAGACATTTTCTCCCATAGTTAAGATCAAAATGATCGGGATGATTATTGCTCTAGCTGCTCGGGCTTTGGATGGAAATTCCACCAAATGGACGTAAAAAGTGCCTTCCTAAAAAGAGATTTACAAGAAGTCTACATGACTCAACCTGAGGAATATGTAGTCCCTGGTCAAGAAGCAAAGGTATGCAGACTCAGGAAATCTCTATATGGCCTTAAAAAGGCACCTCAAGCATGGTACATCAAGATTGATGAGCATCTCATACAACATGGATTTGTTAGAAATCCATTCAATCCTAATATCTACCTCAAAAAGCAAGGGGGGAGATGGTTATTGTTGTTGTCTATGTTGTCAATCTATTCATCATTGGTAGTTCAATGAGGATGATTGATGCAATGAAGAAAGATCTTAATCAATCATTCGACATGACCGATCTCTCGAGATGATGCACTATTTTCTTGGATAGGAAGTGTGGCGTAAAGAGAATCATATTTTTTTTCTCGGATGAAATACACCAAGACTATGCTCGAGAAGATTAGGATGATGGATGCACACTAATTGCTACACCCATGGAGAACAGATTGTAGTTATCTCATTCAAATCCATCTCATGAGGTAAGTGCCACTCTCTATCAAGAAATGATCTGGGAGTCTCATTTACCCGACCTACACTAGACTAGATATATTAGCTTTACAGTTGAGCTATCTATCCAGTTCATGCAGAACCCAAAGTTTATCATTAAAAAGTAGAAAGGCACATTTTGAGATATCTCAAAGGATCAGTGGATCTTGGTCTAGATACAAGAATAATGACAACTTATTCTTGACTAGATATTCAGATTCAGATCACGTAGGTAACATTGATGATAGGAAATCCACTTTTATATTTTTATTCTTTATGGGATCTGGACCAATATCACGGGGAAGCAAGAAAAACACTTTGTTTCTCACTCTTCCATAGAAGCTGAGTATCGTTCTACAAGAGAAGTTGTCTATGAAGTGATTTGGCTACGTCGCATACTAGAAGGACTTGGAATACCACAGGACAAACCGACCACCATGTATGTTGATAATGAAGGTGTTCTCAAACTTGTTTGCAATCTAGTTTTTCACAAAAGAACAAAGCACATTGAGGTACAAGTACATTTCATACGCGAACATGTGTTGAAGCACAACATCCAACTTCAATATTGTCCAATAGCTAAACAAAGGGTAGATATCTTCACAAAGTCACTTGCACATGACAAGTTTGAGTTGTTCAGAGAGTTCCTCTCCACATCCCTTGAGACAATGCACAATTAAGGGGGGGAATGTTAGGTTAATTATTTACCTAATATTATTAATTATGCATTATATAATTAATTATTTATTAATTAATTATTGTTGTATTTTGTTATATGGTTTTATCAACCATATTTGGCTTATTATTTTCACGGGTATAGTTGTTATGTAGTTATAACAATTATGTGCTTCCCAGGATGTAATATTGAAACTATCAGTACTAGTTGTTGCATTGTTGCAACTCCTATTTTATTTGTATTTAGCTATACAATACCTATAAGTATCTCAGCTCTTTCCTCGTGTAAATGGTTGATTCGATTAATAAAATCTTTAGGCTTCCATCCTTGTTTACAAGTTTGACCGACAACAAGATAAGTATTATAACTCTTCATACTATCCTTTTTCCAAAGTATTCTTTCTCAAGGGAATTTTGGACATTTTGCTACATATCATATGTTATTATCACATCCATGTCCACTAAGAACTTTAATGGAACCCTTTCAACAAATTAGTTCATCACACATTGGAACCAAACATGTTGAGATTCGACGGGTAAAAGTTTGAACATTAATAATCGATGTAAGAATGATGAGAACCTAAATTGTTTGATGTTCTCAAATATCATACTGAACTTTTGCTTGGGACTATAAATACATGAAAGGAATCCATACAAGTATTTACACCCATCACATCTATACTAAAAACATTAAACCGGTTAGCAACCCCAGAAGGATTAATCCAGCCTTAAGGGACATAGTCAAACAATAAATTGAAAAACTATTACAAGTAGGTTTTATTTACCCTATCTTAGATAGTCAGTGGGTGTCTCCTCTTATAATTGTGCCTAAAAATAATGGAAAATGTAGAATTTGTATTGATTATAGGGAGTTGAAAAAATCCACACTGAGAGATTATTTTCCCTTACCATTCATAGATCAAATTTTGGACAACCTTGCGGGTAAAAATATTTTTCCTTCCTAGATGACTTTAGTGGATATAATCAAACCGAGTTGGTGCTTTGAGGATCGGAGAAAAATACCTTTACTTGTCCATGGGGTATCTTTTCCTATATGGTATTTCCATTTGGACTATGTAATGCTCCAACAACCTTCCAAAGATTTGTATTAGCAATTTTTGTAGACCTAATGAATGATTGTGTAGAGGTATACATGGATGACTTTACTGTACATGGAAACACATTTGATGATGCTTTGAATAATTATGACAGATGAGTACTAATAAGATGTGAGGAACACCATTTGTCTCTTAGTCATGAGAAATGTTTAATGATGCTTGATGAGGGGATTGTATTAGAAAACCACATATCAAAAAGAGGAATTCAAGTTAACCAAGAAAAAATTAGGATTATTTCAGACTTTCCTGTTCCCCAAACCCCCATAAATATCAAGTCATTTATAGGGAATGTTGGATACTATAGGCATTTTATTAAGGATTTTAGTAAAATTGCTGCCCCAATGTTTAGTTTACTTACCAAGGATTGTGAATTCTATTGGGATGAAAAGTGTCAACATGATTTTGAGGAAATTAAAGAAAAATTAATCACTGCCCCAATATTGAGAGGACCTAATTGGGAGAAACCTTTTCACATCCAAACAAATGCCTCAAATAACTTAATAGGTGTAGTTTTGGGACATAAATATGAAGAAGGGAAAATGTATGTTATTTACTACCTTAGTAAAAATCTTACTCCCACTAAAAGAAATTACACTATCACTAAAAATAATTTCTTGTTATGATCTATAAAAATAATAAATTTAGACATTATATTATAGGTACAAAATATTTGTACATACAAATCACTCAATAATTAGATACTTAATGAACAAACCAATGGTTGGAGGTAGGATAATTAGATGGTTATTACTTTTACAAGAATTTGATATTACCATAGTAGATAATCTAGGAAAATATAATGTGGTAGATGATTTCTTGTCAAGACTGACCACTACATGGGAGCAAGATCTAGTTAAGGACAAATTTCTAGATGAAAAATTATTTGCTATTTCAGCTGATACACCATGGTTTGTTGATATGGAAAATTATCTTACAACAAGGAAGTTTCCTCCTTTTGAATAAGAAACAAATGAAGAATTTAATCAAAACAAATGCACAATTTAAATGGTTAAATGGAATGTTGTTTAAATGTGGTCTTGATTTGGTTTTATGCGGTGTGTGAGAGAAAATGAAATCTTTGACATACTTAGGGCATGTCATGATGAACCAAGTGGAGGAAACTTTTAAGTAAAAATAAAATCTCACAAGATACTTGGCATTAGCTATTATTGGCCATCTCTGTATAAATATGTGAAGAGATATATCAAGCGGTGTGATCCCTGTCAAAGGATGGGATAACCAACCTTTACTAGTGAAATGCCTCTGTAACCTCAAGTAGTGATTGAACCATTTGAAAGGTGGGGGCTAGATTTTGTTGGTCCCTTTAGTCATCCTTCACAATTAAAGGTGCACATTATTGTGTGTAATGATTATGTGACAAAGTGGGAAGAGGTGTAGGCTTTAAAAAAAGGCACTAAAGAAGTAATTTCTGATTTCCTTTGGCACAAAATTATGATGAAGTTTGGTGCACCAAGGAGTATAGTTTCAGATCAGGGGCCACAATTCATGTCTAATATGATTCGAGCCTTCACAATGTACTATCAGATAAATCATAGGAATTCATCTCCCTATCACCCATAATCAAATGGAAAAGTAGATGTAACAAATAGAGAATTGGAAAACATCCCTACCAAACCAGTTAAATCAGATAGAAGAGATTGGGTAAAAAGACTACATGAGGTTTTTTGGGCATATAATACAACTTGAAAGACTACAACAAGGTTTTCAACATATGAGTTAGTCTATAGGAAAAATCCCTTATTACCTATTGAATTTTAACTACAAACATTGAGGACAACAACTAAAGTGGGTATTAATTTGGATGTAACACAAAAGGAAAGAATTCTTCAACTCAATGAATTGGATGAGTTGAGAATGGAAGCACATCAATGCAGATAAAGATAATCTAATATCAATGGAAGCGGTGACATGACATGCATATCAAGAAAAGGAAATTCAAGGTAGGAGATTGGGCATTACTATTTGATTCCAAGTACCAAAAATTCAAGGAAAAGTTGAGAACCAGATGGTTAGGACCCTATAAAATTGAGTAGATATTTGACAATGGCTATATTCAGCTACTTCCCATTGATGGCAGCAGAAGGACAATTTTTGTCAATGGACATAGGCTAAAACTTTATAGGAATCCTCCTACTAGGGATGAATTACTCAAGCAAGTAGATTGAAGCCGATAAAAATTTGATCATATGGAAGAACCTAGTTCTTCCAAAATGACCAAATAATCGATGCATGTATCCAAAATAAAGGGAAGAGAATGAAAACTAGTAAATAGCGTTCTCTTCCCCCAAAAAATAAAAAAATAAAAAAAATAAATAAAAAGGGAAGGAATGAAAACCAATAAATGGCATTCTCTTCCCAAAAAATATCTCAAAGATAAATTGAAAACCATAAATGGTGATTGGTCTCCTCAATAAATGGCTAATGTAAAATAAAAATAATTTGTTTGAATTCCAGCTGTATTTTCTAACCATTTTTCGTTTTTCACTTTTAGGAATGACGAGTCATCAAGACAGAGGGATTACATCAGCAAAGGATGGTAATTATGTCTTGAACTTATTAAAGGTTAAATTAAAAGTTTGCATGTGTGATTAGACTTGATTTAAAAATTCGGTATGATGAGTCATTTATTGTGTATTATGATTAAAAGAAAGTAATCATGAGGTTGATGTTGATATAATAAAAAAGTGGCGGCGTATTTATAATTACCTATCATTTGGGTGGAATAAATGAATTTGAGAAGCATTTGTAGAAGAATTTCAAAGAAGAAGAAGAAGAATTGTATTTTAATTCCCACTAAACCCATCAATTCCGCAGATAAACACAACATTTCCACAGCTAAATACAATAGTTTTGTAGCTAAATCCAGTAGTTTTGTAGCTAATTATAAATTTGAAGAAAGAAGAATTCGAATCATCCTCTTTGCTATGGGGATTAAAAAGAAGTCAGAGCTAGAGGATGATACCTAACTTCTTGCAGATGAAGAAGTGGTAACCATTTTTGGACGAGCAAGGTGGCTAGAGTTCCTGAAAATGTTCTCGAGGTAAAATGATGAATTGGTAAGGGAATTTGTTGTAAATTTAGAAGAATCTAGAACTAAAGTTAGAATCATTGTAATTCCTTTTACCATCAATACAATGAGTAATGTGTCTGGAATACCAATTTTGCATGTCCCAAATCCTATCAAGGGAACCCTTAAAGATCTAGTGGAAACCTTGATACAAGAGGGGGAATCTGAGCCCTAATATATCTATAACACCAATAAAATCATAAAGGGGGTCAGAAGGGACAGATTTCCCAAACCCTTTGACATGGTAACATTTTGGGTAGTTAAGTATTTAACTTGTGATGGTCAATTTGGGACTGTGGGAAGAGAAGTCCTTAAGATGTTAATATATCTTAGGTATGGGAATTCAAAACTAAAATATATAGTAAATCTTCTAGGATTCCTTTTTGACTCCATCCAGACAATGGATTAGAGGTATTCCTGGGGAGTTGGAATAATCAAACATCATGGGTTAATCCATTTGGTATGCCAACACCATTTTATTTTGAAGAAAAATGAAGAAGAAATATGGGAAACATATCTTAACAAGTTTAAGCAAAACCCTTATATTATCAAGAGGGGAATACCAACCCCTTTTTATCCTACAAGTTATTTGGAGATTGATGTCCCTGTAGAGGAAAAAAAGGAAATAGGTGGGGTTAATGTACCAAAAAGAAGGATATCTGGAAGAAGGATTAAAGCTACAGAACCTACTGTGCCTGTAAAAGAAACTCCTTCCTCTGCAACAGTACCAGGAGAACTAATATCTATCTTTGACAGTGATAGTTCACCTAAGCTAGAGCATGAAGTGAAAGTTAGAAGATCTAGGAGGAAACCCATTTCCAGACATTTTGAAGCTCCCCAAAGAAGAAGAGTTCATAAGAGATCTAGGGAAATTCTAGAAGAGATGGAAGAACAAGATGGGTTGGAAAAAGAAGTCACTTGATATTTTGGGTAGCATGGCCATGACTCCTCCTAAGCCAAGCCAAACTAAGGTGGAGAAGGAAGATGAAAGATTTGAAGAACATGATTTTCAAGAGTTTGGTGAACCAACAGCATAGTCACATGAAGAATAAGAATTGACATCTTGGAAATGGAAAGGGAAATCCCCTTTAGTAGAAGAGGAATGCTCATTTCCCAATGAACTTTTAGAAAAGGAGAGGAAACAAAACATTTGAAACAAACTCTATTTTTTTCCAGAATAGAAATCATCATCAGAGAGAAGGATGAGGAATTAAACTTCCTCAAACTCAAGTTATAACAGAGGAAAATGCTCATTGAGTAATTAACAAATCAACTCACAAATAGGACTGAAGAATTGACAATGGTCAAATAATAGATGATGGAAAAAGAAGAAGAATGTCAATTTTCTAGAAGACCAAGTGCTATGTCAATAGTATCTACATAGACTGAATTGACTTACTGGCCACTCAAAAAGTTGTGGGATGATACCTGCAGGGAACTTAATGAATTCAAAACATCAAATGAGGACCTGAGAAACAAGATGGAAGAAGAAAATAAAGCAAGGAAGAAATGGGAAGAAAAAATCTACAAAGAGGAAGAATACAAATTTAAATGTCTTGTAAAAATACAAATGGTTTGCATGATGAATGAAAAATTACTCACATGCAGGAGACCTCTGCATACAATATCTTTCTAGAAGAACAATTTATTCACTGACAACTGTCAAGAATTACATGTGGCCTTCCACATGAAATAAAAGATGAATATGAGTTCATGACAACATATTCCTTAGCTAGTGTAGAGCAGAAAAATCTTCTCTGCGAATTCTATCTCTGCAATCTTATGCTAGAAAATAACACATGCTTCATGATCAATTTGTATGTAGGGGAAAGCTAGCTGAATGCATTTGTTTTTTTCTTGAAAATCAGGTTGCATGGAAAGAGAGAGATTTTGAGCATCTATTAAAAGCTAGTTCATCTGGTCTCTACATGAGGGCTCACTATGGTAAACCATCTACCTTTGCTATACATTTCAGATCCCATGCCTTTGATAGTTAGTTCAAGGAACACTATTTGGACAGTTTATAGAAAAGTATTGATGCCTTCACCTCTTATGAGGAGGAGAGATTTGAAGATATTTATGATGGATGCTTGAAAAGATGGGAGTTTCTCACATTTGCATTGAGAATAAGAGAAGTGGTATCTCCCACAAACTTAATATGGAGCTTAGAAAGAGAAAAAGCCTTGTGCATACTAATCACTCAGGTTAATGAAAAACATAGGGGCATATGGATGGAAATGAGAACAAGGCCTCCCCTTCTTCTCACTCCCATGTCTCCATGGAAAAACACAGAGCCTCAAGATCCCACTCAATTTGAGGAATGGAAGAGGAAAGTAGAAGCAAGATCAAGGTATAGTACTTCTGAAATAAAACACTGGGATATTAAGTTTTAGCCATTTGACTTGAAAGATCAATTAGAATGCGTAATACACAACCCAAGATTTGAAGAGTAAATTTTGTAAGGGGACTTACAAACAAGTAAGTATGGGGGAGATGATAAGGCAAAAATATGTCTTGTTAATGCATAATAAATAATCTTCTTTTACTCTCCTTTTTATCACGTTTGACTGCATTTTGTGACTTTTGTTTGATATAATGTAAGTTAGAATGTAATTGTCCATTTTTTTTAATTTAGTTCTAAAGTTTAAAAGCTCTGTAATTCCTAACAAAGTGTGTGGAAATTCAGTTTTCTGAAAAAAATAGGTCATGATCACCAAAGAACAAAGTATGAAGTGATCAACATGTTTTTGGGAGCCTTGGCTTCAATATGGCTTAGTTCTCGAAACTTCCAGACTTAGTTCTAGAACTTTATCACATATTTTATGAGATCTATCGCTTAGTTTCAAAATTTCAGACTTAGTTTCAAAACTCCAACACTTAGTTCCAGAACTCTTGCGTTTAGCTCTGTAACTTTCACAGTTAGATCAAGAATAGTCCCCTTTAGTTCCGGAACTTCTCCAAAGTTCAAACCAATGGGAATCTATTTATTTTGATGAAATCCAATGATAGAGAAATCAATGAGCCTTTAATCGAAGTGGATTAGAAGATTTCCGATTCTTCATACTCAAAGATCCAAGGATAATTTATCAGACAACTATACATCTAGGAAGGTTCCAAATTCAATATCTATTTTGGGCATAATTTGGTTCCATCTCGAATAGGTAGAATAGGCTATAGAATAGATATGGCTATAAATATATATATTATATATATATATATGTAGATATATTAAGAAAAATAATATATACATACAAATACATAGAGATAGAGATATAGAAAGATCCATAGTACGTTTTTGTAAGACAAAATATTTCAGCAATAAAATAGCCACTTCTTTTTTAGAGAATATTACCTTTTCAAACCCCGATTCAAGGTGGAGCAAGGGCCCACTCCTCCAAGAACCAAGATCCTCATTTTATTGGTATTTATATTTTTAAAGCAAATAGTGTAGATCTGTTAATTCTGTAAATGATTTTGATTCTTTAAGTTGAACTCTATTGTATACTTATCCCTGCAGGTGTTATAGACTATATTTTTATTTCCTTGCAAGATTTTCATAGCATTTTCAACCATGTGTTTATTTCCAAGTAAAGAGTGTTTACTTCTACATTTGTGTGTTTATTTCAGCAATCTATTTATTCATGTATGTGTGTTTATTTCAAAGCATGAGCGTTTATTTCAGCAATTTTATTTCAACATATAGATAATAAGGCTTCGGCCATGGAATCCTAAGGAAAGTGTAAAAACTCCGTAAAATAAAAATAACAAATACCTACAAAGTGAATTACTAGATCATTAAGATTTTCTTGTTGCATATAGCTTCCGACACCCCCTGGTTTGAATATGACATCAAAAAAGAGTTGATTAAATGAAGGGAATAATGAAATCCATAATTTTTGGTGCCGTTGTTGGGGACCAAATAGTTAGAATTGTCTAATTAGGTTCAACAAGAGCAACAATCATGCATCTAGTAATTAAAGAATCTTCCCTACATCATCATAAAATTTATAAGTAGACCAAGAGACTCCAAGGGTAGATTCCTCCAAAAAATATCTGAACAAGAATCATCAACATATTCTCGATCAAATAAGGAAGTTGACCAAGAATTAGAAGCACCATTATCCCCTATCGACAAGAAGCATAATTGCCACCATTGGAATTCTTGGACCGATCCACTAGAAGGAAGTGGAACCTTTAGAAAGAGGATTATATACCAAGACCTATTTAGAGAAAGTTTTGATTCACAATTGAGTAGTCAACCTCCTTCTCTTGACTTTTCACCTTCCCCAAAATAGATCACATACCATATTGATTGGGAGAAAAGTCTAGAAGGTACTTTCGCAGAAATGGCATGAGAAGCTGAAAGAGAACCTAATAGGAGCTTTACTTATCTAATTCAATTTGGACAATGATGATACACCCATGAAGAATATTTCACTTGCACATTTACCCATATTTAGAGGAATGTCATATGAAGATCCCTGATAAATTTCTATTTGAATTTAAAGTACTATGTCATACTTATGATTACAAAAAAATAATCAAAATCTCAAGTTGTTTCCATCTACCCCGAAGGATTCAATAATGAGGTGGTTTATGGGATTAACATCTAATTCTATTACCACCGGGGCACAAATGTAAGTTGCCTTCCTAGACAAGTATCAATACTACTATAGAGGGAGGAACTGGAAGGAAGAATTTTCAAAATAAAGCAAGAGGAGGATGAGAATATGGAAGATTATTTAGACATATTCCTCTTTGCAAGTAAAAGATGTGGATTTGTACTACAAGAGGAGTTAAGAAAATCATTTTTCTTAAAGGTCTAGATGATGAATCTAGGAAGCCCTTTATTTTATGGGAGGTGGAAGCATTGATTAATTAAGAATGAATGATATTAAATATATTTGTAGAAGCTATTCAAGAATAAGGGGGTGGACCAAGAAAAGGAAAAATAGTTAAAATTTTGAACCTAGATATAAAAAAACTGATGGATGAACTGGAAAACTTTAAAACATAAATTTTAGTTCAATTAACCTCCACCATGGATGGATTGTAAGCTAAAGAAAATGTTAAAATTGAACCATTAGCTATGTATTTTCCTAGATGCAGGAAGAAGCATGCAACAAGAGATTATCCTCTAGATAAAACATAAATCTTTCTTATCTTTGAATCTAGGGATCATGAGAGTAATGTTTGTTATCTTTTTCCATTTATTAAAAACCAGCTTAAACAAACCAACACTCCATCCACATCAAAAGAAGTAAATTTTGTCCAGAGACAACCTTTCCAAGGGTAGTTCATACCAATTGGTTCCTAACCCCGTATGATGCCATGGGTAGCTCAAAGTGTAATGCACCGCCTCGAGACACCGAAAACTAGACCAATAAGTTGGTATTTTTTTGATAGTGAGAGCTAATGTTTCACCTAACTGTTTCCCATTAAATAATTAATTTATGTCAATCTAATTTACCCGATTGCTAAAACACTAACTCTAATTAACTTTATTTATTTAGTTTCTATTCATTTACTAAAGACAACCTAGGAAAAGACTACCTCTCTTTTAAATTAAATTAGATTTTCCCCTTTTTATTAATTTTCCCACACACCACAAAAGTTATTTTCCCATTCCCACTTTAAATCCCATGACTAAAAGAAAGTGTGTAGGGTCACTTATGGACCCTAGGATTGAACCAATCTTGGCCCTTGATCTCCTTTTTCCCTAAAGTTTGCCCTAACATCTTTATCCTTTTATTTTCTAATCTACTTTTGTCATTCTTTTTCTCATTTTGTTTTGGTTTTGTCTTTTGGATGTGCAGGTTAAGGAGCTATGGAGGCTTGCTTCCATGGAGTTTTTTTATGGAAGCTACATTATTATACTATGTACAAATTTTATATCCATTATTATTATTAAAAATATATATATACAAATATTTCCTTACCCGAAAATCTAATTATTGGGTAAGTAGAATACCCTCAAATTTTCTTTTATAGAAAATGAAAGAAAATCTACTCATGAGAACTCATGTATATATATATATATATATATATATATATATAAACACACACGTAATGATAATATATATATTTGTATATTAAAAAATAAAACCAAATTAAAAGACTAACCCAATGTCAAAAATGTAGGTTTGTGGTGAGGGTTTTGGGAGAGCGGCGCGGGGGTGGCTGCAAGGGGGTGCATGCACTGGGCGGTGGTGTCATGGCGTGGGCATAAAGGGATATGTGCGGTGGGGAGAGGTGGCTTGGCAGGGGGCAGGTTGGGGCAGCCGTGGATGGGTGGGGGAGGGGTTCGGCCCTCCCCAACACAAAACAATGCACGATAAAAAAAGTTGATTCTTTGTTTGTTTATTATTATTATTTTGTTTATACAATCTAAGTTTTAATTTAATTTTGTATATATATATATATATATATATATATACACATATATATATACATATATATAGATAATACACACACACACACACACACATGTATATATGTATATTGGTTATTCTACTATAGCAATAATAATATTAACTATAGTGTATATATATATATATAACTATGCTTAACATAATGTAGTTCTTGTTATAAATGTAATCATATTTTTGATATATTTGTAGTATTTACAATTTAAAGATAATGTATTTCGAGTTGACAATAACATATATATATATATATATATATATATATATATATATATATATATATTTACACAATGATAAATAATGATGATTTCAACTTATAAAATAACATATTTTAATTTTATTATTTTGATGCAAAAAGGAACTTAAAATTTTCAACTATTCACATTAAATGATTTACCTATTTTGATATTGCAAATGATGAAACCAAAATTTTGAAAAGGAAGATATTGACTAAGCTAACACTTAGTGAGAGAGATAGGCACATCAAATCTACTTCTACATCCATTCAAATAAGATGACCAAAAGGAAAGTAAAACTAGTCTTATTCTATTCTCTAACTTTTCAAAACTTGTAAGAATAAGGGTGTTTCAAGAATGATATTAAATCTTACATTTACACAAGTTTTCAACATTTTACAAAGATGAAATCTACCACAAGAATAAATGAACTTTCCAATAACTTGTCCTTCTTTCAAAAAGTAGTCCCAACAATTCATATTAAGAAAATTTTCACTATCTTACAAGCCTTTATTTCAAAGGTTTAAGTTTCAAAAAGGCATAGCATAGTTCTATAACATTCCAAGTATTCAAGGAAAACAATGCAAGGTAACATGCAAATATTGAGGGTAGATTTATCAACAAATGTGATGCTAGTTTACATATAACTCCAAATACAAAAGAGGATTTTACACACAAGGAAAGCTTCCACAAGCCATTCTTTTCAAGATACAATGAGGTAATGTTCACAAGAGAGAGAAGATGCCAAAGAAAACTCCAACTACCACCAACTTCCATCATGAGATCCAACTTCAAATGCCTTTAAGGAATCCAACCAAGGAGAAGAAGCTTGTTTTACCACCCAACCATAGGCATCATTACATGCCTTCCCAAGGTTGGGATGCATGCTAGCCTCCCCCAAGCCCATGGGAAAGAGGACAACTATCCACAACTATGCACAAGAGAGAGGGTGTACAAAAACATTTCATCCACACAAAAATAAGACAAATATCCAAAACAAGACTCCAACTTTGTAAAGATGAAAAGGAGGAGAACCCAAGTTCTACCTCTAAAATGGGGAAGAGAAGAAAGTTCTCCAAAAGTTGTAACCATCATTAGATGCACAAAAACAAGATCTCCATACCCTCCTTATTTCTCCAATTTCATTCAAGCCCTCCTTATTTCTCCACCCTTTCACCAATCCTTCTTGGAAGGATTTTCAAACCCCAAAGGGGTTTCTCACAAGAATGGGGAAGGAGGTTCAAGAAAAATGACCCACCTTCCCCACCTCAACCATTTGAGGGGAGTAACTAAATCCTACAAGGCTTGCCCATCAAGCCTATAAGGATTGAGAGGGAAAATTCCCCTCTCTTCCCCCACAAACTCCAAAACTCCATCATGCCATATGATGGAGGGAGAAAATCAAATAAACAACAACAAAATATTCATGCAACAAAAACATTTCCAAGTAAACAATTAATTTATAGTATGACATAAAACCACAAGTAAGCTCAAGAAGCCTACCTCAAAGAAAAGCTCTCCAAAATCAATCTCTTCCACTTCTTGACCCAAGCAAGCTCTAGCTCCAAATCCACAAGCCTCCAAGCAAAACTCCAAAAAAAAGTTCTCTTCTTTTCCCATGAGGGGGAATTTGAAGAGGAGCAAGCAAAAATCCTCACAAATGAGGGGGTGACATGTGTCACCCCTCTCCTCCTTCAAGGTCAAAGATGCCAAAGATAAAAGAGAGAAAGGATAAAATGAATTTTAGCCCTCTTCTCCCAAATTACTCAAAATGATAACAAAACAAAACTTGTGCAACTTTTAACAAAGCACACTTATCCATACCCCTTACATGGATGTGACCAAAGGGGAGGCAAAAAAGGGAGGGAAAACTCCCTCTAGCCTTGGAAATAATCCCCCCTACCTATTAGGTAGGGTCCAAGGGCCCATTTTCATGTTAAGGGAACTCCCAAACTAAAAAGGGGTCCCTAAAAATGCCTAAAATAACCCAATTTCGGGTTTGGAAAATTTGGCACAAGGGTAGAGGGTGTGGGGCCCACCTAAGGGTTCACATGTGACCCTAAACCCTTTTGATTAAGTACATCATTAAACAAATTCAAAACTTAATGCAAGTGGGGTCATTAATTCCCCAAAACAAGTTTACAACACAAACTAAACACCCTAAGCAAAATTAATAATACAAGACATATTACATTACAAATGAGGGTCACCCATGGTGCCCAAAACAATAATTCTAATGCTAAGGCCTCATGCAATAAACACGGCTAGGACTTAGCCCCGTGGGCTGCTTGTGCAAAGTTACGTAGCTGGCCTGAATCCCACGTTCTCCTATGACCTGTCACCTGCACACTCATTGCACACATTAAATGCACCTGTCCGATAAAATGTGAATTAACTACTAAATAAGATATCAATGAATTCTAAACTAACATATCATCTCTCTGGAATTAGAAATGTGACAACGTGCACAATTATACACAATTCACCATAGGTTAGACATAATGATAAAGTGACATGTATCCATAGAATCCCAACATGCAACAAACTGAGTATCCATCAATATAATTACATTCCAAAACAACATCATATCAATTAGTATCCATGACATCATAAGATAATGTGACAACATAATAATCAAGCTAAATTGGTGCTATACGCCTAAATCTCCATATATGTCTAATAAGATCAAATCTCCTAATGTAATGTCCAAAATATATCAAATCTCTGTCAAAACATGTCTATGAGTAATGAGCAACAAGTAACTGAGCTATAAAAATGTGGGCACTACACTAAAAAAGTACCAAAAAGTTGGGGACAACCACCTTAGGTCCCTCAACCAACATGGAATCCTCAAGATTGGTCAAGACAATCTTGGTATGCCCAAGGACACCAACAAACATGGTTTGGTCAAAGTAACCCAAATGCTTGGTCACAACCTAGGTGGATCCCTAATAATTATGCTCAAAGGAGGACATATCCCAATTAGAATCAATAATCCATAATGGGTTCCCCAATACAAAATTCACAAAATGAAAATGTGGTTCAAACAAAAATTCCAGCACAACTAGTTGCAACTCCTAGAAACAAACAAAAAACTCCTGTCTATGGGGCATAACAAGAAAAACTAGTGAATCTAAATGCCATGGATTGTAAAGATATCCAAACTAGATCTGGAAAATTAATTAGTAGTCCACTTGTTGTAATTACTAAAAAATGAGAAGAAACTGAAACCCCTAGTGTGGTTGTTCCCAAGAAATATGAAAAAGAAAAAGATAAGGAGTCAGGTAGCAACTCTGATGAAACTCCATTCCCAGAGAGGTTTCAAGAACTTATAGGGACCACAAAATCTGAGTTGAGGAAATTAAATATTGAAATACCATTGTTACAAGCAATCAAGGACATTCCGAGTTAAACAAGTTAATCAAGATGCTTTGTTTAAGAAGATTTGGAAGGAAGAAGCAAGATTCTCAGGACTATTAAAGTATATGGGAAACTTGCTGATTTATTAGGAGGAAAACTCTTATTTCCTAAATATGGAGATCCTATTAGCCTTGTTATTTATGTCTCTATAGGGAATAAATATATAGATAATGTTTTGGTTGATTTGGGAGCATCTATAAATGTGATGACAGTGGAAACTTTGAAAACATTACCATTAATAGGTATCCAATCTACTAACACCATATTGTTAGATGGCGGACTAATCGGTAGCAAAAGTAGGAGTTATTGAAGATGTGGTAGTTATGGTGGAGTCATGGGAATATCTAGTGGAATTACTTATGGTGCAACCAAAAGGTAAAACACTTGGTTATCCCATCCCATTATTTTTGGCAGACCATGGTTAGCTACAAGAATAACACCACTAATCATAGGGGTATTCCAAAATAATAAAGGAGCCTCTCAATTTAAAGAGAGATTTAAGCTATTTGGTGAGCTCATCCAAGTTAATATAATGTGTCAAACCATAATAAAATTATACAACACAAGAAGGATATGTGATCACCAATAAACCACACCTATGAAGTGCCTAACAAAGGAGTAAAGTATTCCACCACTCATGCTAAGTACAAGTAAAATGTCATATGCCCGTAAACAAAATACCAAGCCCGAGACACCATAAAACATAGTTTATAATAACACATTAGACTAAGCTTCTACATAATGAAATCTACATCCAACTTTACATAAACAAGATTTTAAAGAGGTTTTAAACCCTTTATTTTCTACAACATTGTAGTGTTCTAATACCATATTAGAGCACACACACACACACACACACACACACACACACACACACACACACACACACACACACACACACACACACACACACACACACACACACATATATATATATATATATATATAGGAGAATACTAAGCTTCAACCAAAAAAAAATTAAAAATTTGCAAAACAATAGAACATAGATTTAAGATTTTTTATTTATTTCAACACACCATGATGTTCCTCATACAGAATAACTGAATAAATAGGAAAAACAAAAATAATCTACACCTTACAAATAAATGGGACAATCTAAACTAGGAGATAAGATATCTCTACATATCAATAAGTGGATACGCACTCTCAAAAAATCCTTTGAATATGTACATGATTTGAAACAAACCCACCTAAAATATTTTAGTGAAAAGATAATAAAACAATCTCCCTAACGAATCTTATAAAGTGTAAAGACACTAAATATCTAATTAGGAAATAACCCCAAACTAGTACAAGTGTGAGCATGTTATTCCAACATTTTGATGTGCATGGTTACATCATTACATATAAATTTAACGTGAGGAAATACATAAAAGTGTGGCACACGGGCTGATAAAAACATTTATATGTTTTAATTTAGGACACAATAATAATATATATATATATATATATACACATACACACACACACACATGTATATATGTATGTATGGATACACACACACACACACACACACATACATATATATATATATGTATATATATATATATATGTATGTATGTATCATATATCCATATCATACATACATATATGTATATATATATATATATACATACATATATGTATGTATGTATATATACATACATACATACATATACATATATATATATATATGTATATATATATGTATATATATATATATACATATATATATGTATATATGTATGTATGTATGTATGTATGTATGTATGTATGTATAACATAATTACTTCAATTGTTAAATTCATTTATGCGACAAACTATAAACTAAATCGATACAATAAAATTCAAAGTTCAAAATCAAAACGTATATCTTTAATGATTACTTAAATAATTTGAAATACACAATTCAATATTAATAGTCCTATAAGGGTAAAAATGCATATACTTTAATTTTAGTTTCTCAAGCTCCACTTATCTCTTATTTGTACGGGTTTGGGAACCTTGGGCTATGTTGCAATAATATGAGGAGAAATATTCAATCAACTCTTTCAATTCCCTATCTAAAAATCATCTAGGGTTATACTCAATAATTCTAGTGAGGGCACACTCTAAATTCCCTTTTCCACTACCCATTACTGCGCTCGTTGTTATATATCTACCCTCCGGTTAAATATAGACAACGAAACAAAGGAAATATGTCGGAGAGGTTCAAAAACCCGACACAAAGGATTTTGGGTTTTGGGTTTCGGGAAACATGAGACATGAAGCATGAAAATTACAAGGCATGTCCCGATGCTTGGGAGTTCCAAAACCTAAAACACTACCTAGGCAAATTAGGTTTTGGAGTCGGGAAAGCATGGGGTGAAAACATGTTGAGGCACCCTCCAAACCCGATGCAAATGCAAAGGAGAACCCGAACCCGACTGGAAATAGACCCTGACTTGGGGAATATTCAAATGGCCATAACTTTTCATAGGGAGCTCGGATTCACGCAAGGTTGGAATTTTTGGAAATATTACAAGGTCCTCTGTCTAACTTCTTCAAAAATGTAAAATACAATTTGCCATTTTTTGGGTTTGTTAGGGTTCTCACCTATTACCATAATGATATGAATTAAATACAACCTAGAGGTGGTTGGGGTAGATTTGGATTTCCTCTCTCATTCTTCCTATAAATTGTAAGGAGGGGCTTCTTTCTAAAGGTTGGAAATTCTTGTTTTGCCCCTCCCTTCTTCTCTTTGGTAGACAAATTTGTGGAGTTCAAACCTTCTGTCTAAAACTGTAATGCAAATTTGCCTCTTGGAATTTTGTAGTGTATTGTATCAATCTTTGGAGAAAATAATGCATGTCTATGGATGATTCTCAACCCTCTCTATGTTCATTTTCATCCTCCTGATCTTTCACTACAAATTTGGTTATTTGTGCATGATCTTGCATTGCATTTTAATGGTTTGTGTTTATTGGCAAGAAAGGTGTTCTTCATTCCTTGGTGCATCATCTTTGTTAGTTTAGGAATATTTTTATGCATCTTCTTACCCTATCTCCTTGGAAAGTTAGATTAGGTTTTTAGTAAACCCTTTGCATTTTTATGTGTGCATCTGAATAGAGGAATAAGAACCGGCCTTTATTTGGAGAGCTTTCCCAATTTGCAAGGTCACACACTTGGGAAAAGCTCCATGTTATGAAATCGCATTGAGAGTCTCAACCTATCAAGTTCAGCAGACATTCTGGGGGTGTTGTGATTCGCCATCAACACCGCCTTCACACTTTAACATGCAAGATATCTTTTGAATAGATGACAAGTTTGTTCTTATAATAGGTGTTTTTATTTTCCAAAAATAATTGTTCGACCTTTATAGACATTTTACCTTGGTTAGTTGACAACCAACACACTCATTCATACGTAATTAATTTCATTATGTCCCCATTAATTGGGTCTTTTTAATATTACACTTACTTTTAAAAATGGCTTTTTTCATTATATTCCCTTTTAATAAGGGTCTTTTATTTACACTCCTTTTAACAAAGGTCAATAATTTATTTATAAAGGATAAGAGTTTCTTTTTATTACTTGTATTTACCCAATTATTTAAAATGAGAATTTTTACATAAAATTTCCCCCTTGCATAGGTGGTTTCCCTCAGTAGTGTGGGGTTCTTCTAAAAATTAAAATAAAAATCACAAAAATAGTAAAAATAAAGATGGTTATTGTTCATGAATATAACCTTATTTTTCCCATGTAGAACTATCTACATCATAATAACTCCATTTAACTTTTACTAATTTAACTTCTTTATTTATCAAATGTATAGTACGTGTTTCTATGATTTATTTTGGTTATATTTTAAATTCATGGTTAAGGTTTACATTTATGTTTTTCCAATCAACAATATGTTTTAAAATATTGTAGACAATCAAATTTGGAAATCTATCCTTTAACTCTTATGATATTTACATTACACACTTTCATGTATAAATACACTCCCTCACTCTTTCTTAACATACCCTAATAGCTATTCAATTACTTGTATATCTTTTACACACCTCTCTTTCATTAGTTTTTGAAGTTTAGGTGCATAAAATATACCTAGAAATATTCATCCTCTAACCTATAAATTCAAAACATTATTTTTCCCTCCTAGTGAAAATCACTAGTTTGGTTGGTTTGTGACAAACTGAATCTACAAGCCGACTCTATTGTATGGTTTTGGACCAACATGTATTGGGATAATTATTTCAATTCTATCACATTCTTATAAGAAAATACATCCCCTTGGTCATCCTTTCATAAAATAATAATCTTCAAAAGAATATATAAGTAATTAGATCATACTTCATTTGTAACCCGACACTTTTAAGAACTCCTCATGTAAAAGAAAGCATAAAAGGAACTCAATATCCAAAACTTTGAAATAACTCATGTGCATCCATTAGAGAAGAACCCTTTATAGGTCTCAAGTCTCCCTCTAGGTCCAAGAGTCTCCATATTCATTATACAAGAAATAAAAGTGGCCCTTCCCATGTATCTCGAGCAAGTGTGAAAATCAAGTGAAGCATTTTCAAAGCACGATTGTTAAGTTCTAATTACACTATGTAGATATCACATGCTAGGAGAATGACATGTGGTTTGATCCTCTTAGAGTAGTGGCAATGTTGGTAGTGCATAGGGGTTCCCATAACCCACCTAATTTTATTTTAAAGGAACTCCTTACACTATAATGGTTTTAGGGTTTGAGAAAATTTTATAGAGCCATTTTGAAGGTAAGTGAAGAAGAATGACACACAATGACATTCATTTCTAGGCAGGTGAAGCACTCGATGAAGTTACAAACCTAGATTCCAAGTAGGTACAAGAGTGCACAAAAGGGCCAGGACCGTATGAACACTTTTGACCTAGTTGTATGGTTTTGACCAGGTTTAGTTTTAGGTGACAATTTCGTAACCAAGAGTTTTCAATCTCGGATCATCCTATTCCCACACTCGCATCACTTAGAATCTCATAGATCCATATAGAATCAACTAATTTGATTTCTCCTTTGTGTTTTTAATAGTTTCTAGATCAATAGTCACTTTGAGAAACATTATTCTAATTTGTGGAATTAAATTTGGAAGTTAATTGAATCATAATATCCACCTATTGCATTATTTCATATTTTTTGTTAGCTTAATTTATGCATTATATACCTTAAATTATTTAATTATTTAATAAGGTAATTAGTTGATATATTGTTATATAGTTTTATAACAATATTTGTCTTATTATTGCATAGGTTATATTGTTACGTAGTTGTAACAATTATTATTTGTTTGTATTTAATTATTGTTGCTTCCTGGATGTATTTTGGAAGTTGTTGTGATTATGGTTGTACCTGTGCAACCCATTTATTTGTCTGCACATGGTTGTTCAATTCCTATAAGAATTGCAACACTTCATTGTAATTTTGGTTAACTGATATTAATAAAGATTATTAGGCTTTTGCCCCTGTTTGCTCAAGTTTACATTTGGTACGAGAGTGAGAATCTAGACTTGTGAAGGTGTAGAAAGAGAGATTAGTAGATATTGAGGAGATTGGAGAAACATTTGCGGCAATTGAGAGTCTCGTAGCCTCCCGTAACCTCCCAACCCCATCCCTACCCCCACATCCTCCTATTCATTCCAGGTGTTTGGAACGTAAATTATTTTTGCAATGGTGCACCCAAAGACTAGGAAAATTTTTGTATTAATTTTTCCCCATTAGAATTTTTATCTCTAATATTAGATAAGTATTTAGCTATTGCTACATTGAACAGTCTACTATAAAAATTAGATGATGGGTCATCCCTGCTTGAGTTGTAGATTTGCGTGTGAATTTGGATTTGGAGGCCTATTGAAGAGTCCCTACCAAGCTCATGATAGATATCCTCAAGACCGAGCCATGAAAATTGGAGGTGAGTTCAACCGTGTTGTTTTTGGATTTAAATGAGTTGACTTGTGTGTGTTTTTTTTTGAAAGGCTAAGTGATTGAGTTCATTCAATCATGGAGCCAACATTGCATTAGCAATCTTCTAATTTCATTGGTGAGTCAAGCCCACACTACCTCTTCTCCCATGATCCATCCATCGAGCCCATGATCCCCTATTTTTCATTGAGCTCTCAAATCATGGAAAGTGATCTCGCAATCAAAATCCAAGCTTGCCTCCTTCTATTTGAGTCAGTCTTCCCGGCTCCACCTCCACACGGCCCTACAAAAAAAAATAAATCATGGCCTGCAATAGTGCAAATAGCAAAATGGTGAAGCAAACGTCCTCCACACAAACTACATAAAACCAAAGCGACGGTGTCAAAGAAACTCCATTCAAAACCGGTGGCAAACAAAAAGAATTTATCAAAAGAGATAAAACACTTCAGATCCTCATTTCAAGGAAACCCTAAATGTTTCTCAAAATCTGCCACAAAGGCCTCCCTCCTCGCCACATTGCCATTTTAGAAAAGGTCAGTCAGAGTTTCTTTCATTTAAATATTATTTGCTTCATTTCTATATCAAGTGCTCATAAGAGCCAAGGCGGTTAGAGAGAAAGCTTTGGGTGAGTGAGGTGAGGGGTTTGACCCCCACCCCTAATTTTTTTTTAAAACCAATGTGTTTTTAGTGCAAAAATAGTAAAACCACCAAATTTGCAGGAGTATTTAGCCGAAAAACCATCTTCAAATTGCTAGTTACAACTAAAAAGGCCTCTAATCTTTTTAGTGAGAAAAACCCTAATTTAGGGTAAATTGTTTTTCTCCTATTAGGCATATTTTTCCATTTCAGACAACATTTGCCAAAGGAAGAGTGTCTAAAAATTCATTTTGAGCTAGTTTTTAATGGTTTTTTGAATTGAGAGGTTGTCAGATTTTGGGCTCAAGAGGCCACTAGGGCCCGCAAAACAAAAAAATTCCCACCATTCAAATTTTCAATTTTTTTGAATGTAATCATATGCTTAAGTATATTGTACTAATTTTAGGTTTCATAGTTAACTCGCAAAATTTATAACTCGCTTTAAACCTGGAAGAATATTGGAATAAAAAATAGTAAAAATTGGTTCTAAAACACTCACGAGATCCTAGATCTCATTCGCAACATTTGGTATATATAGTTCCTACTAGGAAGCACTCATAGGTAAAGTCTTCATGACTACTACTACGCACTTTACACCTAATATAGCTGAAACAACATCATTTGGGCATCGACACTTTAAATCTATGGGGAGTAATAAGGTCATAGTGCACACACTATGAGCCATCCCATCTGTCTATGAATGATTACATGACATAAATCCAGGATGAGAAATTATCTGAGTATATAACAAAGTTACGTGCGCATATGAGGATATTTCTTTAAGTCGAGTGTCAATAATCACATGACCCCTTTCATTACTATCTTGGTACCATGTATCGAATAATTTCACATATGTTAACACATCTTTAGGTACCATTGGGTATATAGAAAGGGAGAGCTTCTTCCATGTACCATCAGGTATATTGGAAGGGTGCATATATAAAGGTTCGAAATATCAGAATGACGGTATATAGATTGGGAGACCTTATACCTAGAGTGATAAGATCCAAACCTTGGTCGTGATTTCAGCAAAATGGGCACCAATGTCCCCAATTTTTTTCTTCTAGATTCACAACTACTTAGAGGAAACAACTATGTTGCATGGAAGACTAAAATCAAGACACATCTTGAGTTTGAAGAGATCTAGACTATTTTGAATGGTGCTTTGAACATATCAACTACGATATAACACACCAATGGTAGTTTGATAAAGTAGATCAAGGCCAAACTCATCATCTTTTTGGAGTGTTTGATGATGTGTAACCCCAAATTTGAGATGCCAAAACATCTAAAGAAGTGTGGGATAAATTACGCATAGTATATGAGGCCAAAAACAAGAATGTCATACTAAATTTGCAGAGTCAAATACATACATTAAAGTTCAAGAAGAATGAGAAATTGAATCTTTCTTAAGAAGAGTTACAAAGTTGAGGGATTCACTTCTAGTGCTAGGGAGAAGCGGTCACAGATGATGCTCTCATTCCCATTGTTTCGAGATCACCCCCTCTTCTTACCACATTTTTGTCACACACTAAATGTGTTATATATGACAGTGATTAGTTTTGACAAGTAGTAAACCTACTACAACAAGAGGAAGCCATGCATAATAAGGATGATGATGAGGAGCATGAGCTTTCTTCACATCAAAAATGAAAAAGAAAAGGTAAAGAAAACCTAATTCCTATCAAAAATCCAAACATGAGAATCAAAGTATCACGGGGAAAACAACGAGAAGAAGCAATGTTTAATTTGTAAAAGAGGACATGACTTAAAATATTGTTAGTATAATACTTACAAGAAAGGTTCATCAAGGAACTATGGACCTCCACAACAAAAATCTCACAAGGACATTCTAACTACAATCAAGGGTAGAAAAAGGGGAACTAGAAAAAAGATGCCATCAATAAGGAAATATTGTTGAGCAAGAAGGACATTTAGATAATGAAGACTTCTTGTACATAATGCTCGATCAATTGAACCATCCATGTCATCTAGTGATGTCTCGGTATGTCGATTCGGGAGCAACTCGATGCATGATGATCACAGAGACTAGTTTATTTCAATGAGGGAAACACCTTAAAAAAACCATGTTTCATTAAGTGATTATTTATCATATACAATTCAAGGGATTGGGAACATTTCTCTACCCCTTGGTTCATGCAACTATAGACTATCAGATGTCTTATATGTCCCTGGGTTTACCAAAAATCTACTTTCAGTCAATCAACTCATAGATCAAAACTTAAAAATTGATTCTGATAGTCATTCCGATAAGAAAACGTGTTTGATTTGAGATAAATCATGAGGCTAAAAAATAGTTGCAAAATCCTCCAATGTGGGATGCATGTTCTAGTTTAATTTTTTCGATAGAGATGATCAGGAACTTATGGCTAAGAACTCTACCTCAGAAAGTTATGGCATAGGAGACTCGGTCATGTTAGTTTTAATTATCTCAAGACACTTCACCGGCATAATATGGTACATGGGCTACCATCTCTTCAGATGGATACAGATAAGTTTCCTCACCGCCTAACAGAAAACAACACAGAGCTTCATTACATAAGAGTACATATCGAGCTCATGGTAATCTTGATCTGGTTCATACCAATCTTTGTGGTTTGATGCAACCAAGTCATTATGGATTTCAGTACTTCATGCTATGTGTTGATGACTATTCAAGAAAAATGTGGATTTTTTATCTTCGCAAGAAAAGTGAAGCTTTTGAAACCTTCAAAAATTTCAAAGTAGCTGTTGAAAATGAAACTAGTTGTCACATTAGAAATTTCCACTCAGATCAAGGGGGAAATTCACCATTAATTAGTTCAAAGACTACCTACAAACTCATGGGATTCATCAATAAATGCCTCCTCCACACACACCATAACATAATGGTGTTGTTGAGAGAAGAAATCATACTATCATGGAAATGGTGTGATGCATGATTGATGAATTTGAACTTGCAAAGAATTTATGGGTATAAGTAAGCAAAAACAAAAGTTTATTTCTTGAACAGATTGCCCATAGCATTTTCTCTTGAGAGTAGCACCACAAGAAGTATGGTCAAAGTTGAAACCATCTATTACATACTTTAGAGTATTCTGGGTGCAAAGAGGGCATGCACATACCCAAGTAGAACAAAAATAAATTTGACATGAAGTCACGTAAAATCATCTTCATTTGGTATAGTGAAGAGACTCTTGGGTACATATTCATGGATCCAAAGACTAGAAAATTCTACACCAACAGAGATGATGATTTTTTTTGAGAAGAAGGAAGCAGAGTCTCCTCTTCTAGACTCACCGATGTAGATTCTTGACCAGTTTTAAAAATTGAAACTAATGTTCCCACTGATGATGAAAGTGATGATGGCGATGATGGTGTTCACATGATAGAACCACAACCCACACAAACAATTCAGTGTATGTTTAAGTGGTGTACTAGCACATTACGAGATGCAAGAATGGATGCTCCACCGATACATCCACCCCTAGACCACGTGACTCGTAGTAAAGTGAGAGAATAAGTTAAATTTTCTTGGATGAGTAGAGTTATCAAGTTTGATGAGCTCTATAGTCCTAGGATGACCTACAGTCAAAAGCTTGGAAAGATGCCATGGACTTTGAATATCATTCAAGAATGAAAAAAACACTTGGAAACTTATCGATATTCCACTAGGAAAGAAACCCATTAGATGCAAATGGATATTTAAAATGAAGTACAAAGTAGATGGGACATGGAAAATTATGAAGCAAGACTTGTAGTAAAGGGGTATGAAAAAATAAGGCATTGACTACGAGGAGACATTTTCTTTCACAGCTAAGATCAAAATGATCAAGATGATCTTTTCTCTAGCTGCATAGTTTGGTTGGAAAGTCCATCAGATGGACGTAAAAAGTGCCTTCCTGAATGAAGATTTACAAGAAGAAGTCTACATGACTCAACATGAGGGATATGTAGTACCTGGTCAAGAAGTAAAGGTATGCAGACTCAGGAAATATCTATATGGCCTTAAATAGGCACCCCAAGAATGGTACATCAAAATTGATGAGAATCTCATACAACATGGATTTTTTAGAAATCCATACGATCCCAATCTTTACCTCAAAAAGAAAGGGGGGAGATTGTGATTGTTGTTGTCTATGTCGACAATCTAGTCATCACTGGTAGTTTAGTGAGGATGATCGATGCAATGAAGAAAGATCTTAATAAATTATTCAACATGACTAATCTTGGGATGATTCATTATTGTCTTGGATTGGAAGTATGACAGAAAGAGAATCACATATTTGTTTCTCATATGAAATATACCAAGAAAATTCTTGAGAAATTCGGGATGAGGGATTGCAATATGATTTCTACATGTGGAGAACAGATTGCAGTTATCTAATTCAGATCCATCTCCTAAGGTAAATTCCACTCTATTATCAATAGTTGATTGGGAGTCTCATTTACCTAACCTACACTAGACCAGAGATATTAGCTTTGCAGTAAACTATCTATCCAGTTCATACAAGAACCCAAAGTGTGTCATTGGAAAGCAAAGCAAGGCACATCTTGATATATCTCAAAGGATTAGTGGATCTTGGTCTAGAATATAAGAAGAATGAAAACTTATTCTTGTCAGGATATTCGGATTCAGATCATGTAGGAAACATTGATGATAGAAAATACATTTCAAGATTTTTTTTTTTCTTTATGGGATCTAGACCAATATCATGAGGAAGAGAGAAAAAACACTTTGTTTCTCGTTCTTCCATATAAACCGAGTATCATTTTGCGCAGAGAAGCTATCTCATGAATTGATTTGGCTATGTCACATACTCAAGGACTTGGAATACCATAGGAAAAACCGACCACCATGTATGTTGATAATGAAGGTGTTCTCAAACTTGTTCACAATCTAGTGTTTCATGAAAGAACAAAACATATTGAAGTACATGTTCATTTCATACATGAACATGTGTTGAAGCACAATATACAACTTCAATTTTTTCCAACAGCTGAACAAAAAGTAGATATTTTCACGAAGTCACTTGCACATGACAAGTTTAATTTGTTTAGAGAGTTCCTCTCCTCATCCCTTGAGGAAATGCAAAATTAAGGGGGAATGTTAGGTTAATTTATGCATCATATTACCTTAAATTATTTAATAAGATAATTAGTTGATATAGTTCGTGTATCTATTATTTATTTTTGTTATGTTTAAAATTCATGGTTAAGGTTTACATTTATGTTTTTCCAATCAATAATATGTTTTAAAATATTGTAGACACTCAAATTTGGAAATCTATCCTTTAAATCTTATGATCTTGACATTGCACACTTTCATGTACAAATACACTCCCCTCACTCTTTCTTAACATACCCTAATATTTACAATTACTTGTATATCTTTGCACACCTCTCTTTCATCAGTTTTTGAAGTTTAGGTGTATAAAACATACCTAGAAATATTCATCCTCTAACCCATAAATTCAAAGCATGCTTTTTCCCTCCTAGTGAAAATTTCTAGTTTTGGTTGGTTTGTACAAATCTACAAGCCAACTCTATTGTATGGTTTTGGAACAACATGTATTGGGCTAATTATTTCAATTCTATCACATTATTATGAGAAAGTACATCCCCTTGGTAATAATTTCATAAAATAATAATCTTCAAAAGCATATATAAGTAAGTAGATCATACTTCATTTTGTAACTCCGACACTTTTAAGAACTCATGTAAAAGAAAGCATACAAGGCAATCCAATATCCACAAAACTACAAAATAACTCATGTGAATCCATTAGAGAAGAACCCTCTATAGATCTGAAGTTTCCCTCCGTGTCCAAGAGTTTCCATATTCATTATACAAGCAAGAAAAGTGGCCCTTCCCATGTATCTCGAGCAAGTGTGAAAATCAACTCGAAGCATTTTCAAAGCACGATTGTTAAGTTCTAACTACAATATGATAGATATCACATGCTAGGAGAATGACATGTGGTTTGATCCCTCTTCGGAGTAGTGGCAACGCTGGCAAAGGTACGAGGTTCTCATAACCAACCTAACTTTATTTTAGAGGTACTCCTTACACTAAAATGGTTCTAGGGTTTGAGAAAATTTTATAGAACCATTTTGAAATCGAGTGAAGAATACCGACACACAAGGACATTCATTTCTAGGTAGGTGAAGAACTCGATGAAGTTACAAACATAGATTCTAAGTAGGTATAAGAGTGCACAAAAGGGCTAGGACTGCATGAACACTTTTGACCTAGTTGTATGATTTTGACCAAGTTTAGTTTCAGTGACAGGTTTCAGAATCTAAGAATTTTCAATCTCGATTATCCTATTCTCGCACTCGCAGATCACTTAGAATCTCCTATATCTAAATAGAATCAAATAATTTTATTTCTCCCTTGTGTTTTTAATAGTTTCTAGATCAATGTTCACTTTGAGAAGCATTATTCTAATTTGCGCAATTAAATTTACAAGTTAATTGAATCATAATATCCATCATTTGCATTATTTTCATAGTTTTTCATGTATATTAGTTAGAAATACTCTAAAACTTAAAAGGTAATGAAATAGATTCACCAAAAAAACTGAAATCCAATATAAACATATTTATTTAACAAACTAACATGGAAAACATTATGAATGTGAGACAATTATGGAGGAAAACAAAGTCTATATGCTAATTCTCTTATTATCCCTAAAATATTAAAGGGACCACATAAACGAGGTGATAACTTAGCATAATTTCTTAGTTTTAATAAACTATGCTTAGGTTTTACTCTAAGGAAAACCTGATCAACTAATTCATATGTTTGAATGGATATTTTTGAATTGGCCCAAATTTTATTTTAGTCTTGGGAAGATTTCTTGTTTCTTTTGTCAGATTGATAATTTCTTCCATTTTTAAGTTGTCAATTTCATACCATGACCTATGAACAAGATTTAAACCAACAAATAGGTGTATTATTATTTATTTTGTACTCCATTTCAAAAGGAGACACTTTTATATTAATGTGATAACCTTTATTAAAAACAAAATCAATTAAATTTAGATAATCTTCCCAATTCTAATGGTTTTTAGTGATGTACATCCATAACAAGTATTCAAGAATTTTTTTAACCCTTCTAGTTTTTCCATCCAATTTGGGATGATATACAATACTAGCACTCATGCTTGTACCTAATCCTCCAAATAATGATTTCCAAAAAGAATAAGTAAGCCTTGGATCTCTATCTTATATTAAATCTTTAGGAAGACCGTGTAAATCAAAACATTATTTAAAATATATATGAGATATGTTTGGAGAGAAAGTTTTAATTTGTTTGGAAGGAAATGAGCCTTTTCTCAATGTATCTACTAATACTAGAATAAAATCATCACATTATCTAGTCCAAGGTAAACCCTAATAAATTTCATACGCACGGATTCCCATTTCTAGCTAGGTATAACAAAGAGTTGCAATTTTCTAGGTTTACTACATTTATCTATTTTTAGCTTTTGACATTTTAGGCATTGTTAAACATATTTGAAAATATATTGTTTCATATATGGCCAAAAATAATTCTTTTTAATAGATAACTATGTTTTTAAAATCCAGTTTGGCCTCGTAATAGGTATACCATAAGAGTCTTTTTAAATTTATCATTTAATGTTTGGGAGCTTTATAATACATAATCTTCCACTATAATAGAAGGGTATATTATTTCCAAATAAAAATTAAGCAAGTCTAACATTTAGATGAACATTGAGAGAATTATTCTTCAAACCTTCATAATATTCATGGAAATAATGATCAATGGGTAACTTAGTCTTAATTGTCTGCTCAAAATTAATTTTTTGAGATCTAAAACATTGGTATATATGTTTTCCACTTAAATCATTTGCTACCATAGTTTCTTTACCTAGAAAATATTGTATTTCAAATTAATTTTCACTTATCAGTTATACCCACCATGTTTCTCTCATATTTAGTAGTGGTAGAGTGAAAACATGTTGTAATCCTCTATGGAATTTTTTTAAATGATATTTGATCCCCGATAAGTAGGGTTTCTAAATTTAAAGAGCATGGATGATGCAAAGTAATTCCAAATAATGTGTGGGGTAGTCCTTAGCATGGAGTAAATTCATAGACTCATAACACACTATGTTTTTATCTTGCATGAATAATCTACCTATACTATAACCAAAATAATTAGTGACCATTGTGAAGTATTTGGAAAAATATGGAATACATAAAATAGGTGTATTCATAAGAAATTATTTTAGTTTCTCAAAATATTGGTCACATTCTAAAGTCTATTGGTATGGATTATATTTCTTAGTTACATTTTTCAAAGGAACAACTATTTAGAATAATTTTTAACAAATTTGTGAAAAAATCATGATAGTCTGTGAGAGTGAGGAATTAAGAGGATAGAAAAGGAATGCATGCACATCAAAGAAGTCACACTTGAATGGAAATGTGAAGTAGCTCCAAGATGAAAGAAATAAATTGATCACAAGAGTGGTGCATACAAAAAGAAAAAAGGTCTACTCATGCTCATAGATAAAAATAAAAGAAGTAAAAATAGGAGTGTTGTGTAACTCCCAATGCAAGACCCATCATACCTCCATAATGGAGAAGATGAGTTACATTCTAGAAATGGAATGTAACTCCTGTATGATGCACATTGACACATATGACAAATTCTATGACAAAATATGTCATATAACTCCTAATGACACCTAATGACCTATGATCTCACCTAAGTGAGATGAATCACCTTGTGAGGTGGAAATTTACCTAATTAATGAATAAAAGATGAAAAATGCCCTCATACTAACACCCCCTTCATCGTAACTTTGGATGAGGCAAGGAAAGTGAGACAAAGATAAAGAAATGGTTCCCATCCAATAAACCTGATGAGGTACCCATGTACAATAAAGATCTTAAGAAATAGAGAAAAACCTAGTGGGAAAAACATCCTCTTACAAGAATAAGGTACCCATGTAAACAGGTACCCATGTAAAAATCCTAAAACTAAAATAATACCCATGTAAAAATTGTAATCTTTATAAGAGAATAAGAGGGCTATCCAACTTCCCTAGAAGATGCAATCGCCTTAATCCATTATGTATCTTGCAAAGAAGCCTCCTATAGCGATCGTTATCCAAAATACCACACTCTTTAAGGTTATTTTGATAACTTACACTTTCATGCAAATTTGAATAGGCATGATTGATTAAAAATGGAGAAAATTGATTTTAGGACATTCCTTCCATTCTTTCCTAGCCCCTTGTTCCTTAGTCAAAAAAATTAAAAAAGGGTCTTTGGTAGTGTATTGCGAGTTTTTTGTGTCTTAGAAGAATAGATGGAATGGTTACCAAGGGCCTTAGGTTCTTTGCATGAGCGATCGGGCCACAAGATAAGGGAAACAATGTAATGTGGAAAATTAATGCTTTCAGGAACTAGTGGAACTGCTCCATCAGATTTGAGCTCCCCACATGTCCATTTTAACCACAAAGAAAGGATTCAAAGTGTATTGTGGGCGGATCAAGTTTTTGGAGAACTCGAGGAATAGTTCCCGGTCACACGTTCCTCACACAAGCGTTTTGACTAAATAACAAGGGGAGGTAGTGTGTAGCAGGGATGTAGGTGAAAAATAGAACTTGGGAACAAAACAAGGTAGAAGTAGTGTGTTGCAGATGAACGGTTCAAGGGGGAACCTAAGAAGTGGGTGTGAAAAAAGTTGCAGGAACCAAAGGGTTGGGTGGAACTATTCCATAGTTCCACCCCGGATCTCGATAACCCACTACACACAAATTAAAAATACCATGTGGGTAAAGCGGTCCCTACGTAAATAGACGGTATAGTTTCTCACTTCCTTTAATTCACCAGCTTATCCAATTCACCCACACCATAGTTAAAAAGAGTTTATTGTGGACTGTGGAGAAGTGTTGAGAACCTCGTGTTCCTCGTGAGCCCTAAATATGCATGGGCATAACTTTTGTTCCACAACTCCAAATTTTGCAAACTTGGTACCATTGGAAAGGTATCATCATCCTTTATGCCATGGAAACTAGAAATAGTGAATTAGGATAGGGTAGGTGGGTTAAAAAGAGTAAAACGTCTCCATAACTAAAATATGCAGCCCCATGTAGCTCAATAACTAGATTTAATTAAGTATGGAGCCTATTCCTTCTATCACAAGAAAAGTATCATTGGGGAATGGATTTGTAAGGGTGCCCATACCTATTTTAATAAATTTAATGCATGTTTTTGGTGGTTAAAATGGGAAATATGAGTTTCTCTCTTTTCTCTCTTTTTCTCATCTTCTATATAATGTAAAAATATCTCATTTATGAGGCATGATTTTTTAAAATGTAAATGAACTTTTTCAAAAAAAAAAATTGAGTAGATGTTTGTTGTAGACCTGAGTTTGGGATTGGTAATATGTTTTTTTCCTTTTTTCTTCACATGTAATGGTCCATGCATACTTTGATAGAAATTAAATCTTTGCTTTGTGGTGTTTCTCAACCCTGACTTATATTTTATTGCATTTCGTTTCCTATCCATTCTTTTTTTTTTTGTATTTTGTGCATGTATTTCTTACTTATATGTTCATCTTGTTATGTTTCATGGAGAATAGAAGGTAAAATAAGTTGGGTCTATGTCACCTCTATTTTTCCTTTCCTTCTCCTTTTTCCTTCTCCCTTTTCCCTCATTAGAGTGTCCTCACCCTCTTCTCGGTGCTATCACCTCCCCTTAGCTTTAGATTTCCATTTTTAATGTATTTCCCTCTCTCCCTAGTCCCTTATATAGTTAGATTAGGATTATATAGTTGCATTTCATTTCATAGGATTAGTTTAACATAGAAATAGGTAGAGGAACCATCATCCTTTTGAGGTTTGTCTCAAGTAGCAGGTCCCACAACTTGAGAGAAACAATCCCATGTTACCTAAAAAAATTGATTGCTCATCCATTCATTTATGACAAATTATAAGGTGCTTGTTTTCGGTGATAACAGCTTCCGACACGCCCTGATGGGATATCCTAAGATTTTATTCTTATTTTACTAAGTTTTTTTGTGTATCTTGGTGAATTTCATCCTTTGGATGCTTTGAAATAACACATATGACAACTCCAAACTCCATATCAACTAGTTTTATCAGTGTTGGTGTCTTAGTTTCATGAGAAAGATTCATACAAGGTCAAAAAAACATAAGAAGGATCATTTGATTACTTGCAGCTATCACCAAGGATAAGAAGAAGAGGTGGATCAGTTCAGATATCACCATCTCCACCAAATAGGGTCCTTTCTACTCCTCCTCATGGTAGGGATTTATTATTATCTTATAGAATTTTAAGACATATACCAATCATGGCAGCACAAAGGAATTTACCCTTTGTTAGCTTCAATGGTGGTAGTCCCTTGGATCTTCCCACGCAACATGACATACCAATAGCTGCACTCAAAAGTATTCCATTTTTTACTAGTGAGAATCAAGTTACCCCTACTGAGCACATTCAGGATGTTATAAATGTATGCTCTATTCATCTAGTTACAAAAGATGATGTAGCAGTTAGGCTATTAGCTTCTTCACTCAAAGGTAAAGCACTCCAATGGTACAAAATCTTGAGACCTGCCTCTATTACCAACTGGGATGGACTTGACACTATACTTTGCAATCAATTTGGGGAAAAGGAAGACAATATTTCCTTATTAGAACAACTAAAAATGATCAAGAGGGCTCCCAATGATCTCATGGCAGATTTCAATTTCAGATTTTAGAAGACATGGGATAGAATTAGAACTCTCTTGATACCAACTCCGCAAGGTGATTTTCTTCACTTCTTAAGAACATTGAATTCTAATATTGTTGATATGATAAAATATATGGGTGCTACTGAGTTACATGATGCCTATCCAATAACCATTAGGGATGATAATTTTCTAACACAAGCTGGAAAAATAGCCCCTAGGATTCCTATGACTATATACCTAGATATTGAAACACCATCTTCTCATCAAGCTCTTGCGTTATCCCCTATTCCAACCTTGAGAAGTGAAACTTCTAGCCAAACATCTACTTCCTCAAGTCCTTCTACTGAGTTGTAAGAAGCAATGAAATAATTGTAAAATTTTGGGAATCAAGTTGGTATCCATTAAAAGATAGCAAGCCCAAAATTTTAGACCCTATTAGCCTCCATACCAACCAAATAAGTCCTCTTATCAACCAAACAAGTCTTCTTCCCAAGTTTCTCCTCAAAATAAAAATTAGTTTCCCTCTGCGAGGCCATTTTAACCATATAATCTAAATGTAGCTAGTTCATCTAAAACTTTGGTTACCGTTAAAAATAACCTTGTGTAAGATTATGAGTGGTGCTTCCATTGTCATCTTCCACACAACCAAGCAACATTGTAATAACCTAAAATTTGATACCTAAATTAGTATGATTTTTTTCTTCTAACAACATATAGACATTCCTCTGCATATTTAAATCAGATAACTATCCAAAGATATTTAATGAAGAAATTAATATTAAATTATCAACAAGAAGACATTCCCTTACATAATTAAATCAAGTAACTAGCTAAAGCTAGTTTATGCAACATGTCTTAATAAATTAATCCATCCTATAACATAGTGATAAACCTTATTCAACTGTAAGGGTTAATTATCCCTAATCTCCACAATCACCCTTAACATTGGTTGAATGTTCATACTTATCCTCACTTGGTTTTACCCTACTGCGGTAGTGAGAACATGTGATTGATCCTCTAGTGTCTACCTAGAGTTTTATTTAGTAAAACTCCATCATGTATCCTACACTTTGGGATTTGAGGAATCACAAAGTGATTAGACAATGTACCCAAAAACACATTACTTTTTCCAAAGTTTTTAGTTGTACTATGTATGCTTAGTATAGATGCATACACATAACATCTCGACTTATCTTCCCATCACCTCACCAATGTCTCATCACAATTATCTAGATTCATTAAACTTATGTAGGTGAACCTACTAAGACTTACAAAATTCCTAACGAGTTCAACTACGTAAGTTTGAGGAACCCCAATGCCCGTTATTGGTTACTTAAAAGGTTTCATGATCTTCATGGATTATCCAATTACTTATTGAAATATAGTTTACGCATCTAATTAATTTGGATAGATGGATAAGATCATGAAGTGATTATCAATTTGCTACCCTATCCATATGTTCTAGCCTTTCTATAGAAAAGGTAGATTAAACCCTCAAAAAAGATTCCACTAGGTCTTAATAACCTTACGATGTCATGATTTAGTATATCTTGATTCATTAACCATTAATCAAAGTCATAACTATACTTTATTAGGAATATACTCATATCTTCATTTTAAGTTAGTGTTAACTTAACTTTGGGAATCATTTTTTTCCTAACGAAGGTTGATAAGTTCATTTAAACAACCTTTAATCTTATGAGGTATTAAATTGATTTGCAAGATGATTTTATGACATAATTATTTTATATTCCTTCATATCAAGTAATGAATTATCTTAGAATTTTTGTATAATTGATTATAAATCACTGATTTATTGCATAACCACTTTTAGATTAATCCAATATGTCACCAAGGCATATTTTTATCCTTTTAAAGTTAATACTTAACATTGAACTAGTCTCTTTAATCTTTGACTAGATTACTCCCAAATGTTTACTTAATGATCAACACTATAGATTGGACCAATATATTACCCATAATCAGATTTTAATATTTTTAAGTTAATAATTTCCATATGCATTTTTTCCCTTCCAAAAATAATTTTATATCTCACTTAATATTCCTTTCCTTTACCCATTATAAACTCTTTACTATAATGGAGAGTAAAATAGATATGATGTATATCTTTATTATCATGAACCATACCTATTATTAATCATAAGATAGTTAAATATGAGAAACCTTAACTTTATCCAATACACCATTTATTTACCCAACCCATAACATGACAATGTATTTAGACATATAGAAATCAGCCAACACATTTATATATTACAAGTCTTGTCCATAAATGGACTAGTACAAAGGACATCTTGTCCAAGCCAAGTTTATATATCCATAAATTACAAGTACAATAGGATCAAAGATCCACGTAATAAAATCATCAAGTCTAACATTGTTCTTCACAAGTTAGTGATAGAATGTCCATGCATCATCACAAAACATACGACACTATTTGGTTTGGGGGTGTCAGTTCAAAGAAATGGAAAAAGTTAATCCAATCACCTAACTATGTTTTCCTCATCTCACTTTATTCTAACTATAAATGCAAGTGTAATTCTTCCGAATAAGATATGGAACTAGAACCCTCTAACAGTCCCATAGTTGGTGATGAAAGATTCGTGGGGGTATATATATGTGAAGCATTCCTAGAGGAACACTTCGCATACAAACCTACCCACTTCTTCCATCTCAAAAGATTCAAATGGAGTAGGTTTCAGGTTTCCGATCTTAGTTGGAACCAACCTTTGAACAATGCATGAATCAAGCAATCAAAAATTTAATCAAACTATCATTCAAGGAAAATTAAATCTGGTTTGCAACATCATTAACACAGAATGAATATGATTCCATAAAAATTCATTCACATAATTTTAATCCATAAAAATGACATAAGTATAGAATTCTAAATTTTTTTGCTATAGTTTCTCCTTGTATTTTCCACTTTTAATTTTTTTCCAAAAGTAGTTTTAAATAATCGAATCAAATAAAGAAAGTGAATGTATCAAATGACAAGGTATGGATCAAATGATTGAACCCTCCAAGTCTCTAAGATCTTGGACGATAAAAAAAAAAAAGGAATTAAACTTACCCAACTGAACCATCAACTTACATTTAATTTTATTAACATTTTCCCAAATGATCTTAAAAAGTTAGTGCATCCATAATATAAAAATAAAGTATAGATTCTATCCCTTCTTTTCATGCCAATTTATAAGTATTCATTTATATTTCATAATTGAAAATTAAAACATACATTTTACTAATTTTATTTCTTAGTAAAATGTTCCAACAAACTTATTAATAGGTGTAACAATAAAGAAGCATCAACCACTTGCACTCACATTCAACCTATGTAACTGTAACTTCTAAGTTTATCTCCAAAATGTAAGATCTTCCCAAGTAGAGCCTTTTCTTCTTTTTTATATACTTGCACATATTTAAATATACTATAGTCCCTTCTCTTTACCCAAACTTTAGCAAAAAACCCACATCACAAATCTATCGATCATCACACAAAGGTCATCTTGAAACCATAATGATTTCATTAAAGACTCTAGTTAAAAATATCATTCCATAAGATTTCATTAAATAAGCTCTAATTCAAATACCCACACTTTTATCACCCATTTTCCATAAAATCCTCACAATATGAATCACCTACTATGTAAAACAATACAACAAAATATAGGGGTTTAATGTAGGATACAAGTTTGAACCCATTAAATTTCACAGCTTTATTTTCCAAACCCATAACTACCAAAATGATTTCATGGAAAGAATTTTTTTAAAACCCACCAATTTTCAAGATTATTTTCCCCAAACCCTACAACCAAACAATTTATCAAAAACCTATATAAATTAGAGAACAATTGGTTTATTTATAAGGAAGTAGCAAGGCAATTTGGGTAAATCTAGAATACCAAGACAATTCATTTAACTAGAACAAGCAGTAGGAAAAGAAGAAAAAAAATAGCCATATGATTTTTTTGAAGAACTCATAGTTCTAAAAAAAATTCAATGCATATTTTTCCATAAATATTTCCTATCAAAAAAACCCCAACCCATGATACAATCTCTTTATAAAACAAAAAAATAGAAAAGAAAGAAGAGAAACCCTTGTATGAAATTGATTTTTTATGTGTTTGATTTTTCTTCCAATTACTCACTAAAAATCCTATCAATTTTCCTTGAGTGAAAAATTCCCAACTCTCCAAAAAACCAACACCTCCACATTACATTCCTCATAATAAATAGAGGGTTCTTCCCATAAAAATTGATTCCACACACATGCATCAAAAATATGGCAGAGTGTCTCCATGAATGGATCTCAAACTAAAGTCGAATGCCATGCAAAAATAAACTCCAGTCTTTTCCCACTATTCCCCCACGAACTCCCAAAACCCTTACTCACATTTACTTCCTTCCAAAAATAACCTACTAAGTGGATGGAAAATGGAGCCTTATGGTCTTCGTGGGAGGGGATCTCCTTTAAAAAAATGAATATTCAAACAAATAATTACAATCTCCCCCATTTACATGGTTGTCCCCTTAAAGTGGATAAAATAATCATTAAAGATCTTATCCAAGCCATATATGGTGTTCAACACCATTTTAAATATATTCTATAACCAACAAATCCTTATGCTCACAAATTTGATGGGTGTGGCCATATGGCCCCCATCACCTTATTATTAAAAAAAATAATAACATTAAGTTTAATGTTTCAATTGTAATTTCCCAAGGATTTTAAGCTCTAATGTTTTGACCATATAATGCCAACCCAATAACGATTTTGTAATGATAAAACAAAATACCACAAGTGTGACATACTTACTCCAAGCCTTGTTAAAACACAACGTGTAAGTTGACTTAGGAGTGACATCGCCCTTAGTCCATATGGGCGCCAACACAACATCATCATTGTGCGGTGACCATATCGATTAATGATGGTGTCATCCTAATCGAATTGATGCCCATAAAAAATATGAACAAGACATTACATATTACTACATTAAAATTAAATTATAACTATATTAATAAAGACGGTATTTAGTTATCTAAGTACTTAATCTTTAATTAAGTACTTAAATGACTAAGTACTTTCATCTAAATATAATACTTAATTATTTGAATAAACGTTCACTTTTCCATTATTCATAATTATTTGAATGATCAAAATTCCAAATAAAAGATTAATAAGCGGGATGTTACATTCCTCCCTGATAAAATGATTCATCACCCCTGATGAATTAATTATGATTTTCACACAAACAAAAATAATAGTGCTACTGAAATTTACCAAATAAATCCTCCATTTAGTCTCCCATAATTTTAGAATCCAAACTTTTTAAAGTAACAACATGGCTAAAATAACCTTATTAATTTGAATAGAAACAAATTTTTACCAGCCTCACTGCTGATAAATCAAATTTTTTTCAACCGGCATAAACTAATAACTAGAATTTGTAAATAATATAATTTCATCAAAAGTTTATAAATTAATAAATGTGGAAAATAAGTTTTAAATTCATCCAGATTCTCCCAAGTTGCGTTGTCCTCTTAATACTAGTCCCATTAGACTTTACATTGAAAAATTTATCTATTTCTCAAAGCAGCAACTCACAAGTTTCCAACACTCTAACAAGATCCACAATGATGATTCCGGGTTATATAACCCAAAGTGAGTCTCAATTAAGTACATGTGATAGATCCGAAACATACTTATTTAATAATGAAACATGGAAAACATCATGCATCTTTGACAGTGAAGGAGGTAATACTAGTTAGTATGCAACCAAACTAAGAACTTATAGAACTTTGAATGGTCCAACATAGCATGGGGAAATCTTTAGCAGCCTTCCCAAATTTTATTGAACTCTTTTTGGGCTTTACTCAAAGAAAAAACTTGTCCCCCTTTTCAAATATTATTTCCTTCCTATGTAGATATGCATAACTCTTTTGACAATCTATAGCTTCTTTCAAGTGCTCTCGGATTTTCTTAACTTTTTTGCCATTTCAATTAGAATTTCTATCCCAACCACTTCTCTATCCTCTACGTTGTCCCAATTTACAGGTGTTCAAAATTTTCTTCCATATAATGCTTTAAAAGGTGTAATTTTAAGGAAGAGTGATATGAGTTATTGTATGCAAACTTAACTAGTGGAAGTGTATTTTCCCACTTTTCCTGCAGATCCATACAGTACATGTAAAGAATATCTTCCAATACTTGGTTTACATGCTTAGTTTGACCATCCATTTTCAGATGATAAGCTGAACTAAAATTTAGTTTAGTGCCCAAACCAGAATTTAATGTTTTCCAAAAATGAGATGTCATCCTTAGATCTTTGTCTGAAATGATTGTTTCTGGAACACCATGCAATCGAAATATCTCATGCACAAAACCTTTTTAGGAACTAGGGAATCATTAGTAAGGTTCCTAGGTATAAAGTGAGCTACCTTTGTCAACTTTTCTACTACTACCAATATCATATCATGTCAGTTTTTAGTCATGGGAAGTCCTTGGAAAAAGTCCATGCTAATGAATTTCCATTTGTGGTATCAAATGTTATGCGGGTATAACAATCTAGTAGGGTGTGCGCATGCGTTTCGATTTCACCTTTGGCATTCTAAATAGATCAAAACATAAGTTTTGATGCTCTTTTTTGTTCCTTTGTAGAAATATTACTATTTTATGTCTACTGTCATTTTGGTTATTCCTAGATGATCAAAATATAGTACATCATGGATTATCGCAACACTTTTGTTTTGATTTTGTTCCCTTCATAAATATAAATTCTGTTCTCAAAATTCATAATTCTCTCATTGTTAAAACTAAAACCAACATACCTCTTATCTTTAAGTTCGGCTTCTAGAGATACCGTATTTGCAAATAGTACGGATCAGATGGGAGTCCTTCATGAATTCTTCCTTGAATTTTATTTGCAAAGTTATAACAATTGATAAGTACTTCCTATGGCTCAAGGCATCCACTACCCTATTTTCCTTGCCTTTGATATAACTGATATCAAATTTGTATTATGACAGAAAATCCAAACATATTCGATGTTGTGTGTTCAAATTGGTCTTCATGAAGACATACTTAAGCCCCAAATGGTCATTACATGGTTTTCCCATCAAATAGTGCCTCAAAACTTGTAAAGAATGAACTATCGCAGCTAATTCCAAATCATGAGGGGCATAATTATACTCATGAACTTTTAGTTTTCTTCCCTCATAAGCCACAACATGTCCATCCTAGAGTAGAACTCCTCCTAATCCTTTCCCATATGCATAAGTAACAACTATGAAATTTCTGTTTGGATCAAGGATGGTTAGCTAACGGAGTAGTTTTCAAATGCTCCTTCAATAGATTAAATGCTTGCTCACATTTATCACTCCACACCAAATTTTTGTCCTTCTTCGAAGTGATGTTATTGGACCTGTCAATCTTGAAAAGTCCTTCATGAATTTGTGGTAATATCCCACCAAACCCATGAAGCTTCTTTGTTAGGTTAATTATTATTTACCTAATATTATTAATTATGCATTGTATAATTAATTATTTAACTATTGTTATTAATTAATTATTGTTGTTATATGGTTTTATTAAACCATATTTGTCTTATTATATTCACAGATATAATTGTTATGTTGTTATAACAATTATATCATTATTCATTTGTGCTTCTCGTATGATATTTTGGAAGCTTATGTATTCAGGATATTGTTGCACCTGTGCAACTTATTTTCTTATGTGTATTCAGCTATACAATTCCTATAAGAATTGCAACACTCCATTATATTTTTGATTCGGTTGATTAATATAATTTATAAGCTTCCATCCCTATTCTACATTTGGTACTAGAGCGAGAATTTGGACATGTGAAACAAAGAAGGTTGGAGAGAGGAAGAAATTTTTTTGGAGGATATTTTGCACTTCAGGAGAGCCTGTGTTACCTCCAGCAACTTCCTAGAATGCCCTGTATCCCCACAACCTCTTGCCATTCTCCAGGTGTTTGTAAGGCATTTTGTTTTTTCCTTGGTGTCCCCTGCACTAGGCAAACTTTTCTCCCTGGAAGTTAAATTTACAAAAAAATATTTCCCCATTAAGGGTTTTGTCTCTAAATTTATTGGCTACAGATAATATTATCTATTCTATCAAATTTGGAGGAACTAGTTTGTATTTTGGAGTAAGCTATGAATCGAGCTTAGGCATGTTGTAGACCGAGCTATTAAAGATAGGTGAGCTCATTGCATTGACTCCACTGAGCTCATTCACTGGTGAGTCGAGGAAATAAAAATACACGTTAGAGAAAAATCAACTCAAAAATCATTCAAAACCTACAACCGATAGGTTAAGGTGAGTGGTGTTCAACATTTTCGGGCCTCTTCTTGGACGTGTTTGATGGATACAAAGCCAAATCTCTACATACAAATCTACCAAAGTTTGTTATTTTGGTGAGCTCCACCCTCCTTAACAACCCCTACATCCACTCCAACATTGTATGCAAAGATCCTATAGCCAATATAAAATTGGATTAGTCATAATAAAAATATGACCCAAAAAAGCAAAAAGTAGCTAACAAAATAAACGTGGAGGGTATTAATACTAAACAAGAGGTGGATCTTCCGTTGCTTGAGACCAAAAAAAATCACATGCGGTTAGCAAAAAAAGTGACAGATCAATAACAATTGGAAAAGAAATCTAATTGGAAAAGAAATCAAAAGTGCTATCAAAACAAAGTGGTAGTGAACAAAAATGGTGGAAATTCAATCAAAATGACAATATTACCTTGCATATAAATCAAAGCAAAATATAAGCTAATAAAGGCATTGTTGTATATATCTTTTCCCTGCAGATATGAAGCGTAAGAATATAGAAATTAAAGAAGCTCAAACCGACATTTATTACCTTGCGCATAGAAATGGTGCATGGAAATGAGTTTCGACAGGAAATGTATGCGCCTGGCACACGAAATGGTGCAATGGAAATGAGTGTCGAGAGGAAATGTATGTTCGCGCAGAAATGGCGCACAACACGAAGGTGTCGACAAGGTAAATGGTGCACCCTTGGCACATGTAAGAGGATGTTGACACACACACGGATGCACCTATGGCGCACCTTCAGGAGGCGCAACATTTTGGTGACAGAAGTGCACACTCGGCACAGTATATTCAGATGGCCATAACTTTTGACCGGGAGGATTCATGCAAGGTTGGACTTTTGAAAGCCACGAGGTCCTCTCGTCTAACTACACCAATTGGGTGAGAAAAAATTCATTAAAAATGAAAAATACAGTTCACCACTTTTGGGTTCACCTGATTCTCACCTACCACCATAATGAGATGAGTTAAATGCAACTCCGGAGGTGATTAAGGGCAGAATCATTCTTCCTATAAATTGTAAGGAGGGGCTTTTTCTAAAGGGGAGGTTTGGTAGGTGTGTGGAGTTCAAACCTCCCTCGTAATGTATCTTTGCCTTCGCATTTTTTAACAGTGTTGTATCAATTCGAGCAAATTAATACATGTCTATGGATAACTCTCAACCCTCTCTCAGATTAATTTTCACCCCTTTGATCTTTAGCTAACTGCTATCTCGTGTATGATATTTAAGTCTCGTGTTTATTTGGCAAAACTCATTCTCTAATCATCTTAGTTTAGGTTTTATTTTACAGCTAAAATACCCGTCTCTCTGGAAAGTTAGATTAGGTTTTTAAAACCCTCCTAATCTTCTACGGTGCATCTCAAAAAATAGGAACTGCCTTCATCCGGAGAGCTTTTTTTTCTGCAAGGTCCCACACTTGGGAAAAGCTCCATGTTAAATTTAAGAGTCTCAAATCGGGGGATGGCTAAATTTTACATTTTAAGCATCTAAGATCCAATTTTCATGGAGAAAGACCTAAAATAATTATTTTCAAATTTTGGGTCATTTTGTCTATGGGGAGGCCATCATTATTTAAATACAACTTTTGTTCAAATCATTTTTTTTACTCACGCCATTCAATTTTTCCATATTTTTGAATCTAGGTAACTTGAATGACTTTAGTGGGAGGTTTGGGGTTCAAACCCCACCCTAACTTGTTTTTTTAACAAGGACTTTGCCAAAATCAATGAAAATTCCAAACTTTAGAGGCATATTTAGCCAAAAATCATCTCTAATCATCTTAATTACAGTAGAATATAAAATGTTACTGAGGAAAAAATATAGGCAAAAAAATTCTTCTAATAACTATTTTTTATTTTGAACAAAATCCTAGGGGGATCTAAAAATTACATTTAAGCTAGTTTGCAATTATTTTCATTTTGGGTCATTTTGGTTCCTGAGGCCACCCGGGAAGCCATTCAATTTTTCCGCATTTTTGAATGTAACTTGTATACTTTAAAGATATTGTACTAATATGCCATATTCAACGAAAACTTTGTAACTTCTTTAACTCCTAAAAAAATAGTAAAAATTGGTTCTATAACACTCATGAGATCCTAGATCTCATTAGTAGTGTTCGGTATATATCGAACCTTTAAATCACTTAACTCCTAATATAGCTACAATAATCATCTAGGCATCAAACCTTTAAATCGAAGGTCACAATGCACACACTATGAGCCATCCCATTCGTATGTGAATGATTTCACGACATAAATATGGACTAAGAAATTATCCGAGTATATAACAAAGTTACACATGTGTATGAGGATATTTCTTTGAGCCGGTGTCAATAATCATACAAATCCCTTTCAAGATCAGTACTGTCTTGGTACCACGTATCAAATTCTTTCACGTATGTTAATGCCTCTTTCATGTACCGCTAGGTATATAGAAAGGGTGAGCTTCTTCCATATACCATCGGGTATATCAGAAGGGAATATATATAGAAAAATTTGGAATATCGACTAACGATATATAGATGGGGAGACCCTATACCGGAGTGATAAGAGCCAAACCCGTCAATGATTTCTCTAAAATGGGCACCAATGTACCCAATTTTTTTCTTCCGGACTCACAACTACTCAGAGGAAACAACTATGACACATGGAAGACTAAAATCAAGACACAACTTGAGTTTGAAGAGATTTGGACTGTTGTGAATGGTACTCTAACTAGATCAACTACTGATATAACACAACATCGACAATTTGATAAAGTAGATCAGAAGGCCAAAATCATCATCTTGTTTGGAGTGTCCTATGATGTGCAACCCCACATTTGAGATGCCAAAAAATATAAAGAAGCATGGGATAAATTTGTCACAAAGATATGAGGCCAAAAACAAGAATGTCATACTAAATTTACAGAGTCAATTACATACACTGAAGTTCAAGCAGAATGAGAAAATTGAAGCTTTCTTAAGAAGAGTTATAGAATTGAGGGCTTCACTTTTAGCCCTAGGAGAAGTGGTCACAGATGATTCTCTCATTCCCATTATTCTGAGAGCACTCCCCTCTTCTTATCGTATTTTGGTAATAACACTAAACGTGTCCGATATGATAGTTAGTTTTGACAAGCTAGTAAACCTACTACAATAAGAGGAAGCCATGCACAATAAGGATGATGAAGAGGAGAAGGAAATTTCTTCACATCAAAAATGGAAAGGAAAAGGTAAAGGAAAACCTAATTCCTATCAAAAGTCCCAACATCAGAATCAGTATCAACATCAAGGGGACAAACAATAGAAGAAGCAATGTCCAATCTACAAAAGAGGACATGAATTGAAAGATTGTTGGTATAACACCTATAAGAAAGGTTCATCAAGAAACTCTGGACCTCAACACCAAAACTATCACAAGGGACATACAAAATACAATCAAGGGTAGAAAATGGGAACTGGAAAAGAAGAACCCATTAGCAAGGAAATATTGTTGAACAAGAAGAAGATTCAGATAATGAAGGATTCTTATACACTTCTCAATCAAGTGAACCATCCACCTCATCTAGTGATGTTTGGTATGTTGATTTGGGAGCCACTCGACACATGACTGATAATAGAGTCTGGTTTACTTCAATGAGGGAAACACCTTCGAAAAACAATGTTTCATTGGGAGATGATTCTTCATATATAGTTCAGGGGATTGGGAACATTTCTCTACCCCTTAGTTCATGAAAATGTAGAATATCAGATGTCTTATATGTCCCTAGGTTGACAAAGAATCTACTTTCAGTCAATCAAATCCTAGATCACAACTTAAAAATTGACTTTGATAGTCATTCCGGTAAGAAAATGTGTTTGATTCGAGACAAATCATGAGGCTCAAAAATAGTTATAAAATCCTCTAATGTGGGATGCATGTTCCAGCTTGATTTTTTCCATAGAGATGATCAAGCACTTGTGGCTAAGAACTCTACCTCACACAGTTGTGGCATTGGATACTTGGTCATGTTAGTTTTAAGTATCTCAAGACACTTCACCAACGTAATATGGTACATGGGCTACCATCTCTTCAGAAGGATACAGAAAAGTGTCCTCACTACCTAGCAGGAAAACAACATAGAGATTCATTCTAGAAGATTACATATCAAGCTCATGGTAAGCTTGATCTGGTTCATACCGATATTTTCGGTCCGATGCAACCAAGTCATTCTGGATTTCAGTACTTCATGTTATGTGTTGATGACTATTCAAGAAAAATGTGGATTTTTTGTCTTCACAAGAAAAGTGAAGCTTTTAAAACCTTCAAAAAGTTTAAAGTAGCTGTTGAGAATGAAATTGGTCATCACATCAGAAATATTCACTTAGATCGAGGGGGGGAATTCCCCAAGAATGAGTTCGAGACTACCTACAAGATCACGGATTCATCGACAAATGCCTCCTCCACACACACCACAATAGAATGGTGTTGTTGAGAGAAGAAATCATACTATCATGGAAATGGTACGATGCATGATCGATGACTCTAGACTTACAAAGACATTCTAGGTAGAAGCAACAAAGACAATAGTGTATTTTTGAACAGAGTGCCCATAATTTCTCTTGACAAAGTAACACCACAAGAAGCATGGTTAAAGTAGAAACCATCTATTGCACATCTTAGAGTATTCGGGTGTAAAACAAGTATGCACATACCCAAGAAGAACATAAATAAATTAGACATGAAGTCATAGAAACTCATCTTCATTGGGTACAAGTGAAGAGACTCTTGGGTATATATTGATGGATCCAAAGACCAGAAAAGTCTACACTAGTAGAGATGTTGAGTTTTTTGAGAAGAAGGAAGCAAAGTCTCCTCCTCTAGACTCACCTGATGTAGATTCTTCACCAGTTGTAAAAATTGAAACTGATGTTCCCACTAATGATGAAAGTGATGATGGGGATGATGGTGTTGATATGATAGAACCATGACCCATGTGAACAGTTCATCGTATGCCCAAGTGGTGTACTAACACATTACAAGATGCAATAATGGATGCTCCACTAGATACATCCACCCCTGGACCATGGACTCGTAGTAAATCAAGAGAAGAAGTTAACTTTGATTTGATGAGTAGAGTTATCAAGTCGATGTGCCCTCTACAATAAAATAATCCCAACAGTCAAAATCTTAGAAAGATGCCATGGACTCTAAATATTAGTCAATAATGAAAAATAACACTTGGCAGCTTGTCGATCTTCCACTAGGGAAGAAACCCATTGGATGTAGATAGATATTCAAAACAAAGTACAAAGTAGATGGGACATCAGAAAATTACAAAGAAAGACTTGTAGAAAGGTGTATGCATGAAAAGTAGGCATTGACTACGAGGAGACATTTTCTCCCATAACTAAGATCAAGATGATTAGGATGATCTTTTCTCTAGCTGCATAGTTTGGTTTGAAAGTCCATCAAATGGACGTAAAAAGTGCCTTCCTGAATGGATATTTACAAGAACAAGTCTACATAACTCAACCTGAGGGATATGTAGTACCTAGTCAAGAAGTAAAGGTATGTAGACTCATGAAATCTCTGTATGGCCTCAAATAGACACCTCGGGCATGGTACATCAAAATTAATGAGTATCTCGTACAACATGGATTTGTTAGAAATCCATACGATCCCAATATTTACCTCAAAATCAAGGGGGATATCGTTATTGTCATTGTCTATGTTGATGATCTAGACATCACTAGAATTTCAATGAGGATGATCTATGTAACAAAGAAATATCTTAATCGATCATTTGACATGACCGATCTCGGTTTGATGCATTATTGTCTTGGATTAGAAGTATGGCAGAAAGAGAATCACATCTTTGTTTCTCAGATGAAATATACCAAGAAAATGCTTGAGAAATTTAGGATGATGGATTGCACTATGATTGCTACACCTATGGAGAACAACTTATAGTTATCTTGTTCGAGATCCATCACTGAGGTAAATGCCACTCTTTATCTGTAGTTGATTGGGAGTCTCATTTACTTGACCTACACTAGACTAGATTTTAGCTTTGTAGTAAGCTATCTATCCAATTTCATGTAGAAACCCAAAGTGTGTAATTGGGAAGTAGAAAGGTGCATCTTGAGATATCTCAAAGGATCAATGGATCTTGGTCTAGAATACAAGAAGAACGATAACTTCTTCTTTTCGGATATTCAAATTTAGATCATGTAGGAAATATTGATGACAAAAAATCCACTTCAATATTTGTTTTCTTTATGGGATATGGACCAATATCATGGGGAAGCAAGAAAAAAACTTTGTTTCTTTTTCTTCCACAAAACCCAAGTATTTTTCTCGTAGGAGAGGTTGTATGTGAAGCGATTTGGCTACGTCACATACTTGAAGGACTTGGAAGACCACACGACAAACCTACCACCATGTATGTTGACAATGAAGGTGTTATCAAACTTGTTTGCAATCCAATGTTTCATAAAAGAACAAAACATATTGAAGCACAACATTCAACTTCAATTTTGTATACATCTTATTTTCCAAACCCAAAACTATAAAAATTATTTCATGGCAAGAATTTTTTTGAAAACCCACCAATGTTCCCGATTATTTTCCCCAAACCCTATAACCAAACAATTTTCTCAAAAACCTATATAAATTAGAGAACAATCGATTTATATGTAAGGAAGTAGTAAGGAATTTTGGGTAAATCTAGAATACCCAACCGATTCATTTAACAAGAACAAACATTAGAAAAAGAAGAAAAAAATAGCCATACGATTTTATTAAATAACTTACAGTTATAAAATAGATTCAATGCATATTTTTTCCATAAATATTTCCTATCAAGACAAACCCCAATGCATGATATAATCACTTTAACATAAAAATTAAAAGAAAGAAGAGAAACCTTTTTCTAAAATTTATTTTTGCGTGTGTTTGATTTTTCTTCCAAATACTCATTAAAAATACTATCAATTTTCCCCGAGTGCAAAATTTCCCAACTCTCTAAAAAAACCAACACCTCCACATTACATTCCTCATAATAAATAGAGGGTTCTTCCCAAAAATTGATTCCACACACATGCGTCGAAAAATATGGTAGAGTGTCTCCATGAGTGGAGCTTAACCTAAATTCCAATGCCATATAAAAATAAACTCTAGTCTTTTCCCCTATTCCCCACGAACTCTCAAAACCCTTACTCACATTTACTTCCTTCCAAAATCACCTACTAAGTGGACGGAAAATGGATCCTTATGGTCTTCCTAGGAGAGGATCTCCCTTTAAAAAATTGAATATTTAAACAAATAATTACAATCTTCCCCATTTGCTTGGATGTCCCCTAAAGTGGATAAAATAATCATTACAAATATTATCTAAGCCATATATGGTGTTCAACACCATTTTAAATAGAATCTATAACCAACAAATCCTTATGCTCACAAATTCGATGGGTGTGGCCATATGGCCCCATCACCTTATTATTTACACACAATAATAACATGAGTGGAGCTTTAACTTTAAAAATAAACTGTCTTTTCCCCTTTCCCCACAATCTCTAAAACCCTTACTCACATTTACTTCCTTTTCAAGGACGGAAAATTTAAGTCTTCGGGAGAATCCTTTAAAAAAATTGAATATTTAAACAAATAATTACAATCTCCCCCATTTGCTTGGATGTCCCCTAAAGTGGATAAAATAATCATTACTAAAATATTATCCAAGCCATATATGGTGTTCAACGCCATTTTAATAGAATCTATAACCAACAAATCCTTATGCTACAAATTCGATGGGTGTGGCCAATGGCCCCCATCACCTTATTATTTAAAAATAATATAATTAACTTTAATGTTTCAATTGTAATTTCCCAAGGACTTTAAGCCATAATATTTTGACCATATAATTTCAACCTAATAATGATTTCGTAATGATAAAACAAGTACCACAGTGTGACATAATCTACTCCAAGCTTTGTTAAAACATAACGTGTAAGTTGACTTAGGAGTGACATCATCCTTAGTCCATATGAGTGCCAACACAACATCATCGTTGTGCGACAACCATATCGATTAACGATGGTGCCATCCTAGTTGAATTGATGCCCATAAAAAATCTGAATAAGACATTACATAGTACCGCATTAAAATTAAATTATAACTATATTAATAAAGACAATATTTAGTTATCTAAGTACTTAATATTTAATTAAGTACTTAGATGACTAAGTACCGTCATCTAAATATTATACTTAATTATTTGAATAATAAAATTTCCAAATAAAAGATTAATTAGTGGGATGTTACATTCCTCCTTGCTAAAATGATTCATCATCCCTGATGAATTAATTACTGTTTTCACATAAACAAAAATAATAGTGTTGCTGAAATTTACCAAATAAATCCTTCATTTAGTATCCCAAAATTTCAGAATCAAAATTTTTTAAAGTAACAACATGGCTAAAATAACCTTATTAATATGAATAGAAACATATTTTTTACTAGCCTCACCATAGATAAGTCGTAATTTTTCCAACCGACATAAACTTATAACTAGAATTTTCAAATAATATAATTTCATCACAAGTTTCTAAATGAATAAATGTGGAAAAATAGTGTTAAATTCATCCAGATTCTCCCAAATTCCGTTTCTCCTCTTAATATTGGTCCCATAGACCTTATATTAAGAAATTTCTCTATTTCTTAGAAGAGCAACTTACAAGTTTCCAACACTCTAACAGATCCCATGGTGACGATTCTAGGTTATAGAACCTATAGTGAGTCCCAATTAAGTACATGTGATAAATATGAAACATACTTATTTAATAATGAAATATGGAAAACATCATGCATCTTTGATCTGAAGGAGGTAATACTAATTAGTATGCAAACCTGAAGTAAGAACTTCTAGAACTTTGAATTGTCCAACATAGCATGGGGAAAGATTGGCAACCTTCCCAAATGTTATTGAACTCTTTTTGGGCTTTACTCAAAGAAAAACCTTGTCTCCTTTTCAAATATTCTTTCCTTCCTATGCAGATCTACATAACTCTTTTGATGATTTTTAGCTTCTTTCAAGTACTCTCAAATTTTCTTAACTTGCTTTTCCATTTCAGTTAGCATTTCTAGCCCAACCACTTCTCTATCCTCTACATTATCCCAACTTATAGGTGTTTGACATTTTCTTCCATATAATGCTTCAAAAGGTTCCATTTTCAGTGAAGAGTGATATGAGTTATTGTATGTAAACTCAACTAGTGGAAGGTATTTTTCCCACTTTTACTACTGATTCATATAGTACATGCAAATCATATATTCCAAAACTTGGTTCACATTCTCAGTTTGAACATCCATTTTCAGATGATAAGCTGAGCTAAAATTTAGTTTAGTGCCCAAACCAAAATTTAATGTTTTCCAAAATGAGATGTCATCCTTGGATCTTTGTCTAAAATGATTGTTTCTAGAACTCATGTAATCAAAATATCTCATGCACAAACCTTTTGCAAGAACTAGGGAATCATCAGTAAGGTTCCTAGGTATAAAGTGAGCTACCTTTGTCAACTTTTCCACTACTACCAATATCATATCATGTCGGTTTTTAGTCAAGGGCATTCCTTGGACAAAGTCCATGCTAATGAATTTCCATTTGTGGTGTGGAATGTTATGTGGGTATAACAATCCAAACAGGTGTGTGTGCTTTGCTTTCACCCTTTGGTATTCTAAAAACTTGAAACATAAGTTTTGATGCTCTTTGTTCCTTTGTAGAAATATTACTATTTTATGTCTACTGTCATTTTGGTTATTCCCGTATGATAAAAATATGGTACATCATGGAATTCTGCAACACGTTCGTTTTGATTTTATTCCCTTCCAAATTTTTTTCTAAAACTGTGCACCATGATAGAGTTGCACTCTAAAAGAAATGTAATAGCTCCAACGTAATCACAAGGAGGAATCGATCAATCAATGGAAAAGATTTCTTACACATAGAGAAAAGACAATGGAGTGTCTTGACATACTCATAAATTTTAAAATGAAGGGATACATATAGGGTGTTGAGTAACCCTAGTGCATGACACACAAGAAACCCTAAACCTAACCCATGTGAGATGACCCTCCATATGTGTGTGGAGGACATATAGGATCCCACACACCAACACCCCCCTTCATGAAGTTAGGGTAGCGGCTATGATGAGTCAGAAAGAAAAGAAGACACTCCTAAACAACTAAGAAAGATGTGTTAATGGGGCTCGACAACTAAAGGCTTGATAAGGTGCCCATGTACAAACAACATCTTCCTAGAAGAAGAAGAAGAGGACTATATAGCCCGAAGAAGATGAGCAGATACATAAGACCTCACCCCAAGAAGAGACCGCAAGTGAAGAAACTTCACCTTCAGTGAAGGGATTGGTGAATATATCTGTAATTTGATCAGCTATCTGAATGTACTGAATGTCGATGATACCATCATGAATAAGCTCTCATATGAAGTGCATATGGATCTCAATGTGCTTCATCCACTGATGTTGAACTGGATTTCTACAAATTGAGATAGTTCTTGTGTTGTCACAATAGATAATGGTAGGCTACCGAAAGTGGATGCCAAACTCTATCATAATACCTTATAGCCAAACAACCTCTGTGGCAGTGTTAACTGCTCCTCTGTATTCTACCTCTATAGAATATATCACAATTACATTCTGCTTCTTGCTAGACCAACTAATAGGACCCAAACCAAGAGACAAAATGTAGCTAGAGATGTAGATTTCTGATGATCTAAGTCACCGGCCCAATCAAAATCTGTGAACCCAATCAAGTTAATATCCACCCCTCCATGATAGTGAATTCCATCAGTATAGGTACCACAAACATAATGAAGGATCCATTTAGCTTCATTCCAATGCAGCTCATGTGGCTCCTGCATGAATCTAGACACGATCCCAACAACATACGATAAATCCAGTTGAGTGTGAGTCAAGTAAATCAAGCTACCCACCAACCTGTTGATAAAGGGTACCATCAACCAAGGAGTAGAGTAATCAAAATAAACTTAACCCGAAAAGAAAAGGAGTAGGAGAAGACTTGTAATCGGACATCTGAAAATGAGCAAGCAAGTTAAGAGCATACTTAGGTTACAAAATAAAAATTCCCGAGTTAGATTGTGAAATTTGGATCTCAAGAAAGTAATTAAGTAGACCTAAGTTGGTCATGGAAAACTTGTTGGCCAAGGTGGTCTTCATAGAATCAATGATAGAGGAAGAGCTGCCGGTGATCAACAAGTCATCAACATAGAAAACAAGAATGAGTATGGAGTCATCTTGCCATATAATATAAACATTTGGATCAGAGTGACACCTAGTAAATCTTGATGTAAGTAAAAAGGAGTCCATCTTGGCATACCAAGCCCGAGGGGCTTGTTTAAGGCCATAAAGAGACTTCTTTAACTTACAAATGAGGGAGGGATCATGGACATAACATGGAGGTTTTTCCATGTAGATCTCTTCCTCTAGGTCACCATGAAGGAAGACACTCTTAATGTCCATTTGATGGACTTTCCATCTATTTGCTGCGGTAATGGCTAGGGTCAGTCGAATAGAAGTCATCTTTAAAATTGGAGAAAAGGTTTCAATATAATCAACCCCAACTATTTGGGAGAAACCCTTAGCTACTAATCACTCTTTAAAATTTTTGACATCTCCATCTACTCCATACTTTGTTTTAGAACACCCACTTACACCGAACAATTTTTCTTCCTTTCGGAAGAGGGGTGAGATCCCAAGTATCGTTCTTCATGAGAGAGGAATAATCCTCATCCATGGTAGAATCCCACTCAAGAATACTAGAAGCCTCCTAGAAATACTATGGATCATAGGCAGAGGTGAAGAAAGAGTGGGGTCCAACAAAATATGAGTGAGTACGTCTCATATTTGAAGTATATCTAACTAAATCTCCAGTACTTTGCAGAGTTTTCCTAGCCCAAAGAGGACTAGGAGGATCAACCTCTGAGTTGAAAGATTCGTCACTTGAGTGAGAAGGGACATAGTCCTCATCATCACTACTATCGGAATCAAAAGACTCAAGGGTCTGATGGTTGGGAGGATTAGGAAGAGGAGCATGATCAACATCATCATCATCTGATGAGTCAGAATCCGAATCAACAAGCTGAATAACCTCAATAGGTAGAGAAGTAGAAGTCGAAGAAGACTCATTGAACTGAACACTTCTCTCAATATAAAGCTCATGAGAAGTAGGATTCAATAATTGATATCCCTTCACACCATCAAGATACCCTACAAAGATATAAGGTTTGGATTGTGGTTCCAATTCCTTGCGTTTCTTCTTAGGAATCCGAGCCATAGACTTGGATCTGAAGACTTGAAAGTTCTCAACATCAGGATTACATCCAAACTAGGATTCAAAGGGTGTCATTCCTCTTACTGCCTTGTGTGGAACATGGTTCTAAATGTAATTAGCACAATTCACTGCTTCAGCCTAATACTGCAGAGGAAGAGACTTCAAGTGAATCATACAAGTGGCCATCTCTTTTAGAGTACAATTCTTTCTTTCTTCTACTCCATTATGTGAAGGGCTGTATGTAACTATATGCTGCAAGGATATCCCTTCAGAAGTACATAAATCCATGAACCTATTGTTTACATATTCACCTCCATTATCGGTTCAAAGAACCTTGATAGACCATTCCACCTATTTCTCAGCAAGAGCCTTAAAGTCCTGAAATTGTTTAAAGACTTCATACTTAAGCTTAAGAAAATATACCCAAGTATATCAAAAATAGTCATTAATGAAGGTTAGCACATAAAGAGCTCTAGTAAATGAAGGAGATGGAAATGGACTAGAAATATTGTTATGAACAAGATCCAAAGGATGAGTAGCTCTCCAGGATTTTCCTTTGTCAAAGTTCTTTTTAGGATGCTTTAAGGGTACAACCCTAAAAAAGACCCTTAGAAAACTTAACGTGGGGTAACCCATTGACCATTTTGTTTTGGCTCAATTGTTCAGGGTAGTGATAATTTAGATGTCTAAAATGCTCATGCCATAGCTTACTAACCTTATTTGTATGAGTGAGAAAGGAAGTGGGTGTAGAATTATAAGTAAAGTGGGAAAAGGTATACAACTGTGAATGGTGATCCACCTTTCCCTCAACCACTGTAGTGTCATCATTAAGATCATGAATAATCACCGAGTTAGGACCAAATTCCACTCGCATTCATTCACCAAGGTGAGTAATTTTGTAAATTGATAGGAGATTGGTAGAGAGATCAGGAACACTCAACACTTGGTTAAATGTTCCCCCATCCATCTCTACCGATCCACTACTCGAAACCGACACTATCGTTTCATTACCCATCGTGATTTGGGACATACCACAAGGCTTCGATGTTGGAGAACTCAACATGTGAAAAATTCATGTGGTGTGAGGAACTGAAATCTATAATCCACATCGATGAAGGAGAAACTTTGGCTATAAGGGCCTTTCCTTTCTTCTTATTAGATTTAGAACCTTTTGCACTAGAAGACTCAACCTTCGGAGCATTTTTTTGATAGACTCAAAAACACCTATTTGATTTATCTCAAGTAAATGAGTAATGTGATCAATTTATTTTCTCATACACGTATGCTCTTTGTGACCGTGCTTCTTGTAATAGGAACACAAATACCTATCTTTCTCGTGCTCTAGGCTCGAATTCAAGTGTTTGTGTTAATTTTAGTTTTGGTCTTGGTTTCCTTCTTAGGTTGATCCTTTTTTTTCTTTTTTTTTTCAGTCTTATTTTCCTTACTAGTACTTGCTACAAGGGCATGTGAGTTGGAATTAAGAGACCCCATTTGAATGAGTTTTTCCTATTATTACATGAGTTGGGATGAAAAATAGTCAAAGGAGGGCATATTCCAATCCTTGCCCAAGGTAGATTTTGTAGCGTAAAAATTTGACACAAAGATAGAATATTCAAGACCTAACTTAGAGAGAATCGACAAGACCAATTGAGAATATTTCTTCTCTACTTGACATTCCTTTAAAACAATCTAGTGTGGACAAAATTAGAGAAGAATGCTTGTAGGTTTTCAAAATCACTAGGATTTAACCCTATTAGTTCATTTTCTAATGCATGCACTCTCATGTCATATTGTTTCCAAACATCCATCCAATGTTTTCCATGTAGAATTAGGTGTTTTGGAGTACTCAATGTGGAAGAGCAAGTTAGGAGAAACAAACATGTAAAGAAAACCTAAAGATTCATCACTACGGTTTAACCACTTAGATTTTTTAGGGTCCTCACTTGGTTCGGTCTCGATTCCCATGGTGATGTAGAATAAACCTTTACCTCTTAGTTTCATAATATTTTTGATCTCCATTCGAAGAAGTTGAATGATGTAAGCAAAGGAATTGAAAGTGCATCCATAGTGAAAAGAGAGAAATAATGTAGAAAAGAAACATAACCACCTAGGACAATATAATAACCCCCTTACTTTCGGCACTTTATAGTTTAGTGCAGTTGATACAACTAGGTCCGAGTGTGCATATAGAAACACATGGTAACTCACCTTGTAATCAGCGTAATAACGTGTAAGAGAGAAGACCACAATCTTGTTTCGGGAGGCAAAGCAAAGTGACACCGTACACAAGCACAATTGCAAAAACTAGGAAGGAGGTGAAATCAAATCCTGGTTGTGAGAAAAAGTGTCTCACGCCGCAAAGGATTCCCCCTGTTGCAAACCGTGATGGATACACTCACTAGTCGCAAGCAATAATAAGGGTAAAATATAATGTTTTGAACTCAAGATGAGTTTGGATGATCTTCAAAACATTGGAAAGGCACATGGAAGACAAAGAGGTGCTCAAAGTGATACTGCACACTTGAGCACACGATTAGTAAAAAAAATCAACAATAACACTTTTTTAAAAATAATTTCCATTTTGAAACATCTGATTTAGCTAATTTTAGAGTAATTAGGACTATAAAGAAAATGATAAAAATGCGTTAATTAAAGGATGATTTTAAATATACTTAATCGTAAATGAGGTCAATTTTATAGTCGTAATTAATAGAAATAGATTTAATATAATTAAATCTAATTAATTACAAAAAAATAATTAAGATTAAATCCTAATTAATATTTAAATATACTCCCTTAAAATAAATTCCCACCTAAAAGTTTAAAAAACTTACCAAATATAACTTATTGTTATATAAAAAAAACTTACCAACTCGAGAGGATCCCGAGTTGTGTGGTTGACCATTGGAGGATACGGTGGTTTATCCCAAGTTGGGCTCGAAATATGTGCCAAGAATGTCGCGGTAGATCCCGAGTTAGATGGATCGTGAGTTGTCGCAGCGGATCATAGTTTGAGAGGAGACTCGGCAGAAGGGGCTCGTGGCTCGGTGGTTTGAGGGTTCAAAGAGGATCCCAACGTGGATCATTGGTGGAAATCTTGAGTTGTGTGTAATGGTTAGGAAGGCCATTTGGAAGCCAAGTGGGGTAGATCACACAATCACATGTAAATAATTCACCGAGCGGGGTAGAGCACACAACTCGGGAGGAGAACCAGAGCAGTCGGAGTAGACATGGCAAGGAGAGGGACTTGACTCAAAGACAACTCAACCCAACACAACGAATTGAACCATCCAAGTAAGCCTTAGTGAAACGTGACTCGGTCAGTGTGGGGTGAGCCTAGGTTTATAGTGGTCGAGGGTCATAGGCAAAAGAACTCGGCCGAAAAAAATACATCGTGTTCAAGGAGCTCTCGGCTAACACATGGGGACAGGATGAATTAGCAAAAGAGTCAAGGAGTTAGCGGAGCTCGCAAGTAGGATCTCGGGGAAGAGAAGAGGATCTTGGTGCTAGAGGGAGAGCTCGATGGGGAGCTCGGTGGAGAAGAACACCAAAACACCAAAGACTTCAAACTGATTTTTGACCTGAATCTGCAAAAAACACCATGCAAACACAGAAAAAACTAGAAAAATAGAGATAAAAAATAATTTCCAGTTTAATAAAAAAACCAGAATAAAGAACCTCTATTTTAGCTGATCTACTAGATTTAGTTGCAGCTAGCTAAGTGTAGCTGCAAAACCCCTGAAAAACTCAAGGAGATCTGCACATGCATGAAGAACACAACAAAAAGCTCAAATTTTCCAAGAACAATTTGTTAAGACGTTAGCAATAAAATTCCAAAATATAATGATCAAAAAACTCTCACGAGGAAAAAAATGAAACCAAGAGTGATGCAACTTAGATGATAAGTGCACATTTACCTCGATCTAGCTTTGGTACCATGAAATAGTTGGTGAGAATCGTATCAAAAATTGTACACCACGATAGAGTTTCACTCTGAAGGAAACGTAATAGCTCCAACATAATCACAAGGAGGAATCAATCAATCAATGGAAGAGCTTGCATAATAGAACAAAGATTGCACATAGAGACAAGACAATGAAGTGTCTTGGTATACTCATAAATTTCAAAATGAAGGGATACATATAGGGTGCTGAGTAACCCTAGTGCATGACACACAAGAAACCCTAAACCAAACCCTAAACCTAACCCATGTGAGATGAAAATCCCACACACCAACACAATGTTATGTGGGTATACCAATCCAAAGTAGGGTGTGCGTGCTCTAATTTCACCCTTTGGTATTCTAAAAACTTGAAACATAAGTTTTGATGCTCATTTTTGTTCCTTTCCAAATATATTACTATTTTATGTCTCAACTGTCATTTTGGTTATTCATGGATGATCAAAATATGGTACATCATGGAATTCTCACAACACTTTCGTTTTGATTTTGTTCCCTTCCAAAACTTAAATTCTGTTCTCAAAATGTAGAATTCTATCATTGTTAAAACTAAAACCAGCATACCACTTATCTTTAAGATTGGATTCTAGAGATACCTATACTTATAAATAGTATGGACCTGTAGGTGACTCCTTCATGACTTCTTCCTTGAATTTTGTTCATAAAGTTATAACAATTGATAAGTACTTCCTATGGCTCAAGGAATCCTCTACCCTATTTTTCTTGCCTTTGATATAACTAATATCAAATTCATTTTACAATGTATACTCTAACCATATTCAATGTTTGTGTTCAAATTGGTCTCCATGAAGACATACTTCAGCCCCAAATGGTCATTTTTTAATTCAAAAGGTTTTCCCATCAAATAGTGCCTCAAAACCTGTAAATAATGAACTATTACAGCCAATTCCAAATCATGAGGGGCATAATTATACTCATGAAATTTCAGTTTTCTTCCTCATATGCCATAACATGTTCATCCTGGAGTAGAACTCCTCCTAATCCTTCCCCGGATGCATCAGTAACAACTATAAAATTTTGTTTGGATCAGGAATGGTTAGACTGGAGCAGTTGTCAAATATTCCTTCAATAGATTAAATGATTGCTTGCATTAATTAGTCCACACCAATTTTTTTTCCTTCTTCTCAAGTGATGTTATTGGACCTATCACTCTTGAAAAGTCCTTCATGAATTTTCGGTAATATCCCGCCAAACCCATGAAGCTTCTTACCTCATGCACATCCTTCGGTGCTGGCCACTCTACAATGGATCTTATCTTTGTAGGGTCCACGGAGATTCCATTCTCATTAATTACATGACCAAGATATTGTATCTCCTTCTGATAGAAAGCACATTTAGCCAAATTTCCATAAAGCTTGTTCTTTCTCAAAATTTCCAACATGATTTCCAAATGTGCATTGTGCTCTTGTTCATTCTTGGAGTAGATGAGTATATCCTCTAGGAAATACATCACTAAAGTGTTGTAAAAGTGGTGAATCAGCCAAAGGATATTTAGTAGTTTTCTCTAAATCATCTATTTTTACAGCAAAGAGTGTACAACCTTTTCTTTTCACCTTTTTCAGCTGCATGGCTGAAATCTACCTTATGAAAAAAACTCCTTTTTATTCCTTGAATAATGGTTGGTTTCAGCTCATCATCAAGACATTTTACACATTTTTCACACACAGTCCACAATAGCTTGGTGTTTGGAAAACCAATTGAATCCAATTATTACATCATAAGACCCTAATGGAGCTACATAAAGGTTCACTTCAGTTGTAAATTCAGGTAATTCTAATGCTGCCATAGGCAAGCATTGTTCTACCTTATGTCTAGCATTGTTTCCATATTGCAGACTGTCTATGAATTTTCCATATAACTAGATTTTCTACGTAATTTTGTTGCTAAAAATTTATAAATGAAACATTTGGTTTCCCTAGTATCTATTAAATTTTTAAGAAATGACCATACAACTTACACAACTTACTTCATAATGACTGACTTAATTTCATATCTCAAACAAAACTCCTATCATATGCTAAAGAAAAATAAGAATTCTCTTTCAAAAATTACAACTTATTTTAACAATGTGTTTCTTCCGAAAGTTCTTATTTTATTTCCTTTTCCTTTCCTTGTAAATTTTTATTTGTTTGAGTTTCTTCCAGCAACATTCCATTCTATAACATATTTTTACCAAGAAATGAATGGTTTTGTTCTCATCTTTAGAAGTTACATCATATTTAATGTAACTCATCGTAGTCATTTTTACCCCTATCACAAAAGAAAGGAACCCCATGTGCCAGGCCTATCACCCAATGGATCTTTGGGTGCTAACCCGAGGCACACGCATGGGTGCCAATTCTCTCTTTTATGTGATTTTAGTGGAAAATATCATCTATGATCCATGTTTAAGAGATTTGAAAGGAAGTAAGACATACAAGTACCATAGAGCTTAGAATAGATTCTAGATCCTTCGCAGTAATTCCAGACATGTTAAAGTGCTTGACAAATTATATAAATTATACCAAAACAAAAGGAAGTTGTACACGAATCTATACTTAGTCATAAACATAAATGAAAAAGAACTATGAGAAAGATGTATGCATCAAAATCATCAATTTTCATATTCATGTAAGCTAGTAACCTCATTACATTCATGGAGCCATTATAGAGTGTCATAGAGAAGCGGACCGCGATCATGCATTATACGGACTTATGTGGTTAGGGTCTCAAAAGAAATTTATAATCCCCATATCCATGATACATACTTTCCTATGCATAATTACCCACTAATAGAGTTTCTTGCAGATTTCTATAAATCTCGCTTCTATCTATTTCTCCTTATATTTTACTTTTGCAGGTGATTGCATATATAGCCTTTCGGACTTGTAGTGACCAAAATTAGGTCACACTCCCCTTTGGTCCCTTTTCAAATAAATACCTTTAACAGATCCACCTAGCCATGGCCCCCTTCACCCCACTATAATATTAATTTAATTCATTTAATTAAATTAATTCATTATCCTCACCTTATTTATTATTTAAATATCCTAATTGGGATAATTCCCACATATCCACCTCACCTAGACACCTCATCAAGCCACCTCACCCGAGACCTATTCTTAGTAAGTTACCATAACTAACAAAAACCTACCCAAACCCTAAAAATAAATGCCTACATTCCCTCTAACCACATTCCCACATGTTAGAAGGAATTTCCCGTCTAATCTGTGGGGTAAACAAAACGAGATCCCAGAAAATCAAGGGGATCTTCCTAGTTTAGAAAACCTAGGAAATCTTCCCTAACCGATGCCGGTTACCCTTAACCACCTCCGGTTAAGTCAAAACTATCATCAGTTACCATTTAACTCCCAAAACAACCTTATTTCGAGATTGGCACATTTCAAAAAGAGGTGGACATCTTCTAAGAACAAGTGATAAAACCAGAGCTGCATGCAAGTAGAACCATCATTCGTACCAACATCAAAACACCCATAGCTAGTACCCAAAGCAATCACATAGCCACCTGCCTTCACGGGAGCATCCGGGAAGTGCCAACACTACACCAAGTTCATTCAATCACCCACCATTACCAACTAGGCATCAAGCTCATACAAACAATAAGTTTATTAACCTACATTGTTTCCTTGTCATTTGAGCAGATCCTTTTACATTTGTTATTAGTTTCTACTTTCATTTCCATTCCCCACCATTTTATCTCCATGCAAACTTAACTACCTCTTTACCCACACCATTGAACTATCCATACCCAGATTTTCATCATTCCTATGCATATCTAGGATCCATACGAATCTCTCCATTGCCCTTCCACCGAATCTATCACCTAGCCAAGTCTTATTGAGTTTCCTTTACCTCGATGATACCGACGCTGGTCATCCATAATCGCAATCATCGGTTAACCTAAACCGACATCGATCCCTTTGTCTTATATTAAAAACCCATATCAAAGCCTAAAACCACCACCAAATGCCCTAAACTACCGACGTAATTTGACCCTAACCAATAATAATATCCTGATAGTGACCTTGACCTTCAGATTCAATCATAGCTTAGCCTGTTGTGAATGAATTTTCTTATTGTAGATGAATGAGATACCTAAATCATTTTAATTATAGTAGGATTTATTTTATTAGCAACATTAAGTTGTTTTAAAGAGTGGATTAGTAGCCATTTAGGAAGTATCACACTTCCCAGATCTAACACATGCTTAGCAGTCCACTGCACATATTGTTTAACTTTTATATGGTGGTCTTGTGTTCCATTTCAAGTAGTTCCTCCTAGTAAAAAGGAAGCTCTCATGATCAACTGTGGATTTAGAAGTCATACGCGTGTAAAAACCTATAAACTAGCATTTCAATGGGTATTCCTCCTAGCCCATTACCCTTATTTGTTTCATCATTCTCCAAGAAACACTCTAGAATAAGGTGAAATAGACTACTAACTCATCCTCCAACGGCCTCGGATCCAATACCAAGTGTCCGAATGTGGTCCTCCATGCAAGCATGCTCCTCCATGGCTGAGCTTTCAAATTTTTACCATGATGTGCTTCTAGAAGCTTCTACCATAGGCATGCTCATTCTTGGGCCAACTTTGTTCACATGGTAATCTGACGCATCAAAAATAAAGTGCCCTCATATTCCACACCAGTTGTCAACCACTCTAACCTAGCCCTTCACCACCTTCCATTTTATCACCCGCCATGGAACCTATCCAACCTATCTCTATCGCTACCAAAGATGAGGAGTTCACATGACTCCTTGACCAAAACCCTACCGCCTTATAATTTTATCTTTCCCACTCATCCAATCGAGATGCCTCGGGTTAGTTGATATACGACATGCCCGTATTTATCCCCTCGACTCTCTTGCCCACTTCGTGTTATCCCCATCGGCTCCGCACTACCCGCATTTACTTTTCCCCTAGTCATTTCGCAACATGGCCCTATACTGCTTATGAATTCCATATCTGCTACATTTGTTACACACCGCCACATCCACTATACCTTCGCCAACCATCCAGAACACCACCTCATCCACCCCTATTGTCTCGCATATACCCGTAGCTACACTACCACCCCGTGTCGGTGACCCCTACTCCTTTTCAAAATGTGGTCCTTTCTATTCCACAATTGTTAGCCCCTATTTCCACTAGGGTTACCATGACCCTTCCACCTCCATATATGTACTACCAGCAGCCTCCCATTTCATCTATCATTCATCCTGGGTACATACCCCCTATTTCACTACCTTCTTCTCAATCCACCTATGTGGATGCACCATATACTGGAATGTCGCCCCCATCATATGCCCAACACCAACCCTCTTACACTACAGGAGGCACCCAACCATCACAACCTACCAATGACCTAATCAAATTAATGATGGACAAGATGTAGACATTGGAGGCATCGGTTTCTGGCTCCCAAAACACTCTCACCTATGACAAGATTTGTAATGAACCTATCCACCCATCCATTCCTATCTGCTTCCATATCCCATGCATTGGGAAATGCCTAAATTCAACTATTTCAATAGTAAGGAAGACCCGCAACAACATTTGTGGTCTTTCAAACATGGGTGCTACCTAATCACCCACGATGATGCTTTTCTCTTGAGGACCTTTCCCATGTCTCTGACTGGACCTGCGTTAGATTGGTATAGTGGGTTACCTAGACACTCTATATTTTCATTTAATCAGGTAGCCCAAGCTTTCTTGGATCACTACTCCATCAATATTGTTAAGAAGGTTACCATGACTGACCTATACTCCACACATCGGTATGATGATGAATCTATTATAGATTTCATTGCTCTTGGCATAGCTTTGATTAATAAACTCACAATCCAACTACCACAAACCAAAATCATCAAGCTCTTCATGTAAAATTGTGCTAGACATATCTCGCCGACCCCTTGCGGGTCAGAAATTTTGAACCTTTGACGAAACATTCACCATGGCACAAAAGCTAGATATTCGGGCCATCAAAGAGAAGAAAATCCAATTACGTAATAAGAACTTGGCATTCAAGTCGAATGATACCTCTTCTTCTTCAAAACCATAGAACAATTATTCAAAAGCTAAGGGACCACTAGCTAATACGGTGGTACTCAAAGCTGGCCCACTCATCCATCAAATTAGGCTAGCCCCTCATCTAATCTCTCACCCATCTAGACTTTTCAATTCAGATGAGAACAATGGAAATACACCCCAATTGGGGAGCCTTATTCTTCTATCTTAGAAAAGCTCATTAAAGCTGGGGCCATCACCCTTCCACCTATAAAACCACACACTGGTTTTGACCCTTCTCACCCCACACCTGCATGGTATAAAGAACATGAATTCTATAACTATCATCGAGTAAAGGGTCATAGTGATGGCAATTGCATCACTTTCAAAAACATTGTCCAAGAAATGCTCAAGAAAGGTGAGTTAACCATGGATAATCCTAATGCACCTGCCAATCAAAACCTACACATCTTTAAGAAACCTTTTCCTAATCATGCCCATTCATTTGATCAAATCGGTGAAACCTCAACTTATGATAGCCATACCTGCGAGGTCCACGCTATTTTCAGCGACACACCCGTTGCTTCCGAATTACCTTATATTCCTTCCATAGAGGAAATTCTAGCCCAAATTCTTCCACCTACACTTGAACCCACTTCACTTATTCCTCCACCCATAGAGGAACACCTTTCACCTCCTTCCTCACTTGTGGAGGAGCCTTCCACTAATATCAAGGCTATTTCACCTTTGGTTTCTCCACTTAGAGAGCCATCACCCATAATACTTCTTCAGTCCATGGAGGATACTTGTTTATCTCCTCCACCCATAGAGGAGCACCCACCATTCTTTCCATAGAGGAGCACCCATTTATCCAGGATCAAGGATCTAGTAGAGATACCTTTTACCTCTAGGTGAGCATTCTCCATCAGCTACCCAAGATCCTATAGACCTACTTTTGGCTCTCTTACCCATGGAAGATGAAGCTAACAAATTTCCCCATCTCTAAGACACATTTTATGGGAATTTCCATTAGGTCCTCATCAACCTCACCTACAGACATGCCATTCTCATGTTTAGCCGATCACTTAGATTATGTGGACAGAGCCTTACTTGTGGGGGCATCTTCTGCTTCCTATCTCAACACAAATGCAGATGTCACTTGCTAACACTTCCACTATCTACCCAAAGATATTTTGACCAACCAAACCAAACACAACCACCTCTATCACAACTTCTTCCACGACACACATCACAGCTCAACCTACACCCTCACCCATAACCCAACATACATCTAAATCCAAACCCACACCTACATCATCTTCCTCGACTAAACCTATTACTACCTTAGGGGTCACCCCAACCACTGCCTTACTCATCCACCTATCAAACTAGATTTATCTACATCCTCCACAGTCAACACCCAACCTACTCGGAACCCAAATAGAAGAACCAAACCCATAGAACTCACACCTTAGCTGTGCCAATCATACCTTCATCACTTTCACCCATTCCATCCATCTTAGGACCTCAACCTCCCAGCACGGTTAAGAAACCTCCACCTATCAATAAACCAAAAACACAATAGCCCATTCCTTCCTCACAAACCTCTAACATACCTAGGCCAACATGGCTTACACCACACCCGTGACATCTTTACCACCCATACCTCTAATACCCTCTGCAACTTCTTCACTACCCACTACACTTTAGTCTCTATCCCTCACACCCCTACACGACCCGCGTCATCTACCTTCACAACACCTCCGTTATCCCCATGGGTAACTCACCCTCTTCCCCCATCCACTTTTCCCTCTAGATCTCATACACCCGTATCACCTTTACCCAAGAAGGTGTAACCCAAAGACAAAAATATGCTACCCTCCAATAAGGTAGTCAAAACAACCATACACCCTCCTGCCAAGTCATCTACCATACCCCTACCCAAGAAAACACAACCAACACCCAAGACCACACCTACACCCAAATTATAGCTCGACCCACTCCCCCTCCTGCAAAGACCATTCCTCAACAATCAGCCGCACCTATGCCCAAACCCACTTTCACTTCCCATTACGACCCACTAGCGGGTCCTATGCAAAATCTTAACCAACCTCCTTGAGACTTATGTCATCACATTACGCCACTCAGACCTTATGACCCCCTCAAACCCAAGCCAAAAGGGTTTGATGACACTAAAATTTGTGCCTACCATTGTGTGTCAGGGCACGATGTGGAGAACTGCAAGGCTTTGAAAACCATCCTTATCTAGTTGTGTCCTCTGAAGCAAAATTTGATGATGATGACCTTCTTGATGAGGACCCCATTTCACCAACACCCATTCCCATAGTCCTTCCCTCACTGCCTACTCAACAAACATGACCTCCACCCCACAACTCTTAGAGCCACCCCAAGATTTGAAATTAACATGGTTCACATCAGAGAACTTGCCACACCATTACCTAAATGTCATTGCACCCAACTCACTTCACAAGGATTTTCTCCCCGGTAGGTTTTTTTTCCATCATGTCATTATACCACTCATCCTACACCTTCTCCATTTTCCAACTCCCCTCAGATCAACATGATCCACATCACTACCCGTGCTCAGAGAGACAAAGGCAAGGAAAAGGTAATTGACTGCCAACCAATCCTATACCCAACATACCATCTACACCCACACCTAAAATTACTATCCATGGCCCCACATACCCTATTTCTAATGGGGTCACACATCACACAATGCTCAAACAACTACACCAATCCCCCCTCAAAATGTCCTTATATGACCTCATCCAAACCTTGGAATCCCATCGTCAAGCTCTCATGGAGGTCTGTAATCTATTGAGGTTTTACCCAATGACCCTACACCTGTAGCCTCCATTATCACACCCCATCATGTAGCCTCTCTCACCAAATTGCCACCTTTATCCACACCTCACCCTACTCACCAAATAGCCTCCCTTAGCTTCTCAGAGGAAGAGATCGCACCGCACCAAACCGATGACCTAGACCCAGCTCTCTTCATCTTTTTCCACATCAATGATATATGTGTATGACATGTAATGATCGATGGGGGTGCAAGCATTAATATCATTTCATCCCATGCATTCACTCAAATGCACATACCTGACAATTACATGCATAAACATCCTGTCATGTTGTGTTCATTTAATGATGCTATCACCTCTACACTAGGCACCGTCATCCTCCATGTTCACGTGGGCCCCCACACTATTCTAGAGTTATTTTATGTCTTGGAGGGGGAATTTCAATATAACTTGTTGCTTGGTAGACCCTGGATTCATGTCATGGGTTGTGTTCCTTCCACTTTGCATCGTTGTGTAAAGTTTGAACATGAAGGACACACCTATACCATTCCAGTTGACCCATCACCTTTTAAAACATACAACATGCTTTACTGACCCAATGACATGCTTATACCCATTAAGGCATCTACCTCCACGACCAATACTACTTCACCTATACTTCGCTTACAAGTAATCTACCTACCTCAACCGTACATACCTCCTCCATTCCTACCACTGCCACAACCTCCACAACCAACCCATCAGCCTCCCAATCCATTAACTCCACCTCACATCGACCTCTAACACATCATCTATTCTAGCTACCCACATACCAACCACCGATCCCTTGGAAGGCATTTTTCTAACACCTCACTCTGGGGAATATCACCTATATAGTGTCAACACATTCCTTACTCCAAGAGTAGTATGGAAGTCTTCACCAACACCCTCTTGCTATGATCACCGCATAGGAGAACACCTCCTTTATGGTCCTCCTCACCTTCATACTAGTCTCACCTATGGGGGACTTGATACTACCACTTACACACCCAAACCACCATCATAAACCCACCCATTTTCGCTGACTTCCAATCTCTCACTAGTTGCCATTTCGCCCACCCTTCCCCTGCACGATGTGTGTGGAAGGGTTTTGGTTTTGGCTTTTGAGAAAGGCGCCATACATCTTGTTATTCCATGTACTACACATAAACATAATGACCATAGTGGTATTGGCTTTGTTGAACCACCTACCAAGAAGGCCCGCATTGAACTCATTGAGGACATTAGCCCTTCTCCACCTTCTTCACCCACTCCACCTTCATTGCCACCTTCGCCGATGGAGTCGATGGATCCAGAATCTATCTCTCCTAACTTTTTTTTTCATAAACACCATTTCCTTGGGGCCTCTAACTTATCAACGTAGAGGCGAGGCTCCTTCCTCTCTTCCATTCTTGTACCCTGAAATGATCGATGACGATACACCTTTAATTAACATCGTTCAATGTCAGGATGATGAATCTATAATCATTTACCTTGGTGTAGAAGACTCATATATTCATCGGTCATTACCCTCTGAGACACAAACCATGTTGAATGAATCGACTATCGAGATCAACATTCATACTCAGATGACACACACATCCTAAAGATCGGTCAATATTTAGATGCTGTTGAACAAGAAGCCATCACTTCTTTTCTCAAAAATCATAACCATGCGTTTGCTTGGTCTTATGCAGACATGCCGGTATTGACCCCACCATAGTGGTCCACAATATCGTAACCATTCCCGATGCCAAACCCGTCAAAAAAAACTGAGGAAAATACACCCTCGCATTGCCCTTCTCATCAAAGAAGAACTTCAGTGCCTTCTTTCCATTTCCTTCATCTTACCCATTGATTATCCTCGTTGGATTTCTAACATTGTCCCTATCACCAAGGTGATAGGGGGACTCCACATTTGCACAAATTTCCGTGACCTCAATCTAGCTTGCCCAAAAGATGACTTTCCTCTATGTGGTATTGACCAGTTGGTTGACCTTACTGCTGGTCACGAGATGCTATCACTCATGGATGGATTCTCGGGTTATAACCAAATCTTGCTTGCCCTAGAGGATCAACACAAAATCACATTCATCACCCCTTGGGGGACCTTCTTCTATCGATTCATGCCATTTGGCCTTAAAATGCTGGTGCCACATATCAGTGGGCTATGACTTATATCTTCCATGACATCATGCATAGTATATTGGAATATTATGTGGACGATCTCCTAGCCAAATCTAAATGCCACTCCAAGCATCTCGTCATCCTAAAACCATTTTGACCGCCTCATTAAATATTGCATTCACCTTCAACCTAAGAAGTGTGTCTTCACGGTCCTCTTAGGAAAGCTCCTAGGATTTATCATTTCCTACGTGGTATAGAAGTTGACCTGCTAAAGTCAAGGCCATTCTAGAAATGCCTCCACCCACTAACCTTAGACAACTCCGTAGCCTACAAGGTAAGTTGCAGTCTATTCGTCATTTCATTTCACAATTATCTGATGGTGTCAACCATTTCATCATCTTCTCAAGAAGGATGTCTCCTTTAAATGGGATGATGACTGCCATAAAGCTTTTGAGGCCTTAAAATAATACCTTCTCTAACCACCTGTACTTATCCCACCTAAAGATGATCAACCCTTCTACCTATACATCTCTGCTACTCGATCACTCCTTGGGGCCATGCTTGCTCATCATGATGAACAACATAAGGGAGCAGGTGGTTTATTACATAAGCTGTACTCTTTTGGACTATGAAACTACGATACACCCATCCTGAAATTTTTTTCTTAGCCTTAGTTTTCATTGCCACAAAACTCCGCCATTACCTACTCAACCAAAAACCTATGTTGTGACCAACACTGACCCCTTACACTTCATGTATGCCAAACCTTATCAAAATCAGCGTGCCACATGATGGCTTATGCTTTTAGCTGACCTTGACCTTGAATTCATTCATCAAAAGTCCATCAAGGGCCAAGCTATCACCGACCAATTGGCTGAATGCACCTATTTCCGGGATCAACCCTCTAATTTTGACTTTCTAGATGAGTCAATTGCTACCCTTTCCTTGGATGAACCCACTTACCAAATGACACTCTTCTTCGATGGTTCTAAGTGTCAGCGTGGGGGTGGGGCTGGTGTTATCCTCATTCTTCTTGATGGTGAACCCATGCCTTTGTCTTTCAAACTCGATTTTGATTGTACAAACAATATTGCCAAATATGAAGTGCTCGTATTAGGTCTTAATCCACCTATGCCCTAGATGTCAAATCAATCAACATCTTTGGTGATTCTCAATTGGTTATAAACCAAGTCAATGGTATATACCAATTTCTAATGAGATACTTCAAAAGTATAAACATCATGTAGACATACTTTTGACCACCTTGACCATTACACCCTTCAAACTATCCCCCATTCAACCAACAAATTTATAGATACCATGGCCTTGCTTGGCTTCTCAAATACCCACTTCGCCTATCGATTCTAAAATATTTGTCACCATACAATGACTCCAATCACCCTCGTATTTACCTCATGACATTTACTCCATCGGAACTGCTACCCCTGACTCGAGTGACCTTTGGTATAAACAATACTCGACTATATCTTTCTCTCTCCATCTTACCTCCTGATCTCACCTATAATGGACAACGTGCCTTCCTTAAAAAGGTCTCTCATTATGTCATCATGGGGGGCCTCCTCTATAAGTGTGGCTTTGATGGTATTCTCTTATGATGCCTCATGAGTTCTGAAATTCCTTATACCATTAAGGAAGTTCATGATGGCATATGTGGAGGTCACTTCAGTGGCCTTCGTTGTTGCTAAGTGTATTCTTCACCTAGGCTATTACTGGCTGACCCTTAACCATGATTATTGTGACTACATTAAACATTGTGTAAAATGCAACAACATGCCAACCTTCATCATACACCCAATCACGCCTTACAGGTCACCCGTGACCTTTGGCCCTTCTCTCAATGGGGTTTGGATCTTGTCGGAGAGATCAACCCCCATTCTTCCCAACACCATCAATGGATCATCACCGCTACCGAATACTACACAAAATGGGTTGAAGCCATACCACTCATCTCCATGAAAGCTGAGAAAATATGTGAGTTCATCAATCATCACATCATTTTCACTTTGGTGTTCCTCATCGCCTCATCACTGATAATGGAAAACAATTCAAAAATAAAACATTGTGAAAACTTTGTGACACCTTTGACATTTAGCTAAGTTTCTCATCACCTTATTACCCACAGACCAATGGCCAAGCCAAATCCACTAACAAAACCTTAAAAAAATTCTCATGAAAGTGGTTAATGATACTGGGAAGGATTAGCATATGCACATTCCTTTTTCCCTGTGGGCATACCGCACTAGTATCCATACTTCCACTGCTACCACACCATTTTCTTTGGTCTACGGTATAGAGGCTATTCTACCTCTCGAAGTCCAGATTCCCTCACTTTGCATTTCTCTCCATGACATGCTCAATGATGATGAATTTCGTCAGGACCATTTAACACAACTTGAGTTATTAGATGAACATCATCTTAACGCTCTTGACCACCTTCAAGTTTACCAAAAATGTATCAAACATGCCTATGAAAACGTGTCCATGAACGAACCTTCCAAGTTGGTGACCTTGTCCTGAAAGAAAATCAACATGTAACCAAAGTAGAAAAAAGTAAAAACGGGAAAATTTGCTCCTAATTGGCTTGGACCATACATCATGACCCATACTTATGGATCAGGTGCTTATCGTTTATCTTCACTCGATGGTAAACCCGAACCTGAGCCCCTTAATGCCTTGCATCTTTGACCATTCTATTGTTGAATTTTAGTCCTACCTCACTTTTTCCTCTTTTCATGCTCATCCCTTGAGTGCTATCCACTTCTTACACCTCACCAATGATTAAACAAGAATCATGTGCATATCCATCACTTTTTATCTTCTCTTAAATATGTGTACCATGACATTGCACATAGCATGATTCTCATGGATACTTTTGTCTACCTTTAGATGAGATCCCATGGTTGTTTCCCTACTTTCTAAACAAGAATCTTATTCTTCACCTTGGTCTTGTCCATGACTTCAAAACGCCCTCACATGGGACCCAACTCCTTGAGTCAAACTTCTAATAAAAATATGACTCCTCAAAAGGACATCTTCCTCTCGGTAATCACTACTATAAATAGATTGCTCCCTCGAAGGATAGCTATGTAAAGCTCTTTCAAAAAAAGAGAGAATCTGAAGCTTCCCACATCGATCAGCTTCACGAAGACCTCAAGGAGTTAATTTCCTCATCCCATATAGACTTCCCACATCGATCAGTCTATCTCAAATATCAAGTCAACACAGAAAGCCTTTTAGTCATGGACTTGCCCATTGTGACCTTGGATCTCTTGCCCAAAGAGCATGCTACCTCATACCATATCAAAATTAACCACCTTTCACCCCTCTCACCATTCGCACTCCCATTTCCTACCGCCTCAAGGGACCTCTTGGAAACCATGCCATTTGGTGATCATGTGACTACTTTTCACCCTTAGATCAATCAATCATGCAATGTCTTTAGGGTCTCATGTTCATCACCTCCTCCAAGGTATGACCTACTCGGTATGATCCTAACCAATCAGGTGGCTTTCTTGCCCCCTCTTATCTTTAACCTTCTTTATTACATGTATTGATTACCTTATACAGGACTTGGTCCTCAACTGCTTACCTTTGGGGTAATCTTCTTTTCTACCACACTAAAATCACCTATACCAAGTTTCCCCCACTCACCCACATACATAATAGACCTAAACCCAAATCATGCCTAAAACCTACTAACTCATTTTCATACCTCCTCATATTCTTCCCTAGCTTATGGGAGAACTACATCGGCCTGAGGTCCCTTTTCATCGGGACTATGTAGGCAGCACTCCGAGGGCATGGGGCCCTTAGAGGTTAGCTCGGCCACTCTCTACCCTAACTAATTCATCTTTCATTTTCCTAAATTACATTCTACCCCACTTAGTTTCCTTTTTATGTCAAAATTGGAAATTAAACCAAACAAACAACAAGTTGCTTAACATTTTTATCATCATCACAACATACATTTATTATGACTACCATTTCTCTACCATCATCATGCATGTATTATAAAGCATCTTAAACATGACCCATATCATCATTCATTACAAAAATTAATGAATCAAAACTTAACCAATTTAATTCAGCCATTCAGCCATGCCTAACCACAAGCTACTAACTCAACCATGCCTAAGACAGAACTGACCATGCCTAAAACCTGACTCAATCCATGCCTTGACCTGACTCGATCCATGCCATAAACCAACCTAACTCATCCATACCTACTGATCCATGCCTATGACTACTCGATCCATGCCTAAGATGTAACTCAATCATGCCTATGACTGACTCGATCCATGCCTAAGACTTGACTCGATCCATGCCTAATGACCTGACTCAATCCATGCCTAAACAACTTTGACTGCCTAAATCCATGCCTAACCAACCTGACTCCATCATGCCTCACTCACCTAGTTTCCATCCATATCATGAAAAAAATTAAAATTCTCATAAAACACATCAAAAATCATCAGAATCTCATCCATCTCATCATATAAACAAATATGTGTGTCTCTATACAATATATATGGATAATCAATCATGTACATCTCTCAAAATCGTTGGCACATAGGCCGATACTCAATACAAAATGTCATCACATAGGCGGTATCATATACAATAAAATAATAAAACAATATAAAATCTCTTCGACATGTAGGACTATATATGCTCATGTGATACAAAACTCTATAACAATCTCTGGTGACATGCAGTAACAACACGAGGTATATATATCAAAAATCAAAACTATGTCAAAATCAAGAGCCATATATCAGGCATCCTCTCGGTGGACATCCTCCATATCTATATCACCTATCCCCTCTACCTCCTCGGCCCCTGTCTGACAACCTGCTAACATCTCCCCACCCATCATAGGTGGTGGTTGGGTCCCCTACTATCACTGGAACTAACCTCCACGAGGAACACTGGTGGCCTCACCCTGACCATGTCTTGGGGCTCAATGGCCCCTATGCTCTCCATGCTATGGGTACGTGATATGGTCCTCTCGCTAGAGGCCTGCTATGCCTTGTACTTGTTATATGATAAATAATCTATCCCTACCACCATCACTAGTCCTAATAGTACCTGGCCTCCTCTCTCACCTCCTGTAACCTAGATATGGTCATTTTCTATGGTGGCCCATCGTGTTTGACCACCATACCTATCTGTGGGACCCTATCCCACCCCTACCTATAAATTGGGACCTTATCTCGGTGCTTGTGGTAGTGCCATCGAATCCTACCCCTATGCCTATATCGGGCTGTAAAGCCCCAAATATGTGCACATGTATTTATGGCCAATTGGCCCTCTGACCTTATCACTATGCTCAGTAGGGTAGCCACACGACCATCATCCCCATCTCCATCTCCATCCCACCTGGGCCATATGGGCTGAAGGTAGCCACTGTCACATGTAACTGGCCACCTCCACCCCTCGAGCATGACAAGGTGTCCCTACACCATACCCAACTGGGTAATCAGGGTTGCCACTTGCCCTATGTAGGGGATCCTCTACACACCGTGATGGTGGCTAGTCGGCTTCCTTGGCTGGGTGGTACTGCTCATAAATGAGCCACCCACCACTATCTTTGTATCTATCTATAACCCTAACATCATCAATCCATTTGGTCTACCACCTGCTCCTCCTACCCTATGGGCACTGTCGGCTATGGTAGAGGCAATGGCCTCTCCACGTCATCTCTCATGTACTATGGGAAGGGTGGAGGTATGTCTGTGGTCAGTCCAAACTGTCATCTAACCCTGTCCATTGGGATCATCTTGTGCTCCCGGCATAGTGCCCCTCTATCCATCTCAACAACTAAAGACCATCTAACTCATCATGCATCCACCTAAATGAGGGATAACCCACATATAGTCTCCATATGATGTCCACTTTGGATAACCCCTCTAATAAACACCTATAATAGGCTCAGCTCACTACATCATGTGTGGCCGATCCCATGTCAAATCGATCACTCACTCTCAATCATAGGTACCCATCACTTATACCCCACCTACACCAATCTCGGTGGAAATGCATCTGCTCAGGGGCATACCTACTAGCCACACACAAACTATGTGCTCATAGGCCCAACAATGTAGTAAAAATGTGCAACATATTTGAACCTTACAGAGATGCCTATATGCCCATAGCTCTCTATATAACTATACCAGAATGCATTGGCACCTAGGAAAAGTGGGTTTGATCTATCACCATGTCATGTAATACCCTCATCAATGAGTGGGGAAATATCCCTCCCTCTACATTCGCGGTGTGCAAAAAACACACTCTACCTCCATCAATAAAGCATTTGAGCCTCATCTCCTCTGGGATGGGTTTCATACATCCCTCCATAACTCAGACTAGCACTATGGAATGTCATGTCTATCAGTCCCTCTCTCGAACATTATCGCTAGAGCATCAACTCCTCCAAGGCCTCGGAGGAGATGGAATACACTGTGTCCCTAGTATTGATAGCCGTACGCGGGATCCTAAACATGTCCTTCGGGGTATTTGTCATCTCACTATCGGTAGGTGGAATGTTTTGTCATTGAATCCCATCTATTAATGAAAGTAACCACCGACTGGACTCGCCTTGACGCATGCTCCTGATAGCCTTGGACCCCACTCAGCCCACCTCCTCTACGTGATGCCACTCCTCGGTGGTCACATATGTGCCTGCACTCTCAAGAGTAGAGGTGGCACCCTATCTCTCATCCATAACTGATCTCTCCCCTACATCCAATACAAACAACAAATTAATCCACATTCATCATACCCATACTCACCCACTATCATTTACCCAAACCCATTTTCCCCGCCTACTCTAGGTTTTTCAACAACGCACCCTATTCTACCCATCCCTATCTCACCCACTTGATCTAGTGGACCTTTCGGCCACTTGTTCTCCAAAAACTTTGGTGTTGTTTATCTCTAACCAAAATTGGTCACCCCTAACCGGCATCGGTCACCTATTTTGTGACCGATACCGGATTAACCTAACCGATGTTGGCTAACCTCCAATACCGATGTTTAAATATCAACACATAATGTGCACATAATACTGACACCCAAACCCTCCATTCTCTAAAAAATCCACCTTTCCCTCTCTTCTACCCACCCATCCTCACCTAAAACTCCCCTCATCTCCCTCCACCCCTCCTTCACCCACCCACCTCTCTCCCATTCCTATTCTACCCAATTTACCCTACCACATTTCCAATTTCATTTTTTTCCCCACCCAAAACAAAAACCCAATTTGTCAAACCTCAACTTATTCCCTCATCTATCTAACAAAACACAACATGGGTTTGATCCTTACCTCATCATGTTGTTCATTGCCATCACCATGGTGGCACGTTTTAAATCCCATTGCAAAGGTGGCCCGCTTGATCCCTCTCTAGCCTCCACCATCAGAATCACTAATGCACCTCCAAGTGATCAAATCACACAATTTGATCCCATGGACCCACCTCTCAGCACTACCTATCACCCATGAAAAGCGGTACCCAAAGCAATCACACAGCCACCTACCTTCACGGGAGCATCCAAGGAAGTGCCAACACTACACTAAGTTCATTCGATCACCCACCATTACCAACTAGGTATCAAGCTCATACAAACAGTAAGTTTGTTAACCTGCATTGTTTCCTTGTCATTTGATCAGATCCTTTTACATTTTTATTAGTTTCTACTTTCATTTCCATTCCCCACCATTTTATCTCCATGAAAACTTAACTACCTCTTTACCCACACCATTGAACTATCCATACCCAGATTTTTGTCATTCTGTGCATATCCAGGATCCATATGAATCTCACCATTGCCCTTCCACCTTCATCTAATCCCATAACTATCACCCAACCAAGTCTTATTGAGTTTCTGTACCTCGACCATACCGACGCCGGTCACGTATAACCATCGCCAGTTAACCTAAATCAACATTGGTTCCGTGTCTTATATCAAAACCTAGATCGAGCCTAAAACCACCACCAAATACCCTAAACTAACTAGAATCTAAGCCTGACCAATAACAGTATCCTGACAGTGACCTTGACCTTCAAATTTAATCATAGCTTAGCTTGTTGTGAATGAATTTTCTTATTGTAGATGAATGAGATACCTAAATCATTTTAACTACAATAGGATTTATTTTATTACCAGCATTAAGTTGTTTTAAATAGTGGATTGACAGCTGTTTAGGAAGTATCACACTTCCCGGATATAGCACATGCTTGGCAGTCCACTACACATATTGCTTAAATTTTATTTGGTGGTCTTGTGTTCCATTTTAGGTAGTTCCTTCAAGAAAAAAGGAATCTCTCATGATCAGCTATGGATTCAGAAGTCATACATGTGTAATAACCTATCAACCAACATTTCAATGGGTATTCCTCCTAGCCCATTACCCTTATTTGTTTCGTCATTCTCCAAGAAACACTCCATAATAAGGTGAAACATGATTGCCAACTCATCTTCCAATGGCATCAAATCGATGCCAAGTTTCGAATGTGGTCCTCCATGCAAACATGCTCCTCAGGGTGAGCTTTCAACTTTTTACCATGATGTGCTTCTAGAAGCTTCTAACATAGGCATGCTCATTCCTGGGCCAACCTGTCACCAAACTGGCACCTTATCCACTCCACATGCATAGTCGGGTCATGATTTCCATGTGTTCTACCCAAAACGCCCAATATGGCTAAGTCCTAAACCTTGGTTCTTCCTACGCATGCCATGGGTTTCCTTAAACCTTCCTTAAACCCTTGTGTGCTTTATCCTTGCATGCCTTTCTTCAACTAGGCCTTGTGTGCTTATGCGCCTTTTGTACTTAGATAATATTACAGGGGCCCAACATCACTCCACACTACGTATGTTCTCTATCTATGGGAACATTTATCTAGTGAAAAGAAAGAACACAATAGACTTACGCTTTGGAACAAGAATAAGGGGTTGAAGAAATAGGGAAAGAAGACAGAATGGGGAAGTGATGGTATCATTGCAATAAGCTAGGAAAATATTTTTGTATGTCACCTCTAACTTGTTCCAGGTGTATCAACTTCATTTTGCGCTCTCTGATAGAGGTCACCAACTAGGGCGCTCACCTCCCCAAAACTTAGTCCATTTCCATGTGTGCTCATGGTGTCAATAATTTTCTCTAACTCGTTGCCTACATCCTCCAACGCATCCATTCTTCATGTAATATGTGGGTACAAGCTTACTTTAATCGGTTTTGATTAAACCCTTAAGGTTTCAATGGTGTCATATTTATTTTCAACCTCGAGAAAGGATTTTGTCCCTTTCCACCCTACTTCCCTTATTCTTCTCTTGAAACTCCTTAAGTTCTTCTTCATGAGTGGCGACCAAGGTGCCTGCCACTTTATCTCTATCCACTTAGTTATCGTACGAGCCTCAACAGCCTGGGAAATAACCTTCACATGAGCAAGAACCTCATTGCTGTACTTAGTTATGAGTGCCACAAATTTCAATTTATCCTCTTTTTCTAGGCACGCACCACTTCTTCTCGCAGACTCTAAGGCTAGTGACTATCTTTCCATGGCAAGGAATCTTGTTAAATCCTCCAAGCATCCCAAGTCAGATCCAAACTTCGCACGAGGGCGCTAGGTTTGGGTGCTTCAACATTATAACATCGTTAATGGAATCTAAATTTTTGTATATGCATACCTTAGCCTTCTCATCCTTTAACTCATGTTGCCACTAAGCGCTGATCAACTTCTCTTGACTTAGCTCCTTTGTCTTTGTAGCTAGTTGTTATTTTTTTCTTCTTCGAGTTTCTCCTCTAGATATTTGATTCCATCATTCCACCTAAAGAGTCTAGCTTTGATCTCAACAGAGACCTTGTTGAGTGTGTTGTACAACTATTCATCCAAGATCTGCTGGGTATCCACCACTAGGTTGTCTTCTTTTGGTCCCAACAATGTTATTATTAGCCTGTGGCTCACTTCATATTCTGGATCATCAAGATGGGACTCAATTACCTATGAGATCATCTTCATTATCTATGGGTATGCAATGTCTTTATCAAAAGATGACATTTCCATGAGCTCCTCTATTGGAGTCATGTTTTAGAACCATGTGCGAAACACTTTGTTAAGGTCATCAATATAACCCATCTCTGGCCTCTCCTCCTCTAAGTAATTTCCTCCGTGCACATGCCCTTAGGAATACTTACAGTTAAAATGGGGCCTCTAGTGCTGCCATGGTATTCTTCTGTGCTCTCTTCATTTTCCTTGTTCAACACCGGCTCAATGCTACATTCTAAATTCTCCTCCACTAAGGTCTCAATGTTCTTTGTTTCTTCTCCTTCTGCCACCTTGGTTATCTATTACAATGTAAGGCTTAGAGCCTTATAATTCTATGCGATAACCTCTTCACTTATTCCCATGTCATGGGTGCCTTCCCCACCTAGCTATCCTTGCGCTGCATGAAAAGGAACCCCTGTTCCTCTTCTCTGCCTTCTTCTGAATCATGCACATTAAAGACAAGTGGCCCTTGATCTTTTTTTTTGGTTCATCTTTTTCACTGTCATCTTCTTCATCAACCTCATCCTTTTCTCCTATGTATTTTCAAACTCAGTTTCTTCCAAGGTGATAACTTCTTCTATCCTTTGATTCTTCCTAACCGGGATTTCGGTGTAGGTGAATTTGTTTCTTATTCTCCCAATGACTCCTTGTTTGATGGATTTTCTAGCTTCAGAGTCTTCTCTTTGACTATGGGAATATTCTTGCATGAGTACATACTAGTTCTGGTGTTTGTCCCAGGGGAACCTATCACCTGTGTATCCACCACACTTGGTATTTTCTTCTCTAGCTCTTTTTCCTCCCATTTTGGTGTGGGTATCTTCCTTCTAGTTGGGTCCTCAGGTATAGACACCTCATTCTCTAGATACACACCCTTCTCATATTTGGGTCTTATACGGAGGTATACACGCATCGTGGATCCTCCTGTAATGGGAAAAGTCATGGGCCTTGTCATTTGAACTTCATGCGACACGTACCTCTCCACGTACACATGCTTGTTGGGGTAGACCAAACCTTTACACATTTTCTTGTGGTCTGGTCTAGATTACCAAGGTATAGCTTCAAATTCTTGGATTATTTGAACCTATTTACTTCTTCGCTTGGAAGTATTGAGTTGTGAAGGAAAAGGGAGCTTGCACCATGTTTCATTTATTAGTTTGAATCTACCGGGTAGAAATGATAGTACATAGAAAATTCATCTTCTCCTTAGTGGTTGCTAGAAGTTGTTCGAGAATCCTCCATTACACCTCGAACACATTCTTAAGGCACATATACCATTTCTCCAAGCATGTCTTGTGCACGGTCGTCATAGTGTCACAAGCATATTTTTCAAATCTCTTTGTGGGTGAAGGGTCTTGAAGAGGGTAATCTCACATGAATTTTTCGATGCATCAAGTACCCCAATCTCTCTGAAAACAATGGTTAGCAAGACATTACCAAAAAGGATTCTATCACCTTCCTTTGCACATCTGATAATCTCATCCGTAATGAATGTAGACAAGTTGTAGATGGTGCCCTCTAAAATTTTCCTACAAACATGCAACCATGGCTTATTGACCTGGGTCCATCTCTCCTGGCCATTTAATTTTTACACCAAGTGTGCGGCCATCTTCATTACCGGGTCCTTGATGTCCATGATATCATAGTACCTTGACCCATTTTTGTATGCATAGGTAGTGATAGTCTCCTTAATTTCCTCTTTGTTGCTTAAGTCATCCTCCAAACCATCTCCTTCACAGATGAGGCCTGTGAAATGTGAAATGAGGTGAGGGATTATACACATCTTGTGCCCTATGAAGTGGAAGTAGTCTTCATGCACACGTGACATCAGCCATTGATATAGGCGCTCTGGATTCCCGAAGTAGGGAAACTCAAAGAGTTGTAATAACCCTGCCTTCTCCAACTTGACCTTCACATCATTGTTATAAATGGGCAAACCCTCTAGTGTCCTTTTATTTGTTGGGCACACTAACTCCAATGCCATATCCTTTCGATTGTGCTCGCACAATGATTGTAGTCATTTACGACATGTTTCTTAGATGAGACTCCCAATCCTTCCCAAGAAACACTCCATTTGGGTATTGCATTTCTACATACCACTCTTCATTTATACTTGCGTTAGTTTCTTGTTGTTTTCCCATACCCTTTCCCTTGCCCTTGCCCTTCTTAGGTGTGCTAACTGGTTTCTTGGGTGCCATTGTCTAGGTCTTCTTATCACTTCAATCACTTCTTGTTACTCTGTTCTTCTGCTCTCTCCAACCTTAGATCTCAAACTTGTGAAGAAAACTCCTTAAACATGTGCCCTAGTTCTTCAAACCCTAACTGGGATACTCCCTTCACAAGATGACACCTTCTCACAACTTTTCTTATGCCCGTGAAATCCCTTCCTTCTGGTTTAAAATCCAAACTAGTTATTCACGCTCAATCTCTTCAAATTTTTCTTCACATGGATCAGTCCTAGAAGCCCTAGTTTGTAAGGATGTAAAAGTGCTTCTTTCTCCTTATATGTGAAGTGAATAATGAAATTCCTAGACCCTTTATTTATAGTTTCCCCCTTTTTAAACATTAAGTGCTACTTCACCTACCACCGTACCTTTAACATTTAATGTAGATTTTTCAAAAAAAGTCTGACTTTAGCGCTTTACCTCACACGCCCAAACCTACATGGACAATATTTCAACCTTTTGGCATGCAACCAATCCATCTTGACAGGAGACTCTTGCGCATGCGTTGCTAGCACTGAAGGCACTTCTTCCATCCTAATTTTTTCTCTCGCCTACCTCATGTTGCTTATGTGATTTTTCCTCCTTTGTACGTGGGATCTAAAAGTAGCCTTATCTTGATACCAACCATCCTTTTCCATATTTTATTTCCATGCACCTCTTTCAATAGGGCCATTCAATCAGATTTTCAACACAAACTTCCTTGGCACTTTACCCATGTTCACCTTCACATTACTTCACCCCATACTAAAACGATGCACAATCCTCTACACACTCAAAAATTCTCAAGAAGTAAAAAGGTTACCGATGCCCAAGGTGAATAAAATAAAACAACAACGTGAAGGAAACACAAGAAAGGAAAATGCATAAAGGAAAATTCTAAATTAATTGGAAAAACTACCTTATTTACAAACACCAAGAAGCCTTATTTATAGTAGGGCATCAACCTACTTCCATTGAAGTGTCCAAGAAATTTCATTCCATCCAACGCTTGTAACTGGCACGCACCCGAATCAAGGATGTACGAGATTGTGTAGGGACCCAACCAATGGAATTTCAACTTCCCAGGATGGTGCAGAAACTTAGAATCATAAAGTAAGACCATCTGCCCAACCTCAAACTTCTTATTTCTAATGTGGTGATCATGCCATGCTTTTTCTTTGCTTTCTCTGTTGTTTAGCTCCACTTGGCGAGTGATCGTATTTCATCTAGCTTCATCAATTCATCAATTCTTTCTTCTAGCACTTGTTCATCACCTGGACCTCCCTGCGCTATTCAGATAGAGAAGGTAACATGAACTTAACCGAAGAATAGGTTCCATGCCAAACACCAAATTGAAACAGTGTGGCTTTGTTAAGCCTTTTATAAGTTGTCTGTAAGCCCATAATATGGATGATGCCTTTTCATCCTAATCTTGTCTATCGACATCACAAATTTTGGTTAAGGTATGACTCAAGTATTTTGTTAAATGCTTCCACGGTTCCATTTTCTTGTGGGTGATAGGGTGTAGTCTTTGATAAGCCACCATGAACTCTCGCTAATAGGATCCACATAGTCTCATTCAAGAAATGTGTACCCCTATTGCTGGTTAAAATTAAAGGACATCCATACCTCATGATAATGTTCTCCCACAAAAATCTTGCCGTTGTGGTTCTTTGCATGCAAGTATTTAGTTGGGGCAGCCTCTTCCCGCCTTGTCAAATAGTTAGTGTAAGTGATTACATAGCGTGATTCGGTCCTACGTGTGGCTGGTGCAATAGGGCCTACAAAGTCTATTAGCCATTTCTCAAAAGGTTTAGCGCTAGGGATAGGGTGCAAAGGAATTTCATCTCTCTTTCCTAGATTTCCCATGCGCTGACAATGGTCACACACTTTACAATAGTCTTTGTAATCCTTATACATAGTTTCCCACCACGATCCTGTCATTAATATTTACGTGCGGTGATGTCACTTGCATAATGTTGACGCACACTTCCTCTATGTGCTTCCTCTATGATGGTAATGCGCTCATGCTCTAGTACATAACTACGTAAAACCTCATAACATCCCAACTTGTATAAGTCCCCACTAATCAACATGTAGGGTGCAATGCGTATGGATAGTTCCTTCTTCTCTAATGCCTTTATCCCTTTTGAAACCACACCTTCTTTTAGAAATAATACAATCTTCTCCAAATAAAAGGAGCGCACCATAACCTAAAGAGTTGTGCATCTGGTATTGTCTCTTCAATACTCTGCACGTCCTCCCCTGAATCAATTCTTGACAGATGATCAGGTCAACAATTACTCTTTCCAGGCTTCATAACTACCATGAACTCAAAATCTTGAAATAACAACACCCACCGACATATGTGCCCTTGTAGAATAGGCTTGTTCACTAAGTACTTTAATACCATGTGGTCGGTTTAAAATACAAATGGTGTTGCCAGAAGATACTATCTAAACTTGAAAAGCACGTAGATCATTGGAAACGCTTTGTGCTCAATCGTAGTGTAATTCTACTCTTCTTTGGTGTCAACCTTTTGCTTGCAAAACACATCGGATGATCAATAATTCATTTACCCTGTTTGTGTAAGCACTATTCAATAGCGGTTCTGAGGCATCTACATGGACATGGAAGGGCTTGTCCTAAGATGGGAAATGTAATATAGGTGTGGTGACAAGCCTATCCTTGAGTGGGTCAAATTCTTTTTGTTGCGCCTCTCTCCCAATGGAGGGCACTTTTATGTGTGAGAACCTCTTCTAAAGGCATGACGATCTTGGCATACCCCTTGATGAATTTCCTATAGTAACCCATATGCCCAAGGAACCCACGCACTACGCTTTAGCTAGTAGTAGCTCCCTAACCCCACAAGAATTACAACCTTGGCGGGATCTACTAAGCAAGCCCTCCATACATATGATATGCCCCAATAATTTCCCAAAGGGTGTAGTAAATACACACTTCTTAATGTTGAGGGATATCCCCAACCTGCCGACACCTCTCAAATATCAACCTCAAATTATCACAATAGTCTTTTATTAGCCCATACACCGTCCAAGCATCCAAATAGACTGAAGAAATTTATGGATGAAATCTTTGGAACGCCCTGTACCACAATGCATGAGAAAACAAAAGAACATTCTTCAACCCAAAGGGCATGACCATGTATGAAAAACTTCCCCATTCAATGGAAAAGTTGTCTTCTCCTAGTCTTCCTTTGCAATCCGGACTTGGTGGTACCCCGAAAATCCATCCGTAAAGGAATAGATTTTGTGCCCAGAAATCCCTCCAAAATTTCTTCATGAAGGGGGTTGGAAAAGGATCGATGACACAAACTACGTTCAGCTCCCTATAATCCACACAAATCCTAATCTACCCATCCTTCTTGATGTTGATTACCATCAGACTTATCCATTCCAATTCTTCCACAACTTCAATGATCCTAAAAGCTATCATTTTGTCTATCTCTTCTTTTACCTTCACACGCAAATTGGGATTCATCCGGTAGGGTCTCTTCCTGACCGGGTGTGCACCATCCTTTAGTTTTATCCTCATCTCCCCTAAGGAATGGTGAATACCTTTGAGCTCATGTACTTGTAGGGAATAAATCCTCAAATTCACGTAACAAATCAATGATCTTAGAGACTTCCTTCTCCAACCAGTAATCTCCAATGATATCTTCCTTAGGTTCTTCTCCTGAGCCGATGTTAACCTTCTTTGTCTTTAAGGGCTCATGGTAGGTGTGCATACGTGAGTATCATCACTGTCCATTACCTCGTGTGTCCCTACAGAATGGTTAACATCCAAGCTTTCTACTTCCTCCCATCAATAACATATACCAACTTCCCTTTCTCCTTTTCCAAGCATGCACACTCAAGTTGTATCTCTTCTAATTCTTCTGCCTCTTCTTCAAAGCATGCCTCCAAACCTGGTCCACCTAGCAACTCCAACAACCTATCTTCTACCATGGCACTATCCCCCATGGTAAGGCGCTTGACAACCTACAATACATTATCAAATGATGGCTTGGTAATTTAATACCGACCATTTGCAACACCCTTTTCTTTCCAATGATGTTGATTCATGTGCTCAAACAACTCTAGGCACTCTTCATACTTTTGCTTCTTCCCACACCATGAGCACTGCAATAGGTCTGAGAACTCTCATTTGTAATGCTCTGTAGACCCATAATTAAAATAGGTTCCATGTGGGAACTCACTCCTTCATCCTCAAGTGGTTACCATGATACAATAGAATCCTCCATGAAATCCCTTCCACGCGTGCCTCCATCTGTGTGCTCCTTATAACGGTGATCATAACCCTTAGAAATATTGGAAATGCTAATCGGTGCATGCCATGATCAATGGCCTCATGGATCTGATAAATGAGTCTACAGCTATTAGTATCATGGGTTGTAGAGGTGCAGATATTACAAATAGAAAGACACATTCTTCCGAATTACATGCCGTAATAAGGGGCATCTACTTGCATCATGGTCCCCATGATAAATTTCTGAGCTCTACGTCACAAAATAAGCATACTATCCTCCAAGGGAAACTATCCTTGACATCCCCTCTACTTCATAATTCATACACCATAAACCATTGTGAGTCTCATGGGCTGAGTTTGCATACAAATTTCTACTAGCTACTTAGCCATAGCAGTAATTTGAGCCTCCAGGAATGGGCTAACACCAGTATCAATACTACCAATAGCCTCGGCGTGTAGAACAAATTCTAATGCCTCGTGTGGGTATATAAAAGTTTTATGAGATAAGGCCCTTCTAAAAGTGTGATCAATCCTCCAATAAACCACTGGGCATCTTTTGTGAAGGGTGAATATCATATGATAACTTAGAAGAGAGTTTTAAAGCATGCATCATACTCTTGCACACTTTGTGCCATATCATATTGAATCTCCTTCACGGCACTGATGCTCTTTTGTTTAAACTCAGGGATGTGGAATTCTACCAAGAAGGTGTTATTTAAAGTAGTATAATCCACCACCTTTGTTTGATGAGGGTCATATTTCCTATACCAGATATGCGTGCTCCTCAAAGCATCATTGTAAACTAACTATCCTTCCACTCGGGGTTATGATACCCTTTGTGCCATAGTAGTTCACACTTGTGAACATGTTCTACAACATCTTCAATACCTCTATAATTGGGCAAATGTAAAGACATTTCAAAGAAGACTTGAGGGGATGGCTAGGGCCCATGTCCTCCTCATCCAGAGCCTTGGTTTCCTCTGGTGTTTCCTCCCACCTCTGAACCACCAGATCCATTAGGTCCTTTGTCTCTTGACCTACCAGTGATCCACATGGTCCTATTACTTTTAACCGATCAGATCCTATAGTGGTCATGCCAAGGGTCCCCACAATTCCACTAAACATCATGTCAATGTTACGTGATAATACCCCACTACTAATAGTGTATCCCATGCCACTCCTAGATGCAAGAAATCTTACGTGTCTATACCTTGCCCAAAAATTCCTCCTAACACTAGGAATGGTGTTTGCAGCCATAAAAGTCCCAAACAAGAAATTATATCTTCTGGGTGTAGACTCGATCACTTACAATGTAACCAACTAGACTAACAATATTTTCCCCATGATCTGGAAAACCAAGCATAGGGTTTGGTCACTGGGTGGGCTTAGATGCATGCCAATAGTTATTCTCTCTCCATATGACAAACTCTCATCAGAAGCCGAAGGGGTCTCTCTTACGCACTTGCCAAGATGGGGTCGCATAGACTGCTCAAGTTCCACATCCTCTGCGTGAACCTCAAATCCTTCCCGCAACATCTATCACCATACATCCATCACACCTGTAACCTTGCATTGTCTAGAAATCTCCCTTTCATGCACTTCACTATACTTGAGTCATCTTTCCTCCCTTTCCTTCTCCATTGTAACATCTGCCATCTTCCTCCACCCTAGCTTCCTCTCCTAGCACTCAAAATGGTTTAGCCGGCCATTGGGAATGCCTTTAAACTCATGGTAACCATAAAGATCTTCATTTCCAGAGGGATAACATGTAGAAATGTTCCTCGGGATCCCAGAAAACTCAAACTCGGTGACCTCTCGGACAAGAATATGTGGAAATGGCATACTCTAGAGTGTAGCTAGCTAGTACTCCTTTCCACCAATGATCCACAACACGAGTCCACGTCAAATTTGCATCCTGTAGCCTTTAGTATTCTTCTTGGGTCCACACATGTGATCTATAATACTATCTTGATCTAGATACATAGGATGAAAGGCATTCATACAGTTCTACTAGGAAGTAGCAGAAAAAAGTTTCATACAAATCATGGTAGAAGTTATCTTCTACCCATCTACATGCATCAAACTCGTGGCCAGTCTTTGAATCTCTCGAGAAAATTCATCCTCCATGCTCTTGAACCATGATTCAACACTTTCCAAAGTTAAGCGATCTATCATTTATAACTACATAGATCATGATGTATGCCATTTCCCACTACAAATTCGAAAAGAGTTCGAAAACGGAACCAAGATGTAGTAATTTTTACCCCTATCACAAAATAAAGGAACCCCATGCGTGCCGACCTATCACCAAGTGGATACTAGGTGCTCACCGAGGCATGCATGCATGCATGCTTTGAGTCTCTATTTTATGTGAGTTTAGTGGGAAAAACATCTATGATCCGTGTTTAAGAGATTTGAAAGGAAGTAAGACATACAAGTACCATAGAGCTCTGAATGGCTTCTAGATCCTTGCAGGTCATTCTAGAAAGAAAGTGCTTGACAGATTATATAACTAATACCAATTTTTTTTTGTACAAGCATCTATACTTAGTCATAAACATAAATGAAAAATAAATATTAGAAAGATGTATGCATCATAATCATCAATGTTCATATTCATGTAAGTTTGGTAACCTCATTACATTCATGGAGCCATTATAGAGTGTCACGAGAGAAGCAAACCGTAGTCATGCATTATAATCTGGACTTATGTGGTTAGGATCTAAAAGAAATTTATAATCACCATACCCATGATACATCCTTTCCTACGCATAATTACCCACTAACGAGTTCTTGCAAAGTATTTCTGCAGAGCTCCACTTCTATCTATTTCTCCCTATATTTTACTTATATGTAGTGCTTGTATTTATAGCCTTTCTAGACTACCAACTCATCCTTCAGTGGCCTCAGATCTGATGCCAAGTGTCTGAATGTGGTCCTCCATGTGAGCATGCTCCTCCGTGCCCGATCTTTCCATGTTTTCCATGATGTGCTTCTAGAAGCTTCTACCACAGGCATGCTCCTTCCTAAAGCCAACTGTCGCGGGATGGCATCTTATCCACTCTGCATGCATAGTCGGGTCATTCTTTTCATGTGTTCTACCCAAAACACCTAATATGGCTAAGTCCTAAACCTTGGTTTTGCCCACGCGTGCCATAGGTTTCCTTTAACCCTTCCTTAAACCCCGTCTATGCGCTTTAGCCTTGTGCACATTTCTTCAACTAGGCCTTGTAGGCATACGTGCCATTTGTACTTAGCCAATATTTTAGGGGCCCAAAAGCTACCAATAAGATATTAGGGTCATAAAAATGTCCTCTAATCACAAAAGAAAACCATAATCATACTCCTAATTACAAGGTCTTCCAAATTTACCTAGGCATAGACTTTCATCATCTAACTTGCCTTCATATCAGTCAGAGTCCACTCTACTCACCAAACAGAGTCTTTGATCATCATATCAAGATAAGAGAATGTATGAAAAACCTTACCAGTAGTCTTTCAATGTATTCCTTGGACAATATAATAGGGAATCATCATTAAATCCATACAACACATTGAGATTCTAATGCCAATTACAAGAATCATAGGTCATAATGATCAAGAAATCTATATATTAAAAGATCATTCAATACAGTTAATCTACTTTATTTCTCTTCAATCAAGATTATAGACCCTTGAGCATCTCAAGCTCTCCCACGTACCTTTCTTCCTAAAATTAAATGGTGAAGATGAGCTAATGCTCTTGTTTTACTTTTACTCTTTTCGAGTCAACATTTATTGTAGATTTCATTCTAGCCTATTTGGCCTTTCCAGTCCATTGTTGCTATAACAAATAGTCCTCTCCTATCCACTTCACCTACCCTATGCGGTTTTTATTTCATGTTGGATTCATGTTCCAAAATTTGTCATCTTGATAGTTCAACAATCAAGCAACTCCCTTGCTGATTGTCTTCATTTAATTCAAATTGTTCAACATAGAACTGATCATTTTCACACTTGACCAGCTACTCCTTGTATCCTTTTGGTTTTGTGTGTTAGGAAGGACTCGTGTAAAAGTATTATCTAACTTACTTACCGCTGAGCATGAAGCATAGTTTATTCTGGTTCATTCTCCATGGTACATCCTTCTCACATTCATTTTATTTTGTTAATAAAAATTATAATTTAGTAAGCGTAAGGACCCAATAAGTCCAAGAGCTACAACCTTTAGCTTTGATACCAAATGTAACAACCTAAAATTTGACACCCAAATTAGTAGGAATTTTTTTCTTCTAACAGAAAATAGACATTCCTATGCATATTTAAATCAGATAACTAGCTAAAGCTAGTTAATGCAGCAAGTCATATTAAATTATCAACAAGTAGACATTCCCCTACATAATTAAATCAGGTAACTAGCTAAAGCTAGCTTATGCAACATGTCTTAATAAATTAATCCATCCTATAACATAGTGATAAACCTTGTGTAATTATGAGAGTTGATTATCCCTTATCTCCATGATCACCCTTAACATTCATTTAATTTTTCATACTTAGCCTTGCTTGTTATCTTTGCACTATGGTAGTGAGAACATGTGACTAATCCTCTAGTGTCTACCTAGAGTATTCTTTAGTAAAAACGCTATCACATATCTATTGATGATTATCCTTGCGGATGAATTCAGAGTTGTAGGAAACCTTAGGTTGGTGGGACGTGCACTCTAAGGTAACCTCCATATTTTAAAGAAGTTTGATCTTCTCTGTGGGGTGAGATGAGGGTTAGAGAAAAAATGAAACATAACAAAACTAATGAAAAACTATAAAAATGGAGAAGTTAATCAAGAATACAACTACCTAAAATGGGGAAAAGGTGAGCAATGAAAAGGGTGGAAAAATGCACCACAGGCTAGAGATAGATTCACACAAAACACCACTTCAAACTTATTAAGCACAACTTCTAAAACCTGTAGTGAACATTAGAAATATGCACAATATACCAATAGCAAAATAAAGGCTATTAGAGACTATAAAAACATGCAAAGGATGGACAAAATGCATCACATGACATATTATATTGCTCCAAAATTGTGCATAGTACAACAACAATAGGTAAGAGGTAAGAAAATGCCATTACAAAAGCTTGGGAAGGAGGCTTGAGCTCCCAGATCATACCCCAAGTGGAGAAGAAACATGGGAAGAAAAGAAATATGACTCCCTCCCCTTTAGATATGAGACCCAGATTACAATATATAGAATCACAAAGAGAGAAGAGTGAAATCTCAAAATTTCTTTTCTAACCACTTGCAAGATGAAATAAATGAGTGCAATTAATGATGCCTTGTTTGTAAAAACTCCTCTTCTTCGGTCTATGACTTGCATTAGTGAAATAATGATGGGCATGCTTCATTAAATACATTCCCAACCACTTTCTAATAGTCTCTTTGAAGTGGGCTCTTTTCCTTAAAAATCACCATCAATGCTTCATTAATTTCTACATTTATTGATTGTTGTGCGTCATGCTCGATTTATTGGAGCTGGAGATGTTTCTTTTATTTTCACCCACCTACCCTTACTAAAAATAATAAATCCATTTTTTTGGCACAAATGTCAAGATATTTCCAAAAAGTCCAATTTTGTGAAAATTGGAGTTATGGGTCAAAATTTATGCTCGTTTGAACTTCGGGGTTGCGTGTTCCACGTGAGCTCTCACAATATTTTAAAATATCTGAGCATTTAAAATTCTTGGTGGGTTTCATGATTAATCCTACATTGAATTGACCTATCACCAATCTTTTGCAACCTACTTTGGGTTTGGATTCTATCGTGTTGAGCTCCATGTGGAAGCCAGTGCATCTCTAGGGTCTCTACTTTTCTTGCACCTTTTGAAAGTGCACCGAGCTAACACGTGACACCTTTTTTTCTTTTTTGTGAGTTCATAATGAGACTCATTGTACATTAATACAAGGACCCTCTCTTGGCAGGCCCCTTACCATTCGAATCCATGTGGAAGTCCCGTGAGAGTTTGGAGTTTCACCTTTCCCTCTCACTTTTTGGAATGCCCCGAGATGACATGTAGTGCCTTCCACGAATCTTCTATTTTTCCTGAGTTGAATCACTTTGGGATTTTCTTTTCTCTATGATTTGGCTAAGTATTCTCTTATATGCTAAGGGCTTGACTCTTTTCACATTAGTCTGAGATTCTCAACACTATCTTGATTAATCATAGCAGTAATATTCTTGTTATCTAATTTAGTGGGTGGTGGAGGAAATTAGATAATAGTTTGGCGACTCACGGGGGACCATTAGCTTGCTAAATGGAATGAATTGGATATCTATATCTATTTATTGGGCATGGAATCTACATCATCATCCCGAGCTGATCTAAACCTTGATTCCAGAGTATTTGAAGTGTCATTACTTGCTTATATAGCAATGCTCGCTAGCTGATTTTAGTTGCTCTGCATTTTTCTTGAAGTTTGTAACTATCATAGAAAAGTGAGGATTTCCTAAAGGGCACGGTGCATTATAACTCTGGAGAAATATGAACAAATCTATATACAAATATTAAATCATACATGCCTCAAGTAAGACATGTAGAGTGTGTAAAATCACTTTTTCTTTTGAAAGAAAATCTACTCCTACTCCTACACTAACCAAAACAAAGAAAAGCTAAACAAATCCTACTACAGGAAGGGAGAAATAGCTTCCCTTCTTTACAAAGTGTGGCCATGTAATTAATTTAACAATGGTTATGGCCTATAACAAGAGTGAAAAATACCTTCCACCCTTCTATCCAAGGTATCAATAAAAATAATACCTCCTCAAGATGTTCATCTTTTGGTTGGAGGTGTGCATCGACCCTTGGTGTATTGAAGATCATCCTCATGCTCTGAAGTGAGCATGACCAGTATTGGCTTCTCCATTGGCTCCCATGCTGCTAGATATTTGATTGGGCATGGGGCCCTAGGAACCAATGGGCTGATCCTTTTGATTTTCCCATTCCTTTGAATCTCATCCTCATGAATGGGGATATTTTGCAGACTTTTTGGAAGAAGGTGCTTGCTTACAGGATGATTTGAATGTTGCTCTACTTCTACAAATAATTCTACTTCTTCCAAAACTACCCTTTCCATGATGACTGATTTGATCTTGTTGTCATCATCTTCTTCTTCCTCCTCAAACATAAAGTTTGAGAGATCAAACTCCTCCACAAAATCAGATTCCTATAAATATGTGATAGAAGAAGAATCTAAAATTTTATCATTAAAAGAAAGCAAGAAGCTCCCTATGATTTCTTCTTCATTCAAGGGTCCAAAATCTGATTTTTTCTCCTCCAAAACATGAAGTTTTCCCTAGTTGGTGGCAGCTGATGACAATGATTGTGGTGGCTTAATACAACCTTTCATCATAAAGCAAGCTCTAGACATGCAAGACAATGAGGGTCATTGCATTCTATTGAAACATCTTGTACTTTAGGGATATTTTCTTCATTTGATTTCACATGCTCACCTTCTTGTAGGATTGGGGCTACTTCTTTCATATATTTAACTAAAGCAAGGGATCTTATCAATCCCAAAACTATGAGCCCATATTTTCCAATCTTCAACTATTTCTTCTTGACTAGACTCTCCTTCTGGTTTCTCTTGACTGGTTTTAGTACTGCTTTCTTCCCAAGATGAACTTGAGACAACAAGAGGAGGGTTGGGTTGGTTTACCATAGGTTTTGTAACCATTTTTGGTGGAGAAGGAAATGGAAGTTCTTGTTTGTATGGAGGGAGTGACTATTGTGAAGGGAAAAGGGTAGAAGAATCAAGATGGGATGGAAGACTAGGAAATGGGGAAGGGAACTCAACATTTGGAGCAGCATATAATGGGCTTGAATCCTAACAATGCTGAAATGGTAAAGCTTGAGAAGGAGAAAGAAGAAAAAGAGTTGGTGATTGTCTTACCCATTGAAAGGTCATCTCGAACTTTGTTCATATGTTTCAATACCCTCGATCCATTGTGTAAGTCATGGAAAAATTTCATCCCAAAAATCAAGCTTGTTCGTGGGCTATAGTGTCTTGGAAAAGGACCTTCCCATGGACAAGGTGCCCTGCAACTGATTCTGGATGCCTTCATTTGTGCCATAGCTTGAGTTTGAACCATAAGGACCTCCATTTTTGGATCTTCTCCAGTAGGCCAATATCCTCCATTTGATTATTGTTATCATATGCATACCCGTTTTCTTGATAGGTTCTAAATCCAAACTAGTTTTGGCATTGCTCATATGGGTAAGCATAGTGGTTTTGAATCTAGTTATAATGTTGATTTGGAGGAGTTGTGAAGCTCATTAGAGGCTGATTGTACTGCTGAAAGTGTGAATTCCATTGTGGGAATGAATTCATGGTTACACAACTTCATAGAATGAAGAAAAATGAGAGATGTGGAAATAAGGAAATATGAATGGAGATGGATGAAAGAAAGGTTTGAAAATTTAGAGAATGGGTTATTTAGATCATTTGGAGTCACTATATGCACTTTTGTGTGCCCCTATAGGATGAATATCACCAAGAACACACCAACTTGATGAAATGAAATGATAGTACGCTTTGAACTATCCCACCGGGCATCCCAAGAAAACTATTGATGATTTACGTATGAACCATCAAAGTCATAGGAAACCTTAGGTTTGTGGGTCATGTGCCCTAAGGTAACCTCCATATTTTAAAGAAGTTGGCTCTTCTCTATGGGGTGAGATGAGGGTTAGAGAAAATGAAACATAACACAAAACTAACATAAGCGATGTGCTGAAAAATGGAGAAGTTAATCAAGAATCCAACTATCTAAAATGGGGAAAAGGTAAGCAATGAAAAGGGTGGAAAATGCACCACAGGAAGAGATAGATTCACATAGAACACCACTTCAAACTCATTAAGAAAAACTTCCAAAACTTGTAGTGAACATTAGAAATATGCACAATATACCAACAATGAAATAAAGGCTATTAGAGACTATAAAAACATGCAAAGGATGGACAAAATGCATCACAGGGCATATTATATTGCTCCAAAATTGTGCATAGTACAATAATAGCAGGTAAGAGGCAAGAAAATGCCATTACAGAGATTAGGAAGGAGGCTTGAGCTCCCAAATCATACCTACAAGTGGGGAAGAAACATGGGACAAAAATAAATATGACACCCTCCCCTTTAGATATGAGACCCAGATTACAATATATAGAATCACAAAGAGAGAAGAGTGAAATCTCAAAATTTATTTTCCAACCACTTGCAAGATGTAATAAATGAGTGCAATCAATGGCACCTTGCTTGTAAAATACTCCTCCTTCTAGTCTGTGACATGCAGCAGTGAAATAATGATGTCCATGCTTCATTAAATGCATTCCCAACCACTTTCCAATTGTTTTTTGAATCGGACTCTTTTCCTTAAAAATCACCATCAATGATTCATTAATTTATGCATTTATTGATTATTGTGTGTTGTACTAGTTTCTTGGAGATAGAGATGTTTATTTTGTTTTCACCCACCTACCCTTACTAAAAATAATAAATTTGGTTTTTTGGAATAGAGGATGTTAAGAGCTTTATGAAAATTCCAATTTTGTGAAAATTGGAGTTCTGGGTCAAAAGTTATGCTCATTTGAACTTCAGGGTCGGGCGTTCCACGCGAGCTCTCAAAATATTTTAAAATATCTAAGCATTTAAAATTCCTGGTGGGTTTCATGATTAATTCTACATTGAATTGACCTACCACCAATATTTTTCAACCTACTTTGGGTTTGGAGTCTATCCGTCTTTGAGCTCCATGTGGAAGTCAAGCGCACATCTCTAGGGTCTTCGCTTTTCTTGCACCTTTTGAAAGTGGGTTGAGCTGAAATGTGGCACCCTTTTTTCTTTTTCACAAGTTCATAATGATACTTGTTATAAATTCATACAAAGAACCTCTCTTAGTGGTCCCCTTACCATTCTAATCCATGTGGAAGTCCCATGGGAGTTTGGAGTTTCACCTTTCCCTCTCAATTTTTAGAATTGCGTTAAGTTGACACTTGGTGCCTTTCCCAACTCTTCTACTTTTCCTGAGTTGACTCACTCTAAGATTCACTTTTTCATCGTGATTTGGCTAAGTCTTCTCTTATATGCCGAGGGCTTGACTCTTTTGCATTAGTCCAATATTTTCAACACTATCTTGATTAATCACAAAGTAGTAATATGCTCGTTATCTTATTTTAGCGGGTGGTGGAGGAAATTAAATAATAGTATCCTACACTTTGGTATTTGAGGAATCATAGTGATTAGATAATGTACCCAAGAAACACATTACATTGGGACAGTTTTTAGATGTACTATGTAATCTTCGTATAAACACATGCACATACAAGCATCTATAATTGTCTTCCCATCACCTCACCAATGTCTCATCACAACTATCTAGATTCATGAAACTTATATAGGTGAACCTACTAAGACTTACAGAGTTCTAAGCGAGTTCAACTACGTAAGTTTGAGGAACCCCAATGCCCATTATTGGTTACCTTCAAGTGTTCATGATATTCATGGATTATCCAATTACTTAGTGAAAAATAGTTTACACATCTAATTACTTTGGATAGATGGATAATATCATGAAGTGATTATGACTTTTCTACCCTTATCCATACATTCTAGACTTTCTATAGAAAAGGTAGATTAAACCATTAGACAAGATTCCACTAGGCATTAATAACCTTACGATGTCATGATTTACTATATCTTTATTCATTAACCATTCATCAAATTCATAACTATACTTTATTATGAATATACTCATATCTTCATTTTAAGTTGGTGTTAACTTAACTTTGGGATTTTTTTTTCCTAACAAAGGTTGATACATTCATTTAAACAACCTTTAAATCTTATGAGATATTAAATTGATTTGCAAGATGATTTTATGACATAACTATTTTATATTACTTCATATCTAGGAATGAGTAATCTCATACTTTTTGTATAATTTATTATCAATCACCGATGTATTATAACCACTTTTAGAATAATCCATTATTTCACCAACGCAGAGTTTTTATCCTTTTAAAGTTAATACTTAACATTGAACTAGTCTCTTTAATCTTTGACTAGATTACTCCCAAATGTTTACTTAATGATCAACACTATATATTGGACCAATAAATTACCCATAATCAGATTTTAATCTTTTTAAGGTTGATACTTTCCATATGCATTTTTTCCCTTCCAAAAATAATTTTATATCTCACTTAATATTCCTTTCCTTTACCCATTATAAACTCTTACTATAGTGGAGAATCAAATAGATATACTTTATATCTTTATTTTCATGAACCATACCTATTATTAATCATAAGATAGTTAAATATGAGAAACCTTAACTTTATCCAATACACCATTTAGTCACCCAACCCATAACACAACAATGTATTTAGAAATATAGAAATCAACTAACTCATTTATATATTAAAATTATTATCCATAAATGGACTAGTACAAAGGACATATTATCCAAGCCAAGTTTATATATCCATAAATTACAAGTACAATAGGATCAAAGATCCATAATAGATTCATCAAGTCTAACATCATTCTTCACAAGTTGGTGATAGAATGTCTATGAATCATGGAAAACCCGTGAAGCTTGTTTGGTTTGGGGGTGTCAGTTCAAAGAATTGGAAAGAAGTTAATCTACTTACCTAACTATGTTTTTGAAAAATAAAGTAGATTAATCATCTAACTTTATTATAACTATAAATGCAAGGGTAATGCTTCCACATAAGATAGGGAACTAGAACCCTCCAGCAGTCCCATAGTTGGCGATGAAAGAGGTGTGGGGGTATATATGTGAAGTGTCCCTGAGGAACACTTCGCATACAAAACTCCCAATTATTCCATCACAAACAATGTGAATCAACCAATCAACAAATTTAATCTAACTATCATTCAGGGAAAATTAAATCTGATTTGCAACAACATTAATGCAAAATGAATCTCATGCCATAAAAATTCATCCACATAATTTTAATCCATAAAAATGACTAAGTATAGAATTCTAACAATTTTTTTCTAGAGTTTCCCCTTGTATTTTCCACTTTTAAAATTTTCAGAAAGTAGTTTTAAATAATCTAAATCAAATAAAGAAATAAATGCATTAAATGAAAAGGTATGGATCAAATGATCCAACTCTTTTAGTCTCTCAGGATCTTGGTCAAAAATAAAAACTAAAAGGAATTAAACTTACCTAGCTAAACCATCAACTTACATTTACTTTTATTAACATTTTCCAATAATCCTGTAGAAATTTAGTGCATCCATAATATAAACAAGAACTCCACATTATATCCCTTATTTTCATGCCAATTTATGATATTCATTTATATTTCATAACTGGAAATGAAAAAACTGGATTTCTTTTATTTATGAGTAAAATTTTCCAAAAACTTTATTAATAGTTTTAACAATAAAGCAACATTAACCACTTGCACTCACATTTAGCCTATGTGATTGTAACTTCTAATTTTATCTCCAAAGTGCAAGATCTTCCCAAGCAGAGTGTTTTCATCTTTTTTATATATATACTTACACATATTTAAAAATACTATAGTCCCTGCTCTTTACCCAAACTTTGGAAAAACCCATATCACATATCTAAATATCACACACAAAGGTCACGACCATACAATTTCATTGAAAGACAACTAGTTCAAAATCCCATTAAACAATTTTATACAAATCTATATTCAAACACACATTTTAGTAAGACATTTATCAAAGATTACTTATAAGAAACAACCATAAGATTTCATTAAATAAGCTCTAATTTATATACCCACAATTTTTTTCAACTATTTTCCATAAAGCCCCTCAAAATATGAATCACCTGCTATGTAAATAGTCATACAAGTTTAATGTAGGATACAATTTTGAACCTATAAAATTTCATAGTTTATTTTCAAAATCCAAAACTTCCTAAATGATTTCATGGAAAGAAAACAATTTTGAAACCCATCAATTTTCCATATTATTTTCCACAAACCCTATTGTTGAGTTGTGAAGCTTAATTACTTCATTTTAGCATGCAATTGGAACTTTTGGAAAATACTATAACTAGCATCGGTTAAGTGAAGACCGACATCGGTCGGGCAGAGTGGCATCAATCATGGCAAATCGGCATCGTTCAAGGGCAAGTAGGAATGATGATGGTTAGGTAGAACCAACGCCGTTACTCATGCGATGACGTTTTAATTAACTCTCGATAGTTATATCTATTTTTAGTATTAAAATAAATTTATTAATTATAATTACATGGCTAAGTTCCTAAGTCTATGAACTACTATATAAGTATAAAAGCTAGGGTTTAGAAGTAAGTGTATGATCATAATTACAAGATAATTATGTGAGAGAGAGTTCTTGGTGAAGAAGAAAAAGCTTGATGGAAAGAAATTACTGAACATCTGAGAGGTGTGGAAGATTGTAAATCTTCACTGTATATCTTGTCAAAGCTTTGGATAATAGATTGGTTTGTTTCTTGGTGGACGTAGCCCACACTAGGTGAACCACGTTAAATCTGGTGTTTATTTATGTCTCTTGTTTTGTATATTTCTTCTAGTAGAATATTCACTTTTATTTGCATGTATGATTAGATATGATATATTTTCGTATAATCGGTGTGATAACCCCAACATCTATAACCAAATGATTTATCAAAAATATATACAAATCAAAAAACAATTGATTTATTTGTAAGGAAGTAAGTAGAAGAAGGAAGTTTGGGTGAATCTAGAATACCCAACAAATTCATTTAACTAGAACAAGTAGTAGGAAAAGAAGAAAAACAATAGCCATACAATTTTATTAAAGAACTCATAGATCCTGAAATAGAGTCAATGCATTTTCCATAAATCTATCCTATCAAGAAAAATCCCAACCCAAGATACAATCACTTTAACAATCAAAAATTAGAAAATCAAGTCCATAAGCCCTTTCCTAAAATTGATTTGTGCAAGTGTTTGATTTTACTCCACATTCTCACTAAAACCCTATCGATTTTCCATGAGTGCAAAATTTCCTAGCTCTCCAAAACAAACAACACCTCCACATTAAATTCCTCATAATAAATAGAGGATTCTTCCTAAAAATTATTCCACACACATGAAACGAAAAATATGGTAGAGTGTTTCTATGACTAGAGCTCAAACTAAATTTGAATGCCATGCAAAAATAAACTCCAGTATTTTCCCCTATTCCCCCACAAAATCCCAAAACCTTTACTCACATTTATTTCCTTCCAACAACCGCCTACCAAGTGGATTGAAAATGGAGCCTAATGGTCTTCGTGAGGAGGATCTCCTTTGAAAAACTAATGAATATTCAAAAAATAATTACAATCTCCCCCATCTACGTGGTTCTCCACTAAAGTGGATAAAATAATCATTAAAAATATTATCTCGAGCCATATATTGTGTTCAACACTATTTTAAATAGACTATATAACCAATAAAGCCTTATGCTCCCAAATTTGATGGGTGTGACCATATGGCCTCCATCACCTTATTATTTAAAAAATAATAACATTAACTTTAATTTTTCAATTGCAATTTCCCAAGGATTTTAAGCCTTAATTTGTTTACCATATAATGCCACCCCAATAACTATTCTATAACAATAAAATAAATACCACAGTGTGACATACTCTACTCCAAGCCTTGCTAAAACACAACACGCAAGTTGATTGAGGAGTGGAATTACCCTTAATCCATATGGGCGTCAAAAAACATCATCATTATATGGTGACCGTATTGATTAAGGAAAATTTCATCCTAATCAACTTGACGCCGTCTGTAAAAAATAAATATGAAAAGACATGTTTGTTGTTCAAATGTGCAACAGGGGAAATTGGAAGTTTCAAACACGACAACTATACCCCCTACCAAAATTTTCATGTTTTATCATTCCAAGGAACCCTGTGTCAAATATGTCTGTCTCTGTCACCCCTATTTTATGTCAAATTGGTCCCCTAGATGTTTTGGGAAAGTTTGTTCATTCCCCTAGGTGATTTTAGGGAGTTCTAAAAAGATGTTATCTTTGGTAGCATTGAGAAGGGCTAAGACCGACATTCCCAGGATCTGGATCAACCCTGGAGTGGAATGGAAGGGTAAATTCAACATGAAGGTGAATTTAAGACATTAAAACATCATCAAAATGATTTTGGAAGGTTTTGGGAAATTTTGAGAAACTTGGAGCAGCTTTGAGAAAAATTAGGGTTCACAAGCTTCAGCAAAGTACACAAGTCTAAAACAACCGATGGGCTTTAGAAGATGATTTCGGGAGGTCGAGTATGGAGTTAGAAGCAAAAAAAAAAAAAAAACCTACAGTAAGAGGATTAAAATACCTACATGATGGTGAAATCATATTTTTCACAACACCTTGGCGCATAGGATTGGATGGCAATTTTTATTAAGTATAAGTGGAATCTCAAATCACAAATAAGATTTTTCGGGGATTAGATGGATTAATAAAGACATGAGACCCCCATAATTGGATTAAAAATTCCATTTCAAGTTATGATCATATAAAATTTCACCATGAAATTCCACCGGGAGCTCAAGTTATCTTCTTTCTAAGTTTCCCTCTCAAAGACAGTTTAGTACTTAGTCAGTTTTTGGGAGGACACGTGTCAGCACTAGGAGCTTGGTGAGATTTAATGTCCCTGACATCCCTAAGTTTAGGTACACCAACCCTTGAAAAATTTTCCTAGCCCCCATGTGACCTCTTGGACCCTCATATGACCTCCAGACTTGACAGTCCAGCTCCCAAGTGCATTTTTGGAGCATCCATTCCTTTTCATCGAGATCAAGCACCACGTGTCAGCTCCAAGACCATCATGGAAACCGATGTCCCTTTTTCCCCTAATTTTAGGGACATAAAATTTTAAAAATATGCCAAGCCCCTATGGGGAGTATTTTGGACACATCACGTGACCGACTTTCACCCTCCAGGTGCATTTTTCAAGCAAATCCCCTGTTGTCACATCGATCGACACATGTCATCACCTTGACCACCATGGAAATTAATGTCCCTAAGGTCAGGGACACAAAATTCTCCTGAGACCCTTGATGTGCATTTCTTTGAAAATTTAAATCCGACACTTAGCCATTTCTTCCCCTCATTTCTCCTTCACAGCCTTCATACTTTGCCATGGGTTCGTGAATGATTGTCTGCATACACCGGTCCACCATTGTTGCTCTGAACTAGCTCCTCCATGGCCACATAAACTCTCCACACCATGAATGCATATTAATATGCAGGACCCAAAGAAAAATGGAGTAAAATGATGAAGAACGAAGAGAAAATGGAGTTTTTTTACTAGATAACTACGAAGCCACCTGATTAAAAACTCATCATATTTTATAAAGTAAAGTCGAGATCGAGATGCCATCTTTTGCGGAATTTCACATTTTGCAAGAAACTCAAGATGTAATAAACAAGAGGTCAAATGGTTCCTAGAATCATTTTTTCTAATAAAATCCTCACTTCGTGCACCACTCACATTCATCGATTTCCCATCATTCCGGAAATGGATAAGAGATAAAACCTGCACACGAGATCCAAATGAAAAACCTATCACAATTGAATTATTTTCATTGCGAATGGAGACAAAAACCAGACCTAAAATTTCAAGCTCCATTAATTTCCACCATGGTAGCTTCGTGCTGAAGCCACCGTCGAGTCAAAATTTCAAAATTTATTTCAAATCATTCTAGAGGGAAACAATATGTGAAATTCGGATGGTGTGATTGTAATAACAATATAAGTCTAAAAATTATGTTCCATAGAAAATTGAGCACTGAAATCCACTTCCAAAATAGTAATTTTTCCTATACATACTCGCTTATGTTTGGAAATTCATCATCAAAAGAAATCGAGACAAAGGCAATGGGAATTTAAGATCACGAGGAAGCTAGAATGAGTGTTTAGAGAATAAAACAATGAAAATGACCACTTACTAAAAATAGTAAGTCCTTTATATGGGTGCTTACTAAAAATAGTAAGTCACCCCAAGAAGCGGGTGAGGCAAGGGTAGTGTGCACATGATCAAATAAGGGAGTTCATTACATCATGATGGTCAAGAAGAAGCAAGAATCATCCCTTACTTAAAATAGTAAGTATCTCATCCGGGCATTTACTAAAAATAGTAAGTCACACTCAAAGGGTAGTTTTGGCACAATGGGACATTTAGAACTTCATTGCATCAGATCTTTCCATCAGTGAGGATCATCAGACTTCATCTGGGATGGCATCTCCTCTTCTTCTTCCTCTTCTTTCTCTCTCTCTTCTCTTCTCATACAACACACTCTCTCTCTCTTCAATGTTATATTTTTGCGTTGAGGGTTGCACTTTTAATATGACTTAAATGACTTTAGAAATATAATGTAACTTTAAGTCACCTTGCTATTATAAAAGGGACTTAAATATTTAAAGTGGAATATGAACAATCTTAAGTCATATTAAGGTATTCAAAAAGCCATTGGGGGGTATAATAAGTCACCTCTCATTCTATAAATTATACAGCCATTCCCATTTCAAAGGGTTGGTCATTAATCTTGTAAGCTCAAGAGTGTATTCTACCTTGAGAGAAAAAAAGGAGATAGCAAAATTATTCCTTTCCCCCTTCTCAATTTCCTTCATTTCTTCACTATGTACAACTTTTGTTTGAGAAATTAATACAAGAAGAAGGAGTTTCTAGCTTTCTTTGACTAAGGGATTTCTTGATACTTTGTGTTCATCAAATTTCATTTGGTCTTAATGATGCTTAAAAAGTCATTTCTTCTCATAAATGTATGTAATGACACTTCTAACTAGTGTGTGCAGAAATATGATTTCCTACATGTAACATTAATTCTCCTATGTATTTTCTCACTCTCCTTTCCGATCCGACAAAGTTCTCTCTTGTAGGTATCTGAAATATTTTCTACGTGTGGTTAGTGGAGTGTCCCTGTTGGATCCCTAGTCAAAAGGCCACCACATAAATCCACCTTTTCATGTGCATGCATATACGGCAGTTGCACCGGTTAAGTAGAGGGACTTAGATTCCTAGAGTGTTGGCAAGAAATCCACAAGTTTGTCCACCCGACAAATTTTCTCGCCAATAGACATTACATAGTACCACATTAAAATTAAACTATAACTATATTAATAAAGGTAGTATTTAGTTATCTAAGTACTTAATCTTTAATTAAGTACTTAGATGACTAATTACCGTCATCCAAATTTAACACTTAATTATTCGAATAAACGTTCATTTTCCCATTATTCATAATTATTTGAATAATTAAATGTCAAAATAAAAGATTAATTAGTGGGATGTTAAAAATATGCCCCAACGAAATTCTAAACCAATATTTGATGGTGCAAAGTGCATTTTTTCCTCAAGATACACATACAAAGGAAAATTAGCAGCAAGTTAGTCACTCAAGAGACACTACCAAGTTATATTTCACTTGTGAATTGGAAAATGGATTATTTTTGTGGAGTACATCAAACCTTTCCTCAATGTGTGGAAAAAATACTATATCTAATAAGATAGGTATAGAAGAGTGACAATAAATAAGTGTAGGTCCTTCCTAAACTTATTTGGCACTCTAAGAAGGTGGAAACCCAAATGTAATGTGCAAAATCAACCTAAAGGACCTTCTATATCAGCTCAAGTACAAGAAAATGTTTTTGTAAGTAAGGTACATCAGAAAGATAACCCAACTCCATTTAACATCCTTGAACAAATGAATAAGAATAATGTGAGCATATCAATGTGGAATTGTTAGAAATCCCAGGAAAAAGAGATGTCTTACAGGTAGCTATGGCTAAATTTTCAATATCAAGTGAGACATCTAAGGAACAATACATGGTTGTTTTACTAATGCTATAGAAAAAAGCATGATCAATCAAGAAAGAAAGAAACATGAACCCTTATATGTATCATTGATAATTACAAATAATTTAGTTCATAACTATATGATTAACTCTAGAGCAAGCAGTTTAGTGATGCCAAAGAAAATTACAAACCAACTAGGCCTCAAGTATGAACCTCTTTCTAAGGTTTTGGTACAACTAAATGGAACAATAGTATGAAATATTGGGGTTATCAGAGGATTAAGCCTCACTTTTCATGCATGCCATAAATTCTCAATCCCTCGAGATATATTCATAATTGATTTACCTCCACTCTTTTCTTTGTCTATCTAGATATTTCACTGCCAAAATTGGAGGATATTTATCAGTTTACTAGTCTCACAAGATTTTCAAAACCAGGTATGACACTAAGGATACTATCAAGTCTAAATATATTGCAACATACCATATATAAGCTTATGTGCCTAGATCCATCAAGGAAAATTGTACCATATTTGATCAAGAGGATTTCCCAAGTACTCAAGAAGTAGATACTCAGATTGATGGCATTCCTGACTTACTACTTGATGAGTGGGAAAATGGGTGTTATAACTTTGATCCATGTCAAAAATTGAAGAGACTAGTCTTGGTATTTACTGTCTATATGAGGAAAATCACCTTTTCTAGTATTCTTAAACCAAATTATGAAGAAGGGAATGGTATTTTAAAAAGTTTTTTGATGGATCAAGAAGTAGATAAGGAGATGGAGGAGGTGTAGTTATTGTATCTCTTACATGTATCGATTATTAATCCTCTTTTAGATTTCAATTCAAATGCTCCAACAACACAATAGAATATGATTCCTCATCCATAGTCTACAACAAGAAAGGAAGAAGAATATCAACAAATTTCAAACCTTTAGAGATAGTGAATTAGTTGTGAACCAAATAAAAGGATAAAATGCAGCTACAAATAACTTACTCATTTATTACAAGCACAAAATATCATATCTTTTGGAATATTTTGAAGCTTCCAATATCCATGCCATTCCAAGAAAGGAGAATGAAATTGCTGAAAGGTTGGCTGCAATTGGAGAAAAGTTTAATGTGGCTACGAATGTTAAAAGAGAAAAATTACAACCCCATATCAAGATAGTAGTGAGACTAGATATACTAGACAATAACACAAAATTGCAAGTGTTTAAGAATGATACAAAAAATTGTCAATTTCATTCAAGAGCCCAAGTTTTCTTCAAGAAATTAGGTTAAGTTGGAGAAGTAATATGGAGACCAAGTTTTCCATCCGAGATAAAATACGTTTCCCAAGGGCCTTCTGAATTTGGAGTCCATTTTCAACCCCAATGACCAATTTATAAAAGAAATGGAAAACATAACATTCAAGGGTGAAGATTCATAACCCACCTCAATTGGTGAAGGTAACTTTCTTTAAATTGGTAAGGTAAGCATCCCACAAGAAAATAATGATTTTGTATAATGTTTCTATGAATTTATTGATATATTTGCATGGAGTTTTGAAGACCTTAGAGGTTTTGATCATATCTTAGCTCAACACACTATTGAGTTAGATTTAACTAACAATCCTATAAGACAAAACAAGTACATGTCCGACTATGAAATTCTCACCTGTATCAATCCAAACAAAAAGCTACACAATGTGTCACCGTGAAAACTCATAATTTTAAAAATAAAGACATGTCAATCCACATATTGAACTACTGAAGAATAAGGAATTGAACAATTTGATTGAACAAAAAAACATATTTCCCATTAAGCATTTATCTTGGGTGGCCAATCTAGTCCTGGTGTGGAAAAGGAATGGAGGAATAAGACTATGTGTCAATTTTGTGGATTTAAACAAGGCATATTTGAAGGATCATTACCAACATAATTCAATAGAAAATATATTACAAATGGTTAATGGATCAAGAATGTTTTCTCTCCTAGATGACTATTCAGGGTACAATTAGATCATGGTGAAGGAAGAAGATCACCAAGATTTCCTTTACCAAAAATGGGTAACTTATACTTATAGGAAGATGTCATTTTGTTTATCTAATACGGGAGAATTTTTTTAAATATTCATGGACATGGCACTCAATGGGTTGATAAAAACATTGTCATAGTCTACCTTGATGATATCACAATGTTCTCCAAGAATGGATCTGATCATCTTCTCTATCTAGGAATTTTTTTGAGAGGTGCAAGCAGTTTGGAGTCTCTCTCAATCCCAAAAAGAACATATTCCTAGCTCATGAAGGTAAAATCATTGGCCACATTGTCTCTAAAGAAGGGTTAATAATTGATATGGAGAGAGTAGGTGCCATCCTTGCATTACCTTTACTAAGTCACAAGAAAGCACTTAAAATTTTCTTGGGAAAAATCAATTTTTTCAAAAGGTTTGTCCCAAAATTTTCCAACCTTGTCAAACCATTGACACTTATGTTGAAGAATATCATGGTATTCAAATGGAATACTAAAGGAATTTTTTTTTAAGGCCATAAAGAAAGAAATAGCACATTCCCAACTCTCATTAATCCTAATTTCACAAAGGAATTCACCTTATATTCCTTTGGAGGCGTTGAACCAATATCTTCCATATTGGTGTAGCTAAATGAATAAGGTTTGGGACAACATGTTGTATTTTTCATCTAAGGTCTATAATATTATGAGGTGAGGTATTCATTTATCAAGATACATGTATTGGTTATTATAATAAGCTTGAAGAAATTTATACATATGATATCCAACAATAAGATTCATCTATTAGTCTCACATGTTGGTGTGAAAGAATTCCATTTGAATAAGGAATTGAAAGAAAAAAAGATCTGGTTAGATAACCAAGGTGATGGAGTATGATATTTACATCAAGGTGACAAATCTAGTTAGAGGTAAAGGGTTATGCAAGAAGTTGGTTTCATACCAACACACCGATGATGAATCCATCCTGGTGCTTCAACATGACCAAGAACAACCAACTGATGCTTTACCTATTCCTTGTTAGACTGAAGATGTAATAAAATTTCTCCACATAGGAAAATATCCCCAAGGTTTGAAAAAGCTAAAAAAGGTATTTAGACTTCATTCCATTCCTTATGTGCTTATTGATAAATCCTATTTAGAAAGGATGTGAATGGTGTTCTCTTAAGATGCATTAAAACAGATCAAATAGAGAAAGTGTTGCATGAGTTTCATGATGGAGAAGTGGGAGGTCACTTTTCTCCAAGGGTAACATCTCTTAGGATCATGAAAGATGGTTATTCTTGGCTCAACCTTTTCAATGACTTATATGCATGGATTAAGAGATGCAAGAAATGTTTCTTCTTTATAGGTAAAGAAATACGAGATCTCTTCAAATCCATCCCATCTCAGTAGATAATTCATTCATGTAATGGGGATTAGACTTCATTGGAGTGATAAACCCACATTCAAGCATGAACCACAAGAGGATCTTAACAACCACTGACTATTCCACCAAATGGGAGGAGATGGTTAAACTGAAGGAGGAAAATCTAGCATTTTGGACTTCTACGAAGGTATTGTGACCAGATTTGGTGTTTCATCCACAATCATTTTTGATAATGCTTTAAATTTCCTTGCATGAAGATATCTAATTGGTCTATAAAAATAGCATATACTAGAGCAACTCTTCAAACTATTATCCCAAGGTAATGAGAAGACCAAGTCTACAAATAAAAATATTTTAAGAATCATAAGGAGGACCTTAGATGAAAATCGAGGACTTGACACACAAAGTTAAATTCAGCCTTTTAGGTTGATAGAATTACTCCCAAGAGGTCAACTAGTAGCTCTCCTTAAAAATTAATTTATGGTAAATAAGAAAGGCTTCCAATATCTCTTGAGTTACCAGATTCGGAGCTCATCAAACAACTAGAGATGTCTAAGTTTGAGGCCACATATGTTAGATATGCAGATCTCATGGAGTTGGAAGAGTTAAGAAACCAAATAGTGTAGAAAATGGAAAGAGATCAAGCTCAGATTACGAAGATTTTGACAAAAAAGTAAAATCAAGGAGTTTCCAAGAATGAGATCTAGTCTTGAAATGGGATGCAGATAGAGCTAAACTAGGAAGGAACTCAAAGTTTTATGCAATATGGAGTGGTACCTACATAATTTCAGGTTGAAATTTAAAAAATTCTTTCCAATTTTCAAAATTAGATGGGGAGGAACTGTAGATCCTAGTCAATAGGATCTATCTCAAGTATTGTTATTGAGAATATGATATCTTGTACATGGCGGTTTATTTTTCAATTCCTCTAAGTTATTTTAGTACATTGTCATGTTGGTAGTGTAGTTTCCTTTCCCTAAGTTATTTTCACATGTTTTTTGTTTCTTTCAAATGGTTTTGTTGCACAATGTTTCATTGGAGATTCTAGAGTAAGTATGATCTCGGGAAGGTTCAAGTTTCAAGGATCAACTACAATATCTTACAAAACCAAATGCAAAGAAACTAATATCAGATCCGGAGATAGTTTACTATTTTGATTCATTTTTCCCAACAGATTAGATACATGGGAAACATGGTGATAAGATCAATTCAAGACAATTTTACATTCTCATAAAACTTAATTTAGAACAATATTATAATGAGAATTATTAGTTCAAGCATGATAAATCAGCTCCATGTCCAAGAAGTGCTTCACGAGGATTCAAGGGTGAGAAATTCAAATTTTAGATCAATTTTTCAATTATAAATTTGACTCCATGCCCAATGGATGCCTCAAGGACATTGATCAATTCATATGGTAGGAAGATAAAACCATTGAGCTTCCAAATTATTATAAAAATACCCCCTTTTAGATTATTTTGATAACTTAAAATTTAATGCGATTGTATAGGTACGATTGATCAAAAATGGAGAAAATTGATTTTGGGACATTCCTTCCCTTATATCCTAGCCCCTTATACCTTTACTTAGTAAAAAATCAAAAAGGTCTTCCGAGATGTATTAAAAGTTTTCTCGGGTCTAGTAGGAATAAATTAAATGGTTCCCAGTGGCCTTAGATTCTCCATATGAGTAATCCAATTGTAAGACAATGGAAACAATGTAATGTAGAAAAGTCAAGCTTTGTGGGAACTAATAGAATGTTTATGTTAGGATTTGAGTTCCTTGTATGGCCATTTGAACCATAGTAAAAGGATTCAGAGTGTACTATGGGTGGATTGGTTTTTGGAGAACTTGAGTAATGTTGGTTCCCATGGGTTTTGAGTTCCCGCACAAGCGTTTCATCCAAATGATGAGAAGTATTTTTTACAGGATATAGATGATAAATGGAACTTGGGAATGAAACAAGGTAGAATTAGTTTGTTTTTTAGGAATAATGGAAGTGGGGAAGTAGTGAAGAACATAGAGTTGCAGGCACCAAAGGGTTGGGTGGAATTGTTCCATAGTTCCACCTCAAATCGATAACCCGCCACACACAAATAATAACAACCATTGCGGTAAAGAAGGGATGACAAGAATATATGGAATGGTTCCTCACCATCCTTAGTTCACAAATTATCTGATCCACCTACGCCCACATGAATAAAAGAGTTTATTGCGGACTGTGGAGAAGCGTGTCGAAAACCTCATGTTCCTCCAAGCCCAAACAATATGCATTGACATAACTTTTTTCCACAAATCCAAATTTCAAAAAATTGGTACCATTGGAAAGGCCTCGCCATCCTCTATGCCATGAAAATTGGAAATATTAAATTAGGTGAGTATAGGTGGGTAAAAAATAAAAATGTCTCCAGCGTTAAAAGATCCATTACATGTAGCTCAACAACTAGATATGATGAAGTCTAGAGCCTATTCCTTCTCTCACAAGAAAAGTATAATTTGGAAATGGATTTGTAAGGGTGCATATACATATATTAAGGAATTTAATGCATGTTTTTGGTGTTTGAAAGGGGAAATATGAGTTTATCTCTCTCTCTCTCTCTCTCTCTCTTCATCTTTTATATAATGTAAAAATATCTCATTTGTGAGGCAAGATGTTATAAAATGGAAATAATTGTTCTGAGTAGCTATGAGTTGTAGAACTTCATTTGGACTTGAGAGTGGGTTCTTGTTCCTTTATTATTCACATGTAATGGTATGCGCATACTTTGATAGCAATAAAATCTTTGTTTTTGGTGTTTCTTAACCTTGATGTATATTTTGTTGCAAATCCTTGCCTCTCCATTCTTGTTATTGTATTTTGTGCATGTATTTCTCACTTACAAGTTCATCTTGTTGTGTTTCATGGAGAATAGATGGTAAAAGATGTTTTGGGTCTATATCACCTCTATTTTACCTCTCCCTTCCAGCTTTTCCCTCATTAGAGTGTATTCACCCTCTTATTGGTGCTATCACCTACCCTTAACTTAGGATTTCTAGTTTTTATGCATTTCCCTCTCTCCTTAGTCCCTTGGATTGTTATAGTAGGATTAGATAGTTTCATTTAATTTGGTAGGAGTAGTTTAACATTAGGAATAGGTATAGGAAAAAATATTCTCTAGAGTTTTGTCTAAAGTAGTAGGTCCCACAACTTGAGAGACAATCCCATGTTACCTAAAAACACTAATTTCTCATCCATTCATTCATGACAAATCAGAGGGTGTTTTTTTCCAGTGATAACGTGAATGTGAACCAAAAGTAGAAGAAAGATAGAGAGAACCACCTTTAAAGGTGAGTAAAATAGAAAGGTGTGGCTCTATCCAGGAACTAGTGTCCATAAGTAAGGTAGAAGTAAAAGATGGAATGGTAAACATAAATCAATGATAAAGAAGGAAAGTGGAGTATCCTCAGAATGTGAAGAAGAGTGATTGATGTCAGATGAGTCCTAAATCAAAGTGCTTTCTCCCTAAAAACATTTAGTGGAGAAGATGTAGGTGGATTAATAAATAACTCCTCAAGATGTGGAAGAGAAAAAGTTGATGATGGAGGTGGGTCCCCATCACTATGGAAATCAACTAAGCTAGAAGATAAGTCATTGTCATCATTATTGAGCTTAGAAATATCATCAAGTATAGGTGATTTAGATGAAGAATTTGAAGGAGGAAAAAAGTCCGAGAAGAAATAAAGATAGGTGTGATGATAAAATAATACAAATGTAATAATAGTGTCACTGTGTAGCTCTCTAACATAAATAGAATTGGGAGTGAGCTCAACCTACATTCCATGACCAAGGTGAGTAATTTGATAAAATGATAGGATATTAGTTAAGTGATGGAATACTAAGAAGAATGATAAATTTTTCTCCATTTACTTTCGGATGACTCATCTCCCAAACACTAGATTTGAAGTTTCATCACCCATTTGAATAGAAGATATGTCACATGGATCCAATGAAGAAAAACCTATGTGTGATGAGGCCATATGATGAGATGCACCATAATCAATAACCCATGTAGGAGTAGGTGACACAACTACAACTAAGCTCTTCCTACTTATTTGATTCTTTTTCTTTTTATTTCTCTTTCCCATTATCCTTTCAATTGTATTTTCCTTAGATAATTCATGATTTTATTATGAAGATAGTTTGAGAGACTTGGGAACTACCATGTTTTTCTTCCCAAGAAAACTTGTGAGAAGGTCAATCTTCTTCTTTAAACATTTTTCTTCATCATGCCTACCAGTGCATTACCCACATTTGATCTTTTCTTTGGGATGTTTATAACTAGAAGAGGAAGTGGAAGAGTGTGTTTTGGTGGTGGATTGGTCCTTTTTTGTTCTCATGATCCTTTTTTATGTTTCTTCTCTTTTGAAGACTTCGGTTTTTCATGACCTGCAATAAAAGCATGGGATTTAGTGTATTTTAGAGTACCTATTTGAATTATCTTATCTTGATCCCTAGTCAAATCAATAATAAGCTCATTAAAGGATGGAATAATCCAAATTACACCTAGTTCCTTTATTTTTACATGGATCGCAAAGACAAAACCAAAATATTTGGTACCAAGTTTGGTGAGGATGGAAAGAATTAGTTGTGAGTCCTTTTTATCAATTCTACAATATTTCAATTACAATCTTATAGATTAAACTTTGTTGAAGAATTACTAAAGGGTGGAAAAAATGTTAGGGATGAGACTAATCAACTCATTTTCCAGTTCATTCCCTCTCATTTCATTTTGTTTCCCAAAAAGTGTTTATAAGGCATCCAAAACCTCCTTGGGTGTTTTGGCTGAAGTTATATGAAAGTGTAGTTTTGGTGACATAGAAAGACATAAAAACCATAAGATTCATCACATTTGTGAAACCATTTCTCTTTCTATGCAACATCTATTGTTTTATCTTGCAAACCCATAATTATCTGATAATTTTTCTATTTTTGCAAGGTGAGGGATACATAAGTTTTTGATTCATTGTAGTTGAATGAAGTAAGAAAGGGAACTAAATTGAGATCCATTGCAAATAAGAGTGAGAAAAGAATGAAAGCATAAAGAAGGAACCACAAAATCTAAACACCCCCTATTTGTGGAATTTTATAAATGTATACACAAAATTACACACATATTACTATTTTACTATGTCGTCATATTACTATTTTATATGTCGTTAGTATGTTGTTATATGCATGAATCTTAAGTAAGAAAAGTATTCTTTGGTGATACTATTTCTTGTACATCTATCTTTGACTGATTTTTATAAATATCCTCTACATATTTCATTTATGTATCCACTTCTAGTTAAGTCATAGGGATCCATGTTTGTCTATCTTTTCACATCGAGTCATTATTTATCTCGGGACACTATTGCCTGTGCGCTTGTGTCTATTCTAGCCACTTCTTTCTTGTTTATTCTTTTTACACATTTTGACAATGGCGGTCATTCTTATTAATTTTCTTATCCTTATCCCATGTTCTTAGTCGGCATTTTGTTTTATTAATACTGAAATTAAAACAAGAGACTCATATATATACACAACATAATCATTATTATTTGGGTTAGAAATTCAAGAGTACTATCACATCTACATGTAGACACCAAATTCGTGTCTCACGACCCCTTGTGACCCGCATCCCATTTCGCAACCTAACCTCATTACCTAAACTTTACACAATTATTTATTAATCACCTTGTAATTGATAAATCCACATCACCTTACCCGCCACCTCACTTTGCCACCTCATCATGACCTAGCCCTAACCCAAAACTAAGCTAATTAAGACCCATGACTTGGTCTAGACTCACATCCATAACTAATGCCTCCTTACTCGCACCAAAAGCCGACCTTCTAGCCACTTGACCAAGCCCGCAACTGATCTCTCGGGAGAAAAACAGGGAAGGTGGGCTATTTTACTAAAAATAGCCTACTTTTTACTAACCGATGCCGGTTCCTACTCGACCGCCGTCGGTTACGCAACCGCCATCGGTTCCCTGTAAATGGGCTCCCCAAACCAAAACAACGGATCGGAATTTCATTTTGGAGATCAGTCGAAGGATTTCTGGATCAACAGAGAGCATTGCGAGCGAGGAACAGAGTCCAGATCTTCACTTGACCAAGCAGAGACGAGTGAAAATACTAGACGTGTTTACAGCAAAGGAGATCAACTTGCACCTTCGTAAAAACCAGTAAGTTACATCTTGCATGTCCTCCATTATAACATTTCTTATGCTTTTGGAATTACAGTCCTCCCAAATCCGTTTCTGAATCCATTATCCAACGTACCATTGCCTCTAACTGTCATTCTTTTGCTTCTAACCATCCCATTTCCTAATACTATCCAAAAACCAGCCATTACAAACACCACAACCAGCCCAGAAGATCCTAAAACCCACCGGTATCGGTTATCAGTAACCGGCATCGGTTATAGGTAACCGGCATCGGTTCCTTTGATCAAAACCAGGAAAAACAGCCTTTCCCCTACCCAGTTCAGCCAAGCAATTTAATTGATATTTTACAGTCTTTTGTGTTAATTCACGTTAGCAGGGAAACTGACCACCTTCGAAAGGAAGTTTTACATTTCCTGGGCCCAAGGCAGTTTCCTCATTTATTGTTTAATCAAATCTTGTGGTCTTGTGTTCTTATTTGCAGGTAGTCCTTCCCAGACAAAAAGGAGTTCTCCGCAGTCAACCTGATCTTTCTCTACGGTACGCGCACATCATCTCGACATTCTACAGGTATTCCTCCTAACCCTAACCTTATCTGTTTCTAAAAGGAACGAAGCATTTCCGAGTGAAACATTTTGGCACGCCCGGTGGGACCCATTTTGGGTTTATCTTTATTTCTTGCTTGCTTTCATATAGGGAGCATACTTGTTGTTTTCTTCTTCTAGAGATATTCACAAGGTATTTTATTATTCTGGTAAAAGAACTTGCTTTGTTTTTGCATCTTGCATTAGTAAAAGTCATCTCTTTTGCTTCATCGAATATCACTTTCGATTTGGGTTTTAAAACACATGCATTGCATTCCGCTGTTGTTTTTTCAATTCTAGTGAACGTAGATTAAGTAACATGTGTCGTACACGTGGGGTGATATCCACGGTATTGACAGAAATTAATCTTACATTCACCGCACAACACATACCGAATCACTTCACAATTAACACAACAGCTCAAACATCCCCCCTTTTTCCGCGGTATTCCTCCGCCCGATTGAGGTAACCTTATAAGCCAAAACAACTTGACATTTCCCCTAAGTCTCTTGTTTAGGATTCTGACATCATTCTACGTCTAAAGGCATAAGCCCACAATAATTAAAATTAACCCTAAGGTTAATCTCTGGATTTGCGTGTGCATCTTGCTTGTTTGCTGTTCTGTTTTCTCTGTCATACTCTGTCTTTTGTGATCAATAAGTTGATAAATATACTCAACGTTGCTAAAAATCAAATTAGCAGCCCTTTGTATCTTCTTATCCTAGATTTTTGACACCGGCATCGGTTAAGGGACCGACGTCGTTTCCCCTATGACCGACAGCGGTTAGTAAACCGATATCGGTTACTGTCTCCATCAGCCCCTGACAAACCAGCAACTTGCCAAATTCATCATTTTGAGGTTGTTTTTGTTCTTGATAGATTGAAACTTTACTGTGAACTGCTGTCCATGGTTGTTATCACTCGAAAGCAAGCCGCCGCCATGGTTTCACACGCTTGCTCTGTTTCTTTGCCTGAATCACCCCCTTCACCTTCTGTGGGGAATCCTACTGATACCAGTGAGGTTCCTAAAATTCCTGTGGGAGATAAGGACTTTGCCAAGTTTCTGGATGCTAATTCCAGTGCTGTACAATACTATTTGTCTCATACCCCTGACCGTACACCTGATGGTCAGCTCCTTGTAGGTATGCCTATCAGTATAGCTGCTCATTTAGCTCCCACTCCTCCTGATAATACCGCCTTGCTTCCTGCATCTCTAGCCCCGTCTCCCAATCCGACAGCTGCAGAGGTTCATACGACCCCGATTAGCTTTCCTTTTGTTAATCTTGGACCCCACGGTTCGTTACCACCAACTGCCCCTACCTCATCTCTTTTGCAGACTGCTCCATTCATGACTTGCTCTCTGCCACCTATCCACACGAGCTTTCCTTCTCAAGCTCCGCCTACCTTTTCATTCCCATACACGTATCCAGTAACCTCAACACCTTATATGGGACATCCCTATTCTGGTGCACCATCATCTCATCCAACCACTGATTTCATCAAACAAATGATGGACAAAATGCAAAATTTGGAGGCTTCGGTTTCGGGAAGTCGTAGCGCCTTGACATACGAACAAGTTTGTCGGGAGCCCATTCACCCTTCTGTCCCCCTTCATTCATATCCTCCTCAATGGGAGTTGCCGAAATTTACTCGTTTTAATAGTAAAGAGGATCCTCAACAACACTTGCGATCATTTAGACATGCTTGTTATTTGATTGCCCATAATGACGCCTTGTTACTCTGCACCTTCCCTATGTCTTTATCGGGACCATACTGAGTGGTACGGTGCTTTAACCAAAGACTTGATCTTCTCTTTTAACCAACTAGCCCAATCTTTCTTGGATCATTTCTCCATTAACATTGCTAAGAAAGTATCTCATCACCGACCTTTATGCCATCCGACAATTTGAGGACGAATCTATCGCAGAGATTTCGTTGGACGATGGCGGGCCTTATCAACCAACTTACGTATGCCTTGCCTCAAACCGAACTTATCGAACTCTTTACGCGGGCCTGCGCTAAGCACATCTCCCCTACCCTCCAAATCCAAACTTTCCGTACATTCGACGAGGCCTTTACTATGGCTCGAAAATTAGAAATTCGAGCCTTAGAGGAAGAGAAATTGCAAGTTGCAACAAGAACTCCACTTTCCGAACTCCTGATTCTACCAATAAACCAAATACCACCACTCCTCACGCGTCCACCTCTTCTAAATCAAAAGGAGCTGTCCACGCGGTGATGGTCAAATCCCAACCACCGTCCAATACTCCACCAAAAACCACCTATAAATACAAAGCCGAACCCATCAACTACACTCCCTTGGGAGAAACCTATGGTGTCATCTTGGAAAAATTGCTAAAAGCAGGAGCCATTACCTTACCTCCTGTTAAACCTCATTCTAGGTTTGATTCCACTCGCGCCATACCTTCCTGGTACAAAGAAAATGACTTTTGTAACTTCCACCGCGTGAAGGGACACAGTCATGAAAACTGCAAGATGTTGAAAAACATAGTGCAGGAAATGGTTGATGCGGGGGATATAGCCCTCGATAATCCTAACGCCCCTGCTAACCGAAATTTGAAAATTTTCAACAAGCCATTCCCGAATCACTCGTCCAACAGTAACGTCAACCAGGATATCTTAGCCGAGGAGAGTGTTCATGAGATCCATGCAGTATTCGATACCCAGCCAAAAGCCTCTATCGAGAAAATTTTGAATCAAGCCTCTTCACTAACACAGGAGCCCGAACCTCCTTTACCACCATCAAGCCAAAGCGAAATCGTTCCTTTACCCATAGAAGAGTTAACTGCCCAGGCTTCCCTTCCCATCAATGAGTCTTCTTACACCACATCCCTACAAGATTGCGAGCGGATGTTGTCTAATCTATCCATTTCCCAGACGTCTCCTTCTACCACTCTTGCCGCACAAGAGGAAGGTACGCCACTCCCTTTGACATCCTTAGACGAGAAATCTCTTGCACCGACATCACTAAATTCTTTAGCCATGACAGACCCTCTCCAACATGCCCTTCTGCCTATTAGTCCCTCATCACCTAAATCTTTTCAACGACCAGTCGACCTCTTAACATCTATTGATACAGTGCCTCATCTACCCCCTGTATCACTCCCACAGTGGACTGGAATTACAACCCACCTTTCTTCCGTACCAAAATTACAAATCACACCTGGAGACTGTCATTCCACAGAAGATAGACAGGCCCTATGGGAACGTTTGAGTACCCCTTTTTCTACTCAAATGCAAATGACTGATCCTGATGTCTCCACCATCTACCCGAAGTGCTTACAGAAGCTTAAAATGCCCCTGTTCTCGCCTTCACCCCCCTCACCTCTACCAAATGCCCCGTCCACTTCTATCAACTTAACCAGATCTTCCCCTACGCTTGGGACCTCACCAATGCCCAGTCTAACACACCCGCCTAAGCGACTCGATCTATCCAAAAATAAATCCGTTCCGCCACCTAGGAGACGAACGCAATCCGGGCCTCTATCACAATTAAAACCCTCATCGTCACACCCACCTTCCATATTGGGACCTCATCCCTCCACATTACACCAATATATCATACCTCCTTTGTTTTCTGCAAAATGACCTACGCCTTCTACACCTATACAGAGATCAAAGGGTATCACAACATCGTTACCCCGCGTATCCGGTCCACCTATCAACCCTAAACCAATCCCATCATCAAAGGATTTATTTTCTGTCACTCCCCTTTCTCCGTGGTTGTTTCCCGCTACCACGCTATCTGTAGCCTCATCATCTAACCAGCTGAACGTAACTTCTGTGTCCAAGAAACCACGTTTAGTGAAAAACATGTGTCAGCACCCCCCGGCTAAACCACCACCTGTACGAACCAACCACGCCCAAACATTACCAAAACCCGCACAACCAATACCTTCATCCGATTTTGACCCCCTCAAAGGATCTTACGCCAAAATCCTTGCTATGTTGGTGGAGAATGCGACCATTTCCCTACCTCCACTTAGACCTTATGACCCGTCTAAACCCCGACCTATGGGTTACGATGAGTCTAAAATCTGCGCTTATCACCGCACACCAGGACATGATGTGGAGGGATGCAAAGCTCTAAAAACCATCCTTCGTCAGTCACCTCTCCCGGATAGAAAGATTAAGAAAGACAACTTACGAAGGGAAAGACCTCTAGCGTCAATTCCCTCTACTATATCATCTATCCCCGCCTTACCAAGATCTATCATTATTACAACCCCACCTCTTGAAGACCATGAATTATCCCAACCATTTTCCTCATCTCAGATTTACGAGATTAATATGATTAGTGTCGCTACTCGAGGACAGAAAAACAATGGGAAAGCGAAAGAAAACACACCTGCGGCATCTCTTTCTCCTTCAACCATCCCGATTACACCACCACCTAAAGTGGTTATTCGCGGACCCGCCTATCCCGTCTCTAATGGAGTTGCCCACCGAACCATGATCAAACAGCTTCATCAATCGCCCGTAAAAATGACACTATATGATCTCATTCAGACTTCTGAATCTCATCGACAAGCTCTCGTTGAGATCCTTCAAGGGATAGAGGTTTTACCCAACGAAACCCCCGCCCGTGGCCTCCATTCTAACACCCAATCACATTTCCTCTCTTACCAAACAATCCATCTCCCCACCACTTCTATCTCAAAACAACAAGCAGCTATGCATTAGTTTCTCGGAAGATGAAATTATCGACTTTGGTGCGTAAGACCCGACCTCGCCCTTTTCATTTCCGCTTATGTCCGAGACATTGAGTACGTCGGGTTATGATTGACGGGGGCGCTAGCCTAAACATCATCTCTTCAAAAGCCTTCCAACAAATGAACATCCCTTCTAGTTGCATGTGTGCCAACCCCATCATGTTGCGATCATTCAATGACGCTATTACTTCTACCTTAGGCACCGTGATCCTCAACATTCGCGTAGGCCCACGTACTTTACCCGAACTCTTCTATGTCCTTGAAGGAGAGTTCCAATATAATATATTGCTGGGTCGTCCTTGGATCCGAGCCATGGGATGCGTTCCCTCAACATTACATCGATGCATAAAATTTGAGTACGAGGGGAAGTCCTACACTGTAAAAGCTGATCCTCCCCCCTTCAAAACTTGCAATATGTTATACCGCCCAAACGATGTGCTTATACCAATTAAGACACCCATACATTCAACCCAACCATCCTCTTCAAATGTACCTCAACCATCCACCTCAACTGCACCTACGCCTTCAACTGATGAAACCACCGTCGCACAAACCACTTCTCTTCCCGCAGCTAACATCCCAACCTCCGACCCCTTAGTAGATGTTTTCATCGCCTCACGCTGGGGGAGTACCGCCTATATAACGTTAGTTCTTTCCCTACCCCGCAGGAGTACGGACAATTACATGCGCATCCCACCTACGACCGTCGCGTGGGGGAGGTAATCTCTTACGGACCACCCCATTGCCGCACTAACCTAACGTATGGGGGTGTTGACGCATCCTCCATTACCCCTGAACCTCCTCTTGGTGTGGTTCCCTTCCAATCCGATTTTCAATACTTGACAAATCATCGTTTCGCCCTCACCTTCTTGACTCACTGTGCGTGGAAAGGCTTTGGTTTTGGCCTTTACGAACAAGGCCGACATACACTCATTCCCGTGACCACACGCAAACATAATGATCGAAGTGGTCTCGGTTTTTCCGAAACACCTACACAGGAGACACCTCCTGTCAGCTGTATCCTGGAAGAGGAAGGCGTCGCCCCTACCGAACCATCATCACCCACTTTGCCATCATCTCCCACAGAATCGATGGACCCTGAATCTATCCCTCCTAACTTTTTTTTTTCATAAATGCTATCTTCATAGGTCCTCTCACTTATCAACGTGATAATGAGGACCCATCTTCTCTTCCCCTTCTGTATCCAGACATGATCGAAGAGGATTCGCCTTTGATTAATGTTGTTGAATGCCAGGATGACGACTCCATCCTCACTTACCTGGGCGCGGATGATTCTTATATTCAACGCGCCTTACCATCTGAAACCCAAACTATGCTGAACGAATCTACTATAGAAATCAACATCCACACGGAGGAAGATCCTCACATAGTGAAGATTGGACAATCCCTTAACACATCAGAACAAGCCGCCTTTTCTACCTTTCTCCGTGCTCGCAACCAAGCTTTCGCATGGTCTTACGCCCGACATGCCAGGGAATTGATCCTACCATTGCTTCATCCATAACATCACCCTAAACCCCGATTCCAAACCAGTCAAATAGAAATTGAGAAAAATGCATCCACGCATTGCTCTCTTGGTCAAAGAGGAGCTCCAACGACTCCTTTCTGTTTCCTTCATCTTGCCTATTGACTATCCTCAATGGATTTCTAACATCGTACTGTCTACTAAAGCGACGGCAGGGGACTTAGGATATGCACAGATTTCAGGATCTTAACCTTGCTTGCCCCAAGGATGACTTCCCCCAAGTATTGATCAACTTGTTGATCTCACTGCATGGGCCATGAAATGCTTTCTCTCATGGATGGCTTTTCGTGATACAACCAAATTTTGGTTGCCACCTTCTCGCCGATCAACACAAAGCGCCTTCATAACTCCTTGGGAACCTTACATTATCGTGTCATGCCATTTGGCCTTAAGAATGCTTGGTGCTACTATCGGCCGGGCTATGACCTACATTTTTCATGACATTATGCACACTATCCTTGAAGACTATGTCGACGATCTTCTCGGCAAGTCTAAACATCGTAGTGAACATCTCGATGTTTTAACCATTATTTTTGATCGCACTTTTACAATATTTTGTCCGCCTTCAACCGAAGAAATGTGTCTTTGGTGTTCTTTCGGGGAAAACTTCTTGGCTTTATCGTCTCTTTGCGTGGCATTGAGGTCGATCCATCAAAGTCAAAGCTATCCTAGAAATGCCCCACCCAAAACCTCAAACAATTGCATAGTTTGCAGGGTAAACTTGATCCATCCGGCGTTTCATCTCCCAACTCTCGGATCGATGTCACCCTTTTCATCACCTTCTAAAAAAGGACGTTGCCTTTCAATGGAGTGAGGAGTGTCACCAAGCCTTCGAAGCTCTCAAAACGTATCTCTTGCAGCCACCCGTGCTTATCCCACCCCAGGACGACCGCCCTTTCTACCTTTATCTTTCCCTTGCGACCATGCTTTATAGGAGCTATGCTCGCACATCGAGACTCGGCACGCCGAGAGCAGGCCGTTTATTATATAAGTCGTACCCTCGTGGATTACGAGACTAGGTATACACATGTAGAAAAATTGTGCCTGGCCCTATCATTCGTCGCCACCAAACTCCGACATTACCTCCTGAATCACAAAACTTTCGTCATCACCAACACAGACCCCATTCATTATATGTACGCCAAACCACACCTAAACCAACGCATCGCTCGATGGCTCATGCTCCTCGCCGACCTTGACCTTGAGTTTATACAACAGAAATCAATCAAAGGACAAACTCTTGCAGACCAACTTGCGGAGGCCCCTCTACCTGGGGAACAATTTACCAATTTTACCTTCCCCGACGAACTCATCGCCACTCTTTCGCTCGGAGAAGAGTCGTATCAAATGACCCTCTTCTTCGATGGATCTAAGTGCCAGCGCGGCGGAGGAGCCGGCGTTGTTCTCATCCCTCTTGACGCTGAACCTATGCCTCTTTCATTCCGGCTTGATTTCCCCTGCACTAATAATACAGCGGAATACGAGGCCCTTGTTCTGGGTCTCCAAGTTGCGATACACTTAGGCATCAAATCTATCAATATCTTTGGTGACTCTCAATTGGTAGTCAATCAAGTTATGGGCATCTACCAATGTAAAAACGAGGAACTTCAGAAGTACAAACACCACGTGGAATCACTTCTAACCTTATTTACTCACTATTCTATCCAAACCATTCCCCGCTCCACTAACAAATTTGCAGATACTATGGCTTGCTTAGCCTCGCAGATTCCCGCCGCACCAACCGACTACGAATTATTCGTTGTGGTCCAGCAACTTTTGCACCATCCTATTCAACCCCGGTAGTTTGCATGATAAATACGTGTCTACTAATTCGCGAGGATACAGTACCACCAATTTCACGACTACCTTACAATCTCGGTTCTCCCACCGACCTTACTAGTAGCGGAAACGTGCTTTTCTTAAAAGTGTTTCGCGTTATGTTGTCATGGGAGGACTCCTCTATAAACGTGGCTTTGATGGCATCCTCCTTGACATTTTGTCTAACGGTATGCAGAGGTCACCCTATACCGTAGATCAAGAATTTCGTGCTTGTTACCTGTCCAAGTTAATGCACCAAACTAAACACAAAAACCCTGAAAAACCTCAATGAAATAGATACCTGATGAAGATGTAGACGGATGAGGAAGTCGATGTAGATAAGACGGGCGCACACGAGCAATTCGCACAATAGATCCGAGTAACCTGCAAAACACCGGTGCTTGACAGAAAAAGATGGCGTTAGAAGATATATGGGTGGACTGCCCGAGAAGCGGGTCCGAGAAGCGATAAGCTTCCTTGGCGGATGTCAGTCCACGTTTTCAATAAAGAAAAGCAGCATACATGATAAAAGATGTAAATAAAGACTAGATTCTCTGATTGCAGTAATAAAAGCAGAACTCCTAACGAGCATGAGAGGGGAAATACAGAAAACAAGGAAGCGAGAAATAATGCTAAATTTGTGTTACTGTGACCTTTTACTGTCTGCAGGAAATCGCGTCGATTGTGTAGAATCGGCGCGCGATGATGATCGGCGGCAGGCCCCGGGACTGATCGGCGCGGCCGGGACTTGATCGCGTCGGATTGAGATAAGATCGAGTGTCAAGGCGGTGACCAATCGGTGGATCGTGAGAGATTCGGGATCGGAAGGTGAATGTAGTCCGTAGGATGTGCCGAAGATGGAGAGACGCTGAAGCGAGTCACCGGATGATAGATAATGGTGTATGGTGTTGATATGATACGGGCGGAGTAACGGTGCTCCTCTCGAGGGATTGATTAGGACAGGATCTGCCCTAACTGAGACAATTGATGCTAAGAAGATCTCTCTTTCTCACTCTCTGTTCGTGCGTAAGTGCTTCCTTTCACTCGTTCGTCTCTTTTTCGGTCTCTTCGCTCTTTTCGGTTCGATTTTTCCGCCCTTAGAACTGAGTTCTGGACTTGCTTTTATAATCGGCGCCGCTCCTAGAAAATCGGCGCCGACCAGTATGGGTCGGCGCCGATCATGGAGAAGACTCCGAGATGGCTAAAAATGATCGATTCGAGAAAAATAAGACTCATCCCGACTACGGGAAAATATCCCGCTTAGGGAAGATTAAAAATAGATGTGATACATGGGTAGAATAAATTTGGGGTGGATAAGTGATTAAGATGCATGGGAAGAAGCGTAATTAAATATTTAATACTTAATTACTCATGGGTAAGATGTGATGGGATGAATTAAATTTAGAGATAGGTGATTAAATCACAGTTGGATAATATCCCAAGGGGATAGTTGGTGACGCAAACGTGCCCCGAGTTACCTAAGCACGTAAATGGGTAAGAGGACACTAAATTGAGTAACCAATTTTAGGTGTCTACATTTTGCCCCTTTTTGTCAAGTAACTTGCGATAAGCAAGGTTATGAGACAAAAACAAAGGGATGGAAGAAGGGAAGAATTGTGGTGATGTGACTCCCCCTCAAACTAGGGATGGGATGGATGATAAAACAGATGATCCCGAGTTTGAAAGAGGTAGATGAAAATGCGGGGATGCCCAGGTTGGATAGGCTGGAGTAGAGCTGATCATTGAGGATGCATTAAAAATAAACAAAAAGCAGCAAAAACCTAAGGAACTCACATTGGTAGGAAAACTAGCCGGTCTCCTCATGAGACGACGTTAGTGCCTCTGAGACGCGAGTGTAAGGAGAACTGCAAAATAGTCAAGATCGAAGAGAGACACATTGGTAGGGACAACTAGACGGTCATGAATCGATGGGACAGCGTTAGTGCCTACGGACCGTTTAACTCTAAGCTGCCGAGAAAAAGCGAGTGCTCCACGCAAAGGAACAAACTCGAAATAGACAATGACATCTAAAAGATGTGCCAAAGACAAGATTTAGCACACAACAATGATCGGATAGATGAGAAAGCCAAGTATCAACACTATGGCGAAGAGACAAGAAAAATCGGCGGTGACCAAGCGAGATCGGCGCATTTACCAGTAAAAGCGGCGTCGACTCCAAAAATCGGCGCCGACCCAATCAGGACGCATATAAATATGCGAACGGAAAGCGTGAGCGATTAATTTTCAACGTGACGATTGATTCCGGCGAGAGATAGATTTGAAGCGCAATGGAAGCCCTGCGGGAGCGGACGAAGCGCGGAGGACACGACACAGGGTAAGTGACCATTCTTGAACCCCTTCGTTATATTATTATTATTTTTTTTTTTTTTTTTTTTTGTTTGATTTTTATTTGGATGGATATGAGGCCAGGGTCTGTTTCACGTCTGGCCAGGAAGTCGGCGCCGATTGGTATAATCGGCGTCGACTGGTTTGGATCGGCGTCGATTGGTAATAATCGGCGCCGACTAAAATGAACGACGCCGATTTTATCAAATCGACGCCGACTGATGGAAGTTCATTGATTTGTATGATTTGGGAAGATGTGATTTATGAAAATAAGAGACTAATTATGCTTTTGATGTCGTGGATGCAGGCACGAGAGACCCTTCACATGAGGGATGCCATCCCGGAGCTATTAGAGACGATCCTGCCTGATGTGACAGATGCAGACTGGCAGCATTTAGAGCTGGCTGGGCTCGGGGGCTTTAGATATTATAGACGAGTGCCACGGGATGTGGAGCTTATGCGAGCATTGGTGCGACGGTGGGACAGCCACACGTGCACATTTTGGTTTAGGACGGGTGAGATGACTATCACCCATGAGGATGTATACTGAGGATCCTCCGACACGAGGTCACAGGGGACCCGGATTGAGATCACACCCCGAGAGCGGCGGCAGAGGGCCCAAAGTGCGGTTGTACGGGAGACGAAAGCGAGATGATGCGGAGATAGTATCTGGGGCAGTGAGGATATCCTCACAGTACAGACAGGATAGCCCTCGGAGCAGGCGGATAGCCCTGATTCAGATGGCCATATCTTATTTTGCTCTGCCAGACTCAGGAGGTGGGAGATTCCCATTGCTACTGCTAGGCTGCGTGTGCGACATCTTGCAGTATAGACAGATTTTTGCTTTCGCTGATGCCCTGATAGCTCAGATTTATTATGAGCTATGGATGTACACTACTGGTCGGAGGACAGGGATCGATGTCAGCTTTGTGCTCCATTGCTGGGCGTATGAGCACATAGCAGTGATTAGGCCATCCGGGCTTCCATGGATGCCAGCAGCAGTGGGGGGTGTGGATTATGGATTTCGGAGATGGCGGGCTGACATGGCCGCAGGAGATACAGGCAGATCAGCCGAGTGGTACTCTGAGCGTTTCAGGACGCTTACACCAGATCAGGTTATCTGGAGGCCATATCGGGCATTTCCGATATGGGTTGGTCAGGATGCCCACTTGGTAGCATTGAGACGGAGTCGGGTGGTCAGAGGTCGCAGACCAGATATGTGGGAGCGAGTCCCATTCATGCGGATACTGAGGCAGTTTGGTCTAGTACAGACAGTACCGGCCACATACACACCATATAGGCGGGATGGCAGAGAGACAGATCTGCCGATTTTGATCCCGGCAGACCCACTGAGAGAGGCTCCACCCTCCATAGATAGTGATGATGACGCGGGGGTGGATGAGGGCTACGCAGCATGGTATGACACAGAGCTTCCACGACATCTCCCGCCCTCGATAGATGCTGGGGAGGAGGACATAGCTGCTATACTGGACAGATTAGAGGGAGAGCATGCCACACTGATACAGACACATCAGGTAGCTCTAGAGGAGATTAGGGCCTTGACAGAGGAGAGGGATTCCCTGATTGCGGAGAGAGACACCGCTCGGCAGGAGCGAGATACAGTGATCCAGCAGCGGGACCGCTATTTTCGGCATAGGGAGGCCCTCAGGGCCAAGTATGGGAGACAGGTGCCACATCAGAGTCTGGCACACAGGGCACGACCCTAGGAGGGGCGCCACCAGCAGCGCAGACTGCAGCAGCCTGGCCATTCAGCACCGGAATGCTTTGTGAGCCTTAGCACGTGCAGTCTCTCCTTCTTTGAGGTGAGATATTATGAGGATGCCCTAGCGCGGCATGCCCAGATGTGCCTCGGTATGGGCGAGGAGGAGAGCAGGGGCGGCTACGGCGGCGGAGCCTCGGGCGGAGGAGCACCGGGAGAGATCGAGGTGGGGGTGAGACCTCCAGCGGCCAGTGCATCGAGCTCGATCGGTGGCGGTCAGGAGAGACAGCCAGGTGGAGAGGAGGGTGGAGGAGATAGTGTCCTCCATGCTTCGGATTTTACTATATAGAGTTTTGATAGACTTTTGCATTTGTATAGTGATGTAGCCTCGATTGGAAGGTATTGTATAGATGGCTTGATGGAAAGCCACCCATTTTGTATAAACACACATGTATATATATAGATTCATCATATGATTTGGCATACAATTGTACTTATACTTTTTGGTTTTGATATACATGGATAGATGGATATAGATAGATGTGATTGGATAGATATAGACTGATAGATGATAGAAATAGATGTGATTAGATAGATTGAAATGTGGATAGAATAGATGTGATTGGATAGATATAGATTGATAGATGATAGATGGATGTGGTTAGATAGATTGATTTAATTTTGATAGATGATGGGAAGTATCTTGGATGGACATAGCTTTTAAATATTTTGATGGATAGATAGATAGATGCGTTTGATGTATAGATGGATGTAATTTTAATGAGAAATGAATAAAGATAGATGTTTTGATAGATAAGAGGAATGTTGATAGAAGATAGATTTTGATTGAATTAACATGTGAAATGTCAATTCAACAGGATGCAAGACAAAGAAATGGAGAATGCTTATTGTAAGAGCAAAAGATGAAAGCAGAAATAACCGTGACTTAGAAGAGAAGACACTCGGAAAAGAAGGGAAATGATAAGTCGGACTTCCAACCGACCATAGAGAAGATCCAGATAAGAAACCGAAAGACCAAGCATACAAGGCCCTATATAAGATTAAAATAAACCTGACACTAACTAGTCGCAAACCAGATCTAGGATAGAAATGGAAAGAAAAGAAAGTAAGTATCTTGTCGGAACCTACTGAGGGATGAGAATACATGTCCATGATAGGAAAATAGGATTCTCCATATGATCGACAAAAGGTCTAAAATCTCAGCTTCATGATTTGGACAGAAAAGCAAACTGATCAATGTGGGAAGTTTGCTTGATATGGAAAGACTGATCGATGCGGGAAGTCTTTCAGTGATGCTAACAAGTGTATAAACTGACTGGAAGGCTGATTGATTACAAGAAGCCTTGAATATTTCTTTGAGAAACAGCCGTCCTTCAAGGGAGCGGTCTGTATTTTGAAATTTGTATGATAGCCATCCTTCGAGGGTATGGTCTATTTGCTTTTTGATTCACTTGACAATGTATGGATAGCTGTCCTTCGAGGGATCAGTCTATCTTTTTGGATAGCATCTTTTTTTTTTTTTTTTTTTTTTGAAACTCTTTGGAAGAAGCTGAGTTTAGACCTAGATAGATCAGATGAAGGGGAGGAGAACATGGAAGAACATGTACTCATGCCCCGAGCAGATCCGATTAAGATAAGTACTTGGGACAGATGAAGTGGTGATTAAGGTATTCCTACCATGAGGAGGAACATATCCAAAAGAAACGTGCAATGAGTAGAGCCGCGATACTCATATTTAAGGTAGACGAGGCAATAGGCGGAGAACCACACAATTTCAAATCACCACGAAAGTAGATGACTGGTTATTAGGACGGATGGAAGATCTGAGTTGCGACTAGATTTGTATAAGAGAGATTTTAACAATAGAAGGGCCGTAAATGCAAGGCATTAAGAGGTTCCGCTTCAGGGATACCATCCATGGAAGATAAACGATAAGCCCCAGACCCATATTTATGAGTGATAATGTAGGGGCCCATCCAGTTGGGAGCAAACTTACCACGTTGACTCCTTTCGAGTGTAGTGACATTTTGATTTTCCTTAAGAACAAGGTCACCAATTTTGAAGTCACGGTGTTGCACATGCTTGTTGTAAGCACGCTTGACACGCTCGAGATAGACTTGATGATGCTCAAGAGCGTTGAGACGCCGCTCATCTAATAATTCAAGTTGAGCTAGACGATTTTGACGATAATCCTCATCGAGACAAATTCTGAGAGAAACACGGAGAGATGGGATTTGGACCTCCAAAGGAAGGACGGCCTCAGACCCATAGACGAGAGAGAAGGGAGTAGCACCGGTAGGAGTACGAATGCTAGTCCGATAAGCCCGGAGAGCGAAAGGGATATGTAGATGCCAATCCCTACCGGCTCGACTAGTTACCTATGCGAGGATATTACGCAGAGTTTTATTGGAAGCTTCGGCTGACCATTAGCTTGAGGATAGTATGGAGAAGAAAAGCGAGCTTGATATTGAAAGCAAGCATTGCAGAGATTACGCAAATCAGCGTTCTTGAAAGATTTACCATTATCTGTGATGAGCTTGTGTGGAACGCCAAAGCGACAAATGATGTGTTGATAGACAAAATCAACTATGGGTTTAGCCTTTGTTGAAGAAAGAGGGATAGCTTCTACCCACTTAGTAAAGTACTCAGTGGCAGTAATGATAGAATGATGACGCTGTGAAGAACGGGGATTGATGAGACCAATAAGATCAAGGCCCCATTGTGAAAAAGGCCACAAATCCGCCGCAGGTTGCAAAGCCTGACTAGGGACGTGCGTGAGATTGGAATGTTGCTGACACTTGACGCATTTCTTAGTGTATTCACAACAATCTTGATTAAGAGAAGGCCAATAATATCCCAAACGTAAGATGCGCTTAGCCACAGCTAAACCACTAAAATGTCCACCACAGATACCGTCATGGACCTCCTGAATAGCTTTAGATGATTCATGGGTTTTGAGGCATCGAAGCAAAATACCATCAAAGCCGCGTTTGTAAAGAATCCCGCCTAGGATAGAATAGCGATTAGGCGCGTTGGACAAAAGACCTTCTACCATTGGAAGTCAGATCTGGAGGAAGCACCGAATGAGATAGATAATCAACTATCTGTTGATACCACTCATCCTGAGTATGGGTTGTGACAGCATTGATCGAAGTTAGCTGTTGAAGATAAGATGGTTGATCTAATCGTTGCACAGCCACATAAAGACGCGAGTCTTCAGTAAAAGGCGGGATAAGGGATGCTAATGAGGCCATGGTATCCGCGAATCGATTTGCAGTACGAGGAATGGATTGGATGGTGAACTTATCGAAAGATTGGAGTTGGGCAAGAACAATGTCGCGATATTTTTGAAGGATATCATTCTTGCATTGATAGACACCCGTGACCTGATTAACGATGAGTTCAGAATCACCAAAGATGTCAATACGACGAGCGCCGAGATTAATGGCATTTTGAAGTCCTAAGACAAGAGCTTCGTACTCGGCCATATTATTGGTGCACTCAAAGTTCAATTTGTGCGATCGGGATAGGCGTACCCCAAGGAGGAATCATCACGAAACCCGCACCTCCCCTTGCTGGCATTTGGATCCATCAAAGAAGAGCTTTACTTTAAATGGAGATAGACCAAAATCGATTTGTTGAATAAATTCATCGGGGAATTGAGCAAGGGGTCTTGAGTGTCGGAAGAGGAGCACTAGCTAGTTGATCCGCAATAACGACCCTTGATAGCCTTTTGCGGGATAAACTCGAGGTCAAGTCTGTCATCATGAGCATAAGCCAGCGAGTGATGCGACGATCATTGTGATAAGGCTTTGCATGAATTGTCTTGAGGGGATTGACATTTGTGACGATGTAAGTTTTGTGATTAAGAAGATAATGACGAAGCTTAGAAGTTGCAAAGAAGAGAGCGCAACATAGTTTTTCAGCCCCGGAGTAACGTGTCTCATACTCATGGAGGGTGCGACTGATGTAATAGACGATGCTTGTTCTTTACCACAAGTGTCCGTCTGAAATCATGGCTCCCCGAGCATGGTGATCCACGAGATATAAAGATAGAAAGGCTCCCCCTCGCGTGGAGGTGTAAGCACGGGCGGAGAAAGAAGATAAGCTTTGAGATCATCAAAGGCCTTTTGGCAATGCTCATCCCATTTGAAATGAACATTCTTACGGAGAAGATGGTGAAAAGGTTGACAACGGTCCGACAATTGGGAGATAAACAGCGCTTAGCGATTGAAGACGTCCTTGGAGCTGCGGAGTTGCTTTAAGTTAGGCGGGGAGGCATCTCAAGGATGGCTTTTATTTTTGCGGGGTCCACTTCAATACCCACGATGGAAATGATAAACCCTAAAAGTTTACCGGTGAGGACGCCAAACACGCATTTAGATGGATTTAAGCGAAGACAAAAGCGGATAAGCCTCTCAAAGAGAGTGCGAGGATGAAAAGATGCTCTGACGGCGTTTGGATTTGCGAGGAGATCGTCAACGTAATCCTCTGAGTTTTGTGTAAAAGATCATGGAAGATGTAGGTCATTGCTCGTTGATAAGTTGCTCCGGCGTTCTTAAGACCGAAGGGCATGACACGATAGCAAAAGGTCCCCCAAGGAGTTATGAAGGAAGTCTTATGCTGGTCTGCAGTGCGATGAGGATTTGATTATATCCAGAGAAACCATCCATAAGAGAAAGCATTTCATGACCCGCAGTTAAATCTACGAGTTGGTCGATATTAGGAAGAGGAAAATCATCCTTTGGACAGGCCAGATTAAGATCCCGGAAGTCGGTACAAATTCGAATCTTCCCAGTAGCCTTAGTTACTGGTACTACATTGGACACCCATTGCGGATAATCGATGGGTTGGATGAAGTTAGCCGAGAGCAAGCGCTGTAATTCTTCTTTAACAAGAAGGGCTACTCTAGGGTGCATTTTACGTAATTTTTGCTTGACTGGTTTGATGTTGGGAAGGGTAACGATATTGTGGACTACAATATCGGGATCGAGTCCTGGCATATCCTCGTATGACCAAGCAAAGGCTTGACGATGTTTGGAAAGAAAAGTAGTAAAGTCCCCTAATTCTTGTGGATCAAGGGATTGGCCGACCTTAATGATGCGAGGGTCTTCAGGAGTCCCTATATTAAGGTCGATAGTGGCCTCGTTGAGAAGGGTAGACGTGTCAGAAGGAATGGTTTTGGGAAGATATGAATCCTCTCGCCCTAGATAGGTGAGGACAGAGTCGTCATCCGCACAGTGGATAGTGTTGATAGTAGGAGAGTCGTCTCCAACTATCTCAGGGAAGATTAATGGTATAGAAGCAGACCGATTGTTAGTCTCATAGACTAAAGGTCCCAAGGAAATGGTATTGATCAAAAAAAAAAAGTTAGGTGGGATGGAAATGTCATCGTCCACATCAAGTGATGCTTCGGATTTGGTGGGGGAAGATGGTTCTTCAGTAGGAAGAGGCTCATCAAGAATAGTGACAGTGGCTTTTGAAATGGGTTTAAATCCCAAACCAAACTTTTGGTGTGGCATGAGAGTAGGAATGGATTTGAGGTCATGTATACCTTGTTCATATTTTCCAAGGCCAAAACCTTTCCACGCGCATCGATATAGATAAGTTTTTGCAAACGTGGGATTCTGTAGATAATCAAACCCTGTTAGGTAAGGTTTGGCTCTAGGAGGAGAATCCGGACAATAATGAGGTGTATCAAGACCACCGTAGATGAAATTGGTCTGTTGATTGGGCAAACCAATGGTAACGATGCGTAGAGACTGATTGATATTCAGGTTGCTTGTCGGGTCTACCATACTCATTAGGTTTGAGATGGGCATCGAAAGAAAAGAGAGGAAGCTCTCCTAGTGAGAAACGCTGCAATGTCTCTTCCAGATTTCGCAAATCTGGTAGTTTGGTTGCAGGTATGGAAGAAGATGAAGCCCCATCTGGAGAAGATGCATTTTCTTTTAAAGGGGCAGACCTTGTGGTCATGTCGCATTGCGCAGAAGGAAAAGGATCTCCTGGATGGGTGTAGATTTTGCCCTCATATTGATATTTTAGGCATCGATGGAGGGTGGATGGGACACAATGCATTGCGCGAACCCAGGAGCGTCCAAGGATCATGTTATAGTGGAATTTTCCTTCGACAATATAGAAGAGTTCATGGAGCACTTTTACCTACTCGGATGGGTAAGACCACGCGGTTCTAGAGTGAGCGCTAGCTGATCGTTAAATGATCGAAGGGCGAAAGGCGGAGGTGACACCACATTCTTAGGTAACTTAAGTTGTTCGAATGTGTGGGAAGAGATGACGTTGAGAGCAGCTCCACTATCGATCATAACACGTTTTAAGGCAGTGTTATTGACTTGGACTGTGATGAAGAGAGGAGCCTCCAAATCCTCTGAAGAAAGATGAGGAATTTCTGAATCCTCAAAAGAAATGGCGGTCGATGGACCATTCAATCCAACAACCCACTCGAAGGGCTGGAGCTCATCGGAATTTACTGCGATGCAACGCAGATTATCGATTAGAGCCTGGCGATGTTGTGGAGAGGATTGGATGAGGTCAAAAAGAGACATTTTGACCGGAGCTTGGGTGAGTTGCTTCATGACACTCTCCTCAATGGATACGGGAACTTGAGTCCGAGGTGCAGCACGAATGGAGACCTTGGGTCGTGGGGCTGATGAGGAAGGAGACACGCCTTCAGGGGCTGCAGAAATGACAACCCGTGGTCTAGATGTTGGAGATGAAGATGGGTTATGATAATGTTGGGTTCTAGTGGCGATATGGATTGTGTCAATTTGGGAAGGAGGGAGATCAAGTGGAGTGGAACCACTAGAGGTCTGAATGGATGGTTGAGGTTCGGATGAGGCTAGGGTAACAGGAGGTACTTGTTCCTCCTCCAACAAGAGGTCACTTTCTTCCAGAAGGTTCTTGACAACGGCTTGAAGAGCTTTACATCCTTCAGTGTCATGACCTGGAGTACGGTGGTAAGCACAAATCAGATCAGAGTTAAACCAGGTAGGTTTCACTCCTTTGGGGTTATAAGGCTTAATCGGAGGAAGGGTTATGGCTGAAGATTGGATAAGTTGATGAAGGATTTCGGTGTAGAATCCGGTAGACGAAGATGAGGATAGAGATAATGGAGATGGTTCTTTTACCTTAACCGACTGCCGGGGTAAAAGAACTTGCATGTTAGGTTTAACGGTTTTATTAGGGATCCTCTTATTTGTTTGGACATTCGGAGGAGCAGTCTTGGGTGCTTGGGATGGGAGTAAATGAGACATGATTGTCTTTGGTGGAGGAGGAGTCCCTAAGATGGATTTTGAGGAGGATGGAGATGCGATAATTTTTGCGGTTTTTGGAGACAAAGGGGGTTGCTTAGTCGGATTTACGGATGATTTAGATAATGTCGGTTTGGAAGAGGAAGAAGCTCCCAAAATAGGTGAATTTGGAGGAAGATAGGGTGTCTTGATTTTTGGTAACAAAGATGAGGATTTTGATAGAAGAAGTGGCATCTTTTTGGTAGGTAAGTCTACTTTTAGGGATGTTGATGAAGAAGAAGATGATGACTTTGATAGGTGTGTAGAAGAAGATGCCTTCTCAGCGGGCAAATCTAATCGTTTATGAGGCGTGGAGAGAGATTTTTGTGGAAGAACACCGAGAGTTTTGATGGTCCGAAATATGGGCTTCCCCTTTTCAGGGATGGTGACAACTTCAACGTCATAAGGTGATTGTAACCTTTTTGGAGGAAGCAAATGGGGAGATATTGATGGTATAATGTTAGATTTTGGTTGTCGCGGTTTAGGTTGAGGAATCGAGTGTGCAGGTGTTGGTGTTACTTCTTTTGATTTTTCCTGAATAGGTGAAGTAGTATTAGTGATGGAAGAAGTAAGTGATGAAGAAGTTCCTTGCGAAGGGACCACTTTTGGTGTAGTGATCATGGGTGGAACTACTATAGGAAAAGAGATAGGAAGAGTCAAAGTTGAGGACACTTTCGCCGAAGTCGGCACGATTATAGGGATGTTTATCAAGGGCATAGTTGTAGCCGGAATGGGAGCAGCAGAAGTAGATGTGTCTGAAGTGGAAACTCGAAGGGATGTAATTGCCTCGAGCATTGAAAGGATGTCTGATGATGAGACAGATGAGGAAGACACTGTCTCGGGTATGGATGGGAGATCGGACAAAGGAGCGGAGAGAGATGACTCCGTGTTTAGCAATGTAGGAATATCCAAAGATGGGTTATCTGAGGATGGAGGAATTCCAGTGATTGGTGAAGTGGAAGAGGGTTCTGATTCGATTGCTGCGTTTGTAGATGATGTGGTTTCAGAAGCGGATTCTTCAGTAGAAATGAAGTTGATAGTGTGGGTGTTTGGTTTTTGAGATTCTGAAGAATTATGATTTGGGGCATGATTGGGGAAGGGTTGTTTGAAAATGTCCAGCGCTTGATTTGGGGGAGCATTTGGGTTATCCAGAATAAGCTCGCCTTTATCAATGAATTTTTGGACAAGATTTTTTTGAAAGTCGACATCGCTCGATGTCATGACCCTTGGTTCTATGATAGTGGCAAAAATCGTTTTCTCGTACCCACAAAGGACGTTCTCGACTTTCATCAATATCTCTAATGGGTGGAAGTTCGATCATGCGAACTTCCAACATTTTTCCTAAGATGGAGGCATATGATTCCCCCAATGGAGCGAAGGATCGAGATGATGAAGCCCCTTTTCGAGCAGATGAAGGGTCTCTTCGTGGTGGTTGATTAGGAGTACTATCGGTTCTCGATGTTTTTAATACGATAGCATTGGTGGACCCTTGATTCTTATCTTTAGGAGGAAAAGAATTTGGTTTGGTGAACCGAGAGAAATCGGGTTTAGATTTGGAGCGAAGTTTTAGTTTTCCTTGTTCAATGGCACGAGATTCGAGTTTGCGTGCCATTGTGAAGGCTTCTTCGAAGGTGTGGAAAGTTTGGATTCTTAACGTGGAAGAAATGTGACTAGCGCAAGATCGGGTGAACAGCTCGATCTGTTGTGATTGAGGAAGAGAGAAGGACAATTGGTTGATTATCCCTCTCCAACGAGCGACAAAGTCTGCAATAGACTCATCGTCAAATTGGCGAATGTTGTAAAGATCTGTGATTGAGATCTTATGGGCAATATTTATTGAGAAGTTCTCAACAAACATTTGGGCCAATTGAGAGAAAGAAAATAATGAATGTTGAGGAATATTATTGTACCAGTCCAAAGCGGGACCCGCTAGAGACATAGGAAAGGTACGGAGCATGAGCTCCTGATCTTGGACAATGAGGTAGCAAGCATGTTTGAATGCTCGCAGATGTTGTTGGGGGTCTTCCCGACTATGAAATTTTGAGAATTTGGGAAGTTCCCATTGGGGAGGATAAGGCTTAAAAGCCACCGAAGGATGAATGGGTTCATTGCATACTTCTTCAAAGGAGTATGAAGGGCGGGCTCCTTTGTGGAGGCTTCCCAAGTCTGCAATTTTCTTGAAGAGAAATTGAACCACATCCGATTGGGGAGGAGGTACATTGGTTTGTCCTATATGAGAAGCAAGTAGTGGGTGTTGTTGAGGTGTCGATGGGGATTCATCATGTTGTTGGATAGGATGATAAGAGGAATAACCAGTGTTCAGGTGACACCGGGTGGGGTATTTCTTTGTGAGGCGGCTTGCGTATAGCGAGTGCCGAGATAATAAGTGGTTGAGCAAATAAAGGTTGGGTGACGGATGGAGCCTGTGATTGGTGGACTCCTATGTTGGTTGATTGGATCGGGATAGATTGAGGAATATGAGTGTTGGTTGGATTGGTCATGTTGGGGAACAAGACCTGAAAGGGGCCTTCTATTGCTGAATTAGGTATCAAGGGTGCCGATACTAGAGGATGGGCGAATGTCACAGTAGCTGGAATATTGGAAGAAAGACCCCCTAGAGGACGAGAAGTAGGAGCCAACTGCCTATTCGGAGGGGGTTGGCTCATGAAGAGGTATTGACCTTGAGAAACGATAGAGGGCATAGACGAATTGACGGCAATGTGCGGATGTGCAGACGAATTTACTATAGCAAGGGCAGAAGACCTCTCAGAAATGGGTTGTGGAATAGTCGAGGTAGCTGCAGTGTTAGGGATAGGTAAGACTAATTGAGAATTAGTCGACATGGTAGGTGGAAGAGAAAAGGGAGGCATAGGGGCCTCACCCTTCTCCGTGGCTCGAGGCAAGAGAGATGGTGCAAACTGCTCTAAAGAGGCCTGGGATGATCCGCGAGGATAATTGTACACTTGTCGGATTGGTGGGTCTTGGTCAGATATTTGGATCGACTTGTGTACTAGATAGTCCATGAGGGCTACCGGATTGCGATCAAGGAGAGCACGAAATTGAGATCCCCGCGAGGAATAGACTCTGAGTCAGAAGATATTTCTGATGGGCTAGGAGAAGCCGGACGTGATGGGATTGTTTTGGCTTGATGGAAAGGATTATACGACCATGAGGGGGAACCCACTAACAGTGGTCCCGAGGAAGATTGGAGGGGTGCCGAAACATCCACGCTGGTGGTGATTTCGGAGGAAGAAGGAACCTGTTGGGCCATTTTCCTAGATTGTGAACGGGTGATAGCCGTCATAAACAAGCAAGAAAGAAGATTGTCTTAACTAATGCACAAATAGTTCAAGCAGCGCAAGTGATTATCTCCTTTAAATTTTGATGCTTTTAAGAAATGAAAATGTTAGGGAAGGCTTTTTAGAACAGGAACTACTCAGATAGCCAAACTAGGGATGGTTTGGGTAATGTTTGGTGAGGAGTCCCGAAGGCACTTCAGTAAAAGACCGGTACGTGGCTTGATATAGGGGCCTACCCCCGCACTTCACACACCGCTGCGATAAGGGAGTCGGGTGCTTTGCCAATATATACCAAAATCTTTCGTGAATTTATAGCGCGGCCCGAGTACCGCGTAGGCTCTTCCTCTTGGATATCACTTCCAAGTAGGCGAGGCCAGGGAAGGAGTTTTGTTTAGATGCTTTATACCTAGTGATTTTGGCTTTGTGTGCAAGGGTGAAAAATAAAAATCAAATAGTGTCACTACCGATTTTGATCAATTTTCCAACCTAATTAACACTAGATGACAAAGCATGCAGCAATGAAAAAGAAAGGGTTCTTTTTAAGCACTTAAAACGAAATGTTTGATTTCGATGAAGACAATTCAAACAAGTTCTTTCCCAAATGCGATTAGGTTCTTTTTAAGCACCAAAAACTGAAGTGTTTGGATGTGATAAACAACCAACAAAGAAAACCTAAAAAGGAGAAAACACCGAAAAAGAGGAATACCTGTAGTTTTAGCTCTCCAAGGTGTGTGGACTTCAAAAAGCGCGTTGTTGAGCTCTTCCCCTCGAACAATCCCACGAACAAGCAAAGTGCTCCGCAAGAAAGGATCAAGCAAACAACAAACAAGATCCGGAAAGATACATCCAGATAATGGCGAAACGAAAAATTTCTATTTTAAGAAAATAGAAAAATTTCAAGATAATGACTTCGCCTAAAAGCAAGATTGAAATGATGAACAGAAATGTTCAAATAGGACTGATAGAAATCAGTGAAGAAAAGGAACAAAGTTCAAAACTAGAAAAGAGATGAACTTACCATAAGGGACTTTGGTTCGGTCCCACCGGGCGTGCCAGAATGTAGATCAAGAATTTCGTGCTTGTTACCTGTCCAAGTTAATGCACCAAACTAAACACAAAAACCCTGAAAAACCTCAATGAAATAGATACCTGATGAAGATGTAGACGGATGAGGAAGTCGATGTAGATAAGACGGGCGCACACGAGCAATTCGCACAATAGATCCGAGTAACCTGCAAAACACCGGTGCTTGACAGAAAAAGATGGCGTTAGAAGATATATGGGTGGACTGCCCGAGAAGCGGGTCCGAGAAGCGATAAGCTTCCTTGGCGGATGTCAGTCCACGTTTTCAATAAAGAAAAGCAGCATACATGATAAAAGATGTAAATAAAGACTAGATTCTCTGATTGCAGTAATAAAACAGAACCTGAACAGCAGACAGGAAGTACAGAAAACAAGGAACTGAGAAATAATGCTAAATTTGTGTTACCTGTGACCTTTTACCTGTCTGCAGGGAAATCGGCGTCGACTGTGTAGAATCGGCGGCGACTGATGTGATCGGCGGCGGCCCGAGGCTGTCGCGCGGATCGGGACTGATCGACGCGTCGATCGATAAGATCGGTGTCAGGCAGATCGACCAATCGTGGATCAATCGGGGGCTGGCGATGAGATTCGGGGATCGGAAGGTGAATGTAGTCTGTAGGATGTGCCGAAGATGGAGAGACGCTGGAACAGAGTCACCAGATGATAGATAATGGTGTATGGTGTTGATATGATACGGGCAGAGTAACGGTGCTCCTCTCAGGGATTGATTAGGACAGGATCTGCCCTAACTGAGACAATTGATGCTAAGAAGATCTCTCTTTCTCACTCTCTGTTCGTGCGTAAGTGCTTCCTTTCACTCGTTCGTCTCTTTTTCGGTCTCTTCGCTCTTTTTCGGGTCGATTTTTCCGCGCCTTAGAACTGAGTTCTGGACTTGCTTTTATAATCGGCGCCGCTCCTAGAAAATCGGCGCCGACCATATGGGTCGGCGCCGATCGCGGAGAAGACTCCCGAGATGGCTAAAAATGATCGATTCGAGAAAAATAAGACTCATCCCGACTACGGGAAAATATCCCGCTTAGGGAAGATTAAAAATAGATGTGATACATGGGTAGAATAAATTTGGGGTGGATAAGTGATTAAGATGCATGGGAAGAAGCGTAATTAAATATTTAATACTTAATTACTCATGGGTAAGATGTGATGGGATGAATTAAATTTAGAGATAGGTGATTAAATCACAGATTGGATAATATCCCAAGGGGATAGTTGGTGGACGCAAACGTGCCCCTGTGTTACCTAAGCACGTAAATGGGTAAGAGGGACACTAAATTGAGTAACCAATTTTAGGTGTCTACAATACCATCCAACAAGTACACGATGGGATTTGTGGTGGACATTTTAGTGGCCTTGCCGTGGCTAAACGAATCCTTCGCCTAGGTTATTATTGGCCTACTCTCAATAACGACTGCTACGAATATGTTAAGCGTTGTGTCATGTGTCAACAACATGCCAATCTTCAACATACTCCTAGCCACCCGCTACAAGTCGCTCGTGATCTTTGGCCTTTCTCACAATGGGGTTTAGACCTTATTGGTGAGATTCACCCGACCTCTTCACAACGTCACCGTTGGATAATCACAGCGACCGAATATTACACAAAATGGGTGGAGGCCATCCCACTCATTTCAATCAAAAAAGAAAAAATTGTCGAATTCATTAACCATCACATTATCTGTCGTTTTGGTATTCCTCATCGCCTAATAACAGATAATGGTAAATCTTTCAAAAACAAGTTGTTACAAAACCTTTGTGACAACTTTGGTATCAAACTTAGTTTCTCATCGCCTTACTATCCGCAGGCCAATGGTCAGGCTGAATCTTCTAATAAAACTCTAACCAAAATCCTCATGAAAGTTGTCAATGAATCTGGAAGAAATTGGCACGATCACATCCCCTTTGCCCTTTGGGCTTATCGTACTAGCATTCGTACCTCTACTAATGCCACACCTTTTTCTTTGGTATATGGTACCGAGGCTGTTTTGCCTCTCGAAATACAAATACCCTCCCTTAGAATATCTCTTCAGGATATTCTCACCAACGATGATTTCCGCCAAGAGCGGTTAGCCCAATTGGAGCTTCTTGACGAACGGCGTCTTACAGCTCTTGATCACCTTCAAATCTATCAAAAACGCATCAAGCGTGCTTATGATAAGCGACTTCATGAGCATACCTTTAAGGTTGGTGATCTTGTCCTCAAAGAGAATCAACATGTTACCAAACTAGAAAAGAGCAAACGTGGAAAATTTGCTCCCAATTGGATTGGGCCTTATATAATCACTCACACCTATGGATCGGGCACTTATCGTTTAGCAAGCAATGGTAAACCTGAGCACCGAACCCTTAATGCCTTACATCTTCGCCCATTCTCTTGTTGAATCTAGTGTTATATCACTTCTTATCTACCTCTTTGCTCGTCCCTTGAGCTCATTTACCGCTACATACACTTTGTTTTCTATATCTCTAAATAAAATCGAAATCACTTCGCACCTCCCCTTGATAATGCCTTCCCCTTTTTAGTCTAGTCCATGACTTCAAAGTATTAAAATAAGCCGTATTCTTATGGGATTTTCTTGAGTCAAACTTCCTACTAAACTAGATGCTTCACGCCAAAAGAACATCTAGTCATCTAAAATTAAATATAGACTGCTCCCTCGAAGGACAGCTATATGCCAAACTATTGCTGCTACTATAAATAGACTGCTCCCCTGAAGGACAGCTATGCACTAAAATCATCTCTGCTACTATAAATAGACTGCTCCCCCGAAGGACAGCTATACACAGTCAGCCTTTATCAGAAGCTTCTCGCATTGATCAGCTTCGTGAAGACCTCAAGAATAAAACAATCAATATCCCTTGTAGACTTCCCGCATCGATCAGTCTACATTCAATAAAATAAAAGCCTCATACAAAAGAACTTTTTGGGTCATGGACTTGTCTATTTAGGGTAGGTTCTCTTTCGTTGTAACAAGTTCTTTGTACCTCAGCTATATCATCCACATCACCTCACCATTTGTTTCAACTCAAGGGACGTAACGTACACCTGATATATTGTGATCATACAACTCTTTTCAACTATGGACTTCTCGTCTATACACGGCACTTAGGGCTTCAGGCTCGTTCTACGTTGTGTGGTTTGTTTAGCTCTTTTCACCTACGGAGCACTCTTTCCGCTTTGCCTCGCATCTAGAATTGTGTGTTGATCTTAATCAGGACACTATTCCCTACTACTTGGGTATGCTAACCTTTGCTTTACCTATACCTACACCAACAACATTATCCTACCAGCACCAACAACATTACCCTACCAACATCAAATTTTTTACCAAACGACAAATTGCCTAAACCATACCAAATTGCCTAAATTCACCCCTCCCTGATCCTAAGGGAGAACTACATCGGTCTGAGGCCCTTCCTTGCTTTGTGCAATGGGCTATGTAGGCAGCACTTCGGAGACATGGGGTCTCCCAAGGTTAGCTCGACCATCCCCTACCATAACCTATCATGTGTGGTAAATATAAATATTTTGGTGTATTTCTATTTAATCACATTCCTCTTTGATCCTTTTTTAAAAACACCGAAAGTCAAAACGACAACATTCTTATTATTATAACGCAAATCAACATACATATCTCGTTTTATTTAGATGTTAAACAAATACATCTTCTATATCATCGACACGCAGGTCGGTACTCTTATTTATCCTCATACCTTGCTAACATTTACTCAGACCATCACGCCTCATCCCGAACTAGGTGATGATCGTGATCGTCGACCCCTCTCGCCGGGCCTCTCTGTCCTCAAAGGTACCACGGCTATTGGTACCGCCCACTGATCTGCCAATCTCTCCTGTAACATATGAATACGCCCGCTCGCATGGAGGACTTCAGCCTCTAGTCTCCCCGCCCGTGACTCCGCAACCACTAACAATCCTCTTGTCTCATTCACCTGCGTTTGGAGCTGCTGAACCAAACGCTGCAGACGATCCCTCTCTGCTGTAATCACCGCTATGTCAGGGCGCTCACGCACACCTCGCAGTTCTGCTACCCACCATAATCTATAGGCCTCAACCTACCATTTGGCCCGACCTAAGGCCTCAATCTACCATTTGGCCCGACCCAAGGCCTCAACCTACCTATTTGGCCCGACCCAAGGCCTACACCTACCATTTGGCCCGACCCAAGGCCTCAACCTACCATTTGGCCCGACCTAAGGCCTCAATCTACCATTTGGCCCGACCCAAGGCCTCGCCCTACCTATTTGGCCCGACCCAAGGCCTCAACCTACTTATTTGGCCTGACCCAAGGCCTCAACCTACCTATTTGGCCCGACCCAAGGCCTCAACCTACCATTTGGCCCGACCCAAGGCCTCAATCTACCATTTGGCCCGACCTAAGGCCTCAACCTACTTATTTGGCCCGACCTAAGGCCTCAACCTACCATTTGGCCCGACCTAAGGCCTCAATCTACCATTTGGCCCGACCCAAGGCCTCAACCTACTATTTGGCCCGACCCAAGACCTCAACCTACCTATTTGGCCCGACCCAAGGCCTCAACCTACCATTCGGCCCGACCCAAGGCCTCAACCTACCTATTTGGCCCGACCCACGGCCTCAACCTACCTATTTGGCCCGACCCAAGGCCTCAACCTACCTATTTGGCCCGACCCAAGGCCTCGCCCTAACAATTTGACCCGACCCAAGGCCTCAACCTACCCACCTAACCTGACCCAGGGCCACCGCCCAACCACTTGGCCTGACCCAAGGCCGTATCACTTCCATACCATACCCATAATCAATGTTTTATTTTATACATCCATCATGTACCTTGTGTTCAATCAAGCTCACCTGTTCGTGTTTTAGCATGATTAGGGTCCTTGACTTGATCGTCGACCGACTTTGCCCGGACCTGCATCGTGACGTTTATCTCAACCAAACCAACCTTTTGAGTCTTTGCCGAACATGCCTAAAGCGTTCCGGTACCTTACACTGCGTTATATACTGGAGCTACTTCCTATGCCTTGATACCAGGATTATATCACCCTTGTTTGGATAAACTATCGACCTTTGCCATACATTTGGTTTCTTAGTCAAATCATGTACCCTAGTCGTACTATTGCATTTCAACATGCGCGCCCGCCTTGGACCTACCCCACCACCTTACCATCCTCTCTACAACATGTACCCTTCATCAACCCTATCCCTGATTTCCCGTTCACTCAATCCGTGATAGATTTGAGGGGGATTACCTATATCCTTAACATGAGAAACCACTTCATATTATTGTCCGCGTGACTTTTGAACAAGCTACACGACAATAAGGGGCTAATGTAGACACCAAATTCGTGTCTCACGACCCCTTGTGACCCGCATCCCATTTCGCAACCTAACCTCATTACCTAAACTTTACACAATTATTTATTAATCACCTTGTAATTGATAAATCCACATCACCTTACCCGCCACCTCACTTTGCCACCTCATCATGACCTAGCCCTAACCCTAAACTAAGCTAATTAAGACCCATGACTTGGTCTAGACTCACATCCATAACTAATGCCTCCTTACTCGCACCAAAAGCCGACCTTCTAGCCACTTGACCAAGCCCGCAACTGATCTCTCGGGAGAAAAGCAGGGAAGGTGGGCTATTTTACTAAAAATAGCCTACTTTTTCCTAACCGATGCCGGTTCCTACTCGACCGCCATCGGTTACGCAACCGCCATCGGTTCCCTGTAAATGGGCTCCCCAAACCAAAACAACGGATCGGAATTTCATTTTGGAGATCAGTCGAAGGATTCTGGATCAGCAGAGGCATTGCGGCGAGGCAGAGTCGAGATCTTCACTTGACCAAAGAGGACAGTGAAAATATTAGACATGTTTACAGAAAGGAGATCAACTTGCACCTTCGTAAAAACCAGTAAGTTACATCTTGCATGTCCTCCATTATAACATTTCTTATGCTTTTGGAATTACAGTCCTCCCAAATCCGTTTCTGAATCCATTATCCAACGTACCATTGCCTCTAACTGTCATTCTTTTGCTTCTAACCATCCCATTTCCTAATACTATCCAAAAACCAGCCATTACAAACACCACAACCAGCCCAGAAGATCCTAGAACCCACCGGTATCGGTTATCAGTAACCGGCATCGGTTATAAGGTAGCCGCATCGGTTCCTTTGATCAAAACCAGGAAAAACAGCCTTTCCCCTACCCAGTTCAACGAAACAATTTAATTGATATTTTACAGTCTTTTGTGTTAATTCACGTTAGCAGGGAAACTGACCACCTTCGAAAGGAAGTTTTACATTTCCTGGGCCCAAGGCAGTTTCCTCATTTATTGTTTAATCAAATCTTGTGGTCTTGTGTTCTTATTTGTAGGTAGTCCTTCCCAGACAAAAAGGAGTTCTCCGCAGTCAACCTGATCTTTCTCTACGGTACGCGCACATCATCTCGACATTCTACAGGTATTCCTCCTAACCCTAACCTTATCTGCTTTTAAAAGGAACGAAGCATTTCCAGTGAAACACTACATACTACCACTATTATCAAAAGGGTCGCATACACTACATAGGAAGGGGAAGTGTTAAATTCAATACCACACATTTGCATTAAAGTTAGATATAGCCCACTATCTTGGCTTCATTGACGCGATGGAAAACCTAAGGACACTATTTCACACATAAGCACACAAAACTACATGGATTTTGAAATGTAGTGCAACACTTGGTACTAAGTTCACTCATCGGGTGACCGTCGGGGTCGTATGAATTCATATAATATATGTTTTATTCAGATATAATGTGTTTATGAGCTTGTGAAAATAACTAGGGTTTTTCTTATAGGTTATAGGTGTTATCAAAACCCTAACACTAGAGTCAGAGAGAAAGAAAATATTGGAGTGAAGACCCTCAGACATAGAAAGAGATCGGATATTGATTATTTACATAGACACTAGCACCCAAAATAGACACTAGTGCTCAGTGTGCTACTGTCCTCCTATAAGCACTTATGTTCAACATAATACATAGTATTAGAACTCTATGTCAGCCATTATGAGATAATTTTCAGTTATTTCCATCATATAAACAATCCTAACTACCTCTAGGTTACACAAAAATCAGATAAGTCATCTATCTCTCTCATTTTCTTAGATTTTTACACTATTGAATACTTAGCACTTGTATATCATTATATATTATATCTTGTATATAACTTGTTATATTAGTTACTCTAAAGTATATATTTAATTTAATTTAAATTAAATAATTTGGTGAACATGTCCCTTACTTGAACTCCTTGTCCTAGGATATAAATCCCTCATGGCTAAAAAATGGCACCCATTCCCTAATCACCCTATGACATATGTGAGTATGTGACCAATTTTTTCCAAACCCTCTCGAAGAATTTTAATTTTGTAACCTCAAGAAAAATCCTCAATATGATCCAAAATTCCTCCAACAACTCCTTACCTTGAAAAACAAATTCCCCATTTTTCATGATGAGGTTCTTATTTGTGAAAAAATAGATGATCAAGAATCTTATTATGATAATGAAAATGATGATGTTTCTTCTATTACTGATGTTTAATGTGAATCTATACCTCCTACAATTCCTACTTCTAAAATTGTTCCTCATGATTTCCATGTTACATCCAATGCTAGCACTACCATAGATTCTTTGTATGTTGATGATAGTCTTCATGAAATTATTTCTTACAAATATATGGGTGATAGTGAATCTGACTATGCTAATGATAATACACATGTTAATTATGATGTTTCTTCCATTGAGATTATTGTTTGTGAATTAACACCTCCTCTTTCTTCTAATTCTATTGTTATTCCCAATCATGACCATGTTGACACCAATGTTACTCCTAGTGCACCTCTTACTATATATTATGACCCTACACCTAGTACCTTCATAGAGATTCGACATCCATCCCATCTTCTCACATATCCCCCCTTCATAACGCTCCCATGATCACTCATAATGGAAATATTCAACCCCTCAATGTGCATCTCATTTACCAAACCATTCCTTCACATGAAAACTTATCCCTCATGCATGTTGTAAGTTATTTTTAAAATAAGGTCCACACTCTTTCCTTAGAAATTATATCTTATATTATTGTATTAACCATAATACCCTTCCTGGAAACCCCATTCCAAAGAAGATTCACAATTCCATTTTCCCCAAGGGTTTCATTATGCCTACTTTCTCATGTTTTGATGGCATAGGAAATCCCTATTTACATTTAAAATATTTTCGATTAGCCATGGATTCTTATTCCAATGATAGATTGTTACTAAAATCCTTTCATCATAGCCTTGTTGATATCGCTCTCCAATGGTACACTCACTTACTTGATGGATATATTAGTACTTATTATGATATGGAGGATGTTTTTCTTAGACGTTTTATTTCTAATAATGGGCCTAAAGTTACATATGAATGCTTTCCTTCTTTGCATCAAGGAAAGAAAGAACCAATCTTAGATTACATTTTATGCTTTAATTATTGCATGCATCATTTATTGTTTTAGCCTATTGATCTAGAAATGTAATTTATCTTTTATCATGGATTAATTCCTCCATTAAAAGAAAAGATATTATATGATACATGTGATTCCTTTACTCTTATTTTCTATTATATGATACATTATTCATCCACCTCCTCCAGTTGTCTCACCTTTTTCCACATCCTCTCACCCTACCACCATTGCTATTACTTCAACGGTGGTTTCTAAGAAACCCTCTTCCACATTTCCCACTATCACACCTCCTATTGTTTGCACCATCTCTTATGATATTCAATTTGGCACCTCTACCCACTTCATTGCTATTTTACATGCTCCTAATGAGCATCGCATGCCTCTTCATCTATGGTAGATGATCCTCATCTCCATCTCATTACCCGATGATGCAATCATGTTCTCAAGGTTCATACATGACTGTTGAGGGAATTTTTACTTAAATGAACCTCACTCTCACACTAAAGGGTAATTAATCTTCCCACCCCCTTCATTCACATCAAACTCAATTATATATATCCATCATTCCTCATTTCATTACTATAAGATTATCATGACATCATTATTTTTATTCTCCTACATTACCTACACACATTACCATTTCTATTTATCTACCACATTGCATCACATATATACATCTCTATTTACCATATGTTATACTATTCACTATTATTCATATGCAATTCCCATTTGATCCATCCCTTAGTAATTCTCTCCACATCTTAACCAATTTCAACAATCAACAATACATATCCAAGAAATGATTCTAACAATGCATATAAAATCTAACAAACTAAATAATCACTACCAAGTACAAATCACAATCATCGCATAGTATATAAATCAACACCAACAAAAATACAATATCAATTTGCGTATATATATATATATATACATATATATATATATATACATGTGTGTATATATATATATGTATATATATACATATATATATATATGTATAAATATGTATATATATACATGTACACACACACACACACACACACACATATATATATATATATCAAAAAATCATAGCTAAAAATATACTCACTAGGAGTAATCCCCATGCCTCAATACATCCTCTACAATACATCATTTATCATAAATCGATATCACTATCTACAATCATTGGAGCTCTAGAACTCAAAGCTTCACCGCTAACTCTATGTCATCAATCTCAACCTCAATATCTCTCAAGATGGCTCTGTAATATGGAAATATTTGTCATCTACTCTACATATCAGCCATAAATCTCCACATATAGCACAAAAACATCCTAGGCTAGGCTTTCCCTTCCCATAGTCTATCTCACTCATTATATCTCCGAACGATCCTCATCAAGCTCTCTCAACAAAAATATACATATGGTATCTACTGATCGCCACTGGCTCAAAAAATGGGCATTCTCACCTACAATTACATCAACCTACTCTAGCATCCTTCTTACCATGAGCACATATGGGGGCATGTTCCAAGTCAATTTACATATGGAGGTATCTACAATCATCATCCAATAAGCATCACCTACGATCACATGAAAAAAATTCATATTAGCATTCACACGTTGTTGTATTCACTAAACAAATTAATAAAATAAAAAACAAACAATATACAATACTTATGCTCTATTATATTTTTTATTACATCGAATTTTTTGGGAGCAGGTTCTTAGCCCTCAAATCCTTTGACTTCTAGCTCACATACAACATCGATAACCATTGGAAATAGAAACACCCATCGGTGTGTCACTGCCACTGACTATATGTCTCTATGCACCCTATGTCATCCGTCTGTATAGTCCTTATGACTAGATATTCCTCATCTAAACCTGGGGGCACTAGAGGTGATTCTTTAGGTGCTAGCCTTGGCCGAGATCACCTCACTACCCTATTACATCGATACCATATATATGGCTTTGAGGGCACGTCCTACGCCATACCGAACTATCGAGACATTGTCACCCTGGAATAGATCCAACACTCTTAAAAATTGATCCTCTAACCGCATGGTGTGTCGAATGCACTACAAATAAACACCTGTCCTCCACCCATCCTCCATAGTCTCTATACAATCTCCATATAAAATCCCAAAGGCGTATCTAATATATCATCAACCTATATGTGATCATATCCATTCTCCTACTGTATGGGTACTAAAACTACCTTGCTGTAAATATCTCCGGCTAAGTCCAATCGTCCCTATGGTACACTAAGTGACATCACTATAGCTATATGTTTATATGCCCATACATGCAATAATATGATAGCTCCTAATCCACCTTTATGTTCCTTTTATGTGAGCTGATACACTTCCCTGTTTATATGGGCCAATACACATCATGACCATGTATATCTAGTACCATACTCCTCTATATTAAAAAAAATATCATGCATCTTGTATATATGTAGTGCCTGTTTAAACAACTACTTGAAACCCAAGAAACAACCTAGGGTTAGCTAGAAAATTATAGGATAATTTTTTTATTAGAAATGTCCACAACCAAGTTGCAAGACAACAGTTTTCCACTGGTAGGTCTGGAACAAATCCTATTTACCAAAACACAAGTTTCCTTTATTAACTTATAACAAGTTCACAAGGTTCAAATTTTAGGGTTACATGTTTTAGTTAGGTTCAGGGAGTAATTTTACCCCATACCTGCTCTCTAATAGGCTCAAATTTTCAACTATATTTTTCTCCTACTTAACACTTCCAAAATTTCCCTAAACCATTCCCAATGGATAGGAAATTTTCTCACCTTTCCGGTGATATAAAGAAGTCCTCCTAACTCCTTGTAGAACTCAAGATATGAGTGGGCGGAGTTTCTAGGGAAAATATTCCCTAGGGGACACATGTCAAGAGGAGGGGGAAGCACTTTGGATGGATTGGCGGGTCACAGGGCAGCATAGGGAAATTTTCCCACCACAAAGCTCAAAGGCACAAAGTATTCGTGCCCCCACGGGTCCCTAGAGGACACGTGTCAAAGCTGGCACAAGGCGGAAAAGGGTAAGGAATTTGGTGGAGTGGTGGGGTATTTTGGCATGCTACGCTAATGGGAGACCAAGAGGAAGAAGGGGATGTGCAAGCCCATGTGCCCATGGGAGAAGGAAAGGCCAAGGGAGAAGGCGGAGTTGCGAGCCGCGGGAGGAATCTAAGAAATTTTCCTGAGAGGCCAAAACCAAAATTTTCAAGGGGTTCCACCCAAACCGCCGCCACCCCAAGGTGCCATGTGGCACACTCTTATTGGCTATAGGATGACATGGCCAAAACTGAAATTTTTCTAAATTTTTAAAAGGGTTAAGTTCAAAATGAAAAGCGTGCCTCTGCCAGTAGCCACAAGAGGACATGTGGCACCCCCGATTGGTCGATTGGCCGTGGGCTGAGAGGAAAAATGAAAAATTTTCCCAAGAATTTTTTTCAAAAGAATAAGTTTCAATTTTTGAAAAGAGTCCACCCTTCCACCATGCCATGTGGTAGCATGTGATTGGTCTGTGGGGCTGAGCAAGTTTATGGGGAAAAAAATTCCAAGGTAAAATTTTCAAAAGGGATAAGTTTAAGAATTGGTCTGCCCCTCCTAGGGTGCCATGTGGTAGGCCCCGATTGGTTACAGGATGGCAGGGGCTGTGGACCTTTTTGGGAAATTTTTCCAAAGTTAAAATTTAAATTTTTCTATAGTTAGATTAAATCTTATTATTTTTTTGAATGTCAAATTGAAGTAAAACTTCAAATGGCCATAACTTGAGCAAGAAAGCTCAGTTTTTGGCAAACGAGGACTTTTCAGAAAGCTCTCGATGCAATATTTGCACAGGGGTCATAAATTTTGGAAATTTATGAAGTTTGAGAGGTAAATTTAATGAAAAAAATATGTAGGGTTTTAATTAGTCAAATAAATTTAATTGAATTCCATCAACCATTCAATAACAATTTTGCAAGTCTTATTTCTATATTCAACTCCTTCAAGAGAATAAAATATTGTCTTTTGTTTCATATGCATGCTTCTTTTCCAAACAGAAATTTCCAATCTTTCACAACAATTTCAACTTCAATAATAATTCAAATCTAATACACAATACACTTTTGAGAAAGGAATAAAATCCTTCATTGATCATCAAATGCAAGCTTTACAACTTTCCTTTTTTCATTTTGATTTGGTTTCAAAATATAAAATACAATGCATGTAACATCATTTACATTTCTTTTTCAAAAACAGAGAACAAATATAAGTCTCCTTTACATTTCTCAATTCAAATTCAATCTTCCATCTACAATACAATAACTTCACATTACAATTACTATACAACTCATCCACTCGAAGTGGGAAGGATTACAACAACTTGCTCAAAGGATGGGACTGTCAAACTGTATTCTTCTTGCTCCAAACAACAACATGCTAGTTTTCTCCATCTTTTCATCTTTGATCACAACAAGGAAGGGGGAAAGGAAATGCTCTCCACCCAACCAAGACATCCAATGAGAAAGGAGAAGCCATCCTTCCTCATTTGCCCTCGAGTCCCAACCATATTGAAATAGAGAATGAGAATCAACTCATGACAACAAGGCTTTTACACACATATAAGCAACATTTTTACATGCACTGATCAATAAGATACACAATCTAAATAAGGATAGTAGTTCAAAAATTCATTTGAAACCATTCACACAAAACATAGGCTTAATCAAACTATCCAACAAGAGCAAGGAACTATGGGGAACTACTTATGCCTCCCTATTTGGAATTGGGCATCCACCTAAAATCATACCACCATTAAACACATCAAATCCCATAAACCTTATATCTCCCAACCCCTCCTTATTCCCCCAAAATTTTATCCCTTATGCCCCCAAGGGTAAGAAATGCAAGCAATTTCTTTTCCAAGTTGGATCCAAATCCAACACTCTCTCCACAATAAACTGGTGCCATTGGAAATCCCTTATGCCCCCATTGGAAATTCCCATAGCCTTCTCCTACACCATATCCTAAGTAGTCTACCCAACCAGCCAAGAATACAAAACACATTCACCATTTCAACATGCATGCAAGAGGAAGAAAAACATTTAAAGACAAGCTCAAGTGCCTACCTCTCCATAATGGAGTTTGTTCCAAGATCCACAAGCTTTCAAATATGTCAAAGTGCAGTCCAAAACCAGCAATGTTCAAGCATGTAAATGACTCCAAGATTCTTCCACAACAAGCTCCCAAATCAGCAAGCAAGAAAAAATGCCCCCAAGAGGAAATCAACAAAGTTTCAACAACCATAAACAAGCAAGGAGTTTCACTTTTATAGGAGAGGGAAGAGAAGAGGATGATGTGGATCCATGTGGGATGCCACATCATTCTTCCTCAACCCCAAGAGGAAATCAACATCACTCACCAAATCACAATAAATAAAATGACAATATGACTTACACACTCCAAAATGACCCATACTCCAAAAGGACTGAATTAAAAATATGTAAGAGAAGTGTAATTAAAAATTACAAATTGTCATTTCAAAATGCATTAAAAAGGCCTAATTTTAACCTCCAAACCATAGGTATGGTTGGTGAATCATTTTAAGAGGTGTGGGACAAGTTTAACTTGTCCCACAAGCCTCCAAATTTGGCCTCCAAGGACAAATTCGAATTCCTAAGGAGATGAAGTGTTTAACCTTCCAAAATCTTTCTTACATAACTCTTACATATCTCTTACACCTTCTTACACATTTCTTACACACTCTTCCAACATTAATATTTAAAATCAAAAACTTCATTAATTACATTCTATATCCCAATTTAATTTAATTAAAGTTTAACTATATGATCTCTCACATTAATCTACCACATTTAAATTAATTACAAGAAGGAACACATTACTAATAAAATACAAACAACAATAAATAAAAAGGAACACATTAATAAAATACATATCCCATGGTCACATATAATGGAAATCCCCATGGGAATCCCAACAAACACACACACACACTAAATAGTTACCATCATGACCTTGTTGATTTCACCCAGAATTCTAATATGGTTAGTCTCCGATCAAATGACATTGTTGTGATTTTTTTAACCTCGTAAAAATGTAAATACCTCCTTCATCCTCATGGCCATATTAGAACATCCAAAATGATATAAACAACATTTCAAGATCATCTAAATACATGAATCACAACAATATCAAGAATTCAACATTATCATTTTTAATTAATTAATCCACTATACAATGAATCAAAAAACATCGAAGTCACTATTACATCATTTGTATTTTTAATCAACAACTTTATCACCTTATAAAATATTCATTTTATAGATCTATGTTAGGAAATATTTATTTAGTGCTCCATTAATATTTATGATATTATTGTTTAGAGTGTGTATTGTTACGTGATATAATAACATAATCTAGTAATCATATGTTGAGATGTATTAAAAACTCATCAATAATAAGCATGAGAAGTTATAGGAGGTTTCTAGATAAAGGAAAATGTACACTATATATATTTGTAATATATGATGATTTTTATGCAAGATGTGGTTTTAATATATGTATAGTGAAGAATTATTATTATTTGATGTATTCGAGCTCTCCTCTCACTTGTATTTTGTGGAAACTCCGACCTTGAGCGGTCTTTTCATGTGGTATCCTCCCAGCGATTTATGGATCCATGATATATTATACAGGGAAAATCTTTTTCTATTCACGTTTTACCCGAAGGTTAATGAGAGATTTTTTTTTGTGAGCATTCTAGATATAGTTCAGCCCGTATGATTTGATCATCATCAGGCTTGATGCGTCTCTACACATTTGTTTTTGGATGGGTGCATCTAAGGACAAAATATGAAACCTTTTCCGTATTCGAGACAATCTAAATCTATGTGGAGGAAGATCTATCATAGATAGAACAGTCAGAAATTGCAGTCATCATATCCATGGCCTTCATGTAGAGTTTGATGCAACATCAATTATATTGTCAAAGCCGTATGTGATATCTTCAACACATGCTTACGCGTGTTGATAACTCATGATAAATTCTGCATGGTAGATGAGACAAGATGCTGCATCTACTGTTATAGCTCCATTGTAAAATTGTGCATGCATGTAGATTTTTGTTTGTGAGTGTCCTAATACAATATCATTATATTATTTCCTGTGTAAGAATATCCCTACCTAAGGGGTGTCCCGCACTCTCTACCATACAAATCCTCAAAAGGAGCCATGCCTATAGAACTCTGAAAACTATTATCATAGGCAAACTCCACTAAGTACAGGTACTCCTCCCACTTAGACTATTGATCCATCACATACATCCTAAGCATATCCTCCAAAATATGATTCACTCACTCGGTCTATCCATCTGTCTCAGGGTGATATGTTGTGTTGAAGTTAATCCTTGTCCCGAGGACATACTGCATGGTATTCCAAAAGTGTGAAGTGTACAAAGGATCATGGTCACAAATGATCTTCCACAGAATCCCATGTAACCTAACAATCTCATCTAAATATACTCATGCCACTACTCTAGTTGTATAAGTAGTCTTCACTAGAGAAAAGTGAGCCACTTTTTCAATTGATCAACTGTGACCATAATGGCATCATGGTGATATCTCAACATAGGTAGCCTAACAATGAAATCCATGGAAATGGTGTCCCACTTCCATTTACGGTATGGCATGTGGATAAAGAATACATGTTGGATGCCGATGCTCGGCCTTAACCCTCTCGACACTCTAAACACCGTGACATACAAAAAAGAGCCACATCTTGATGAAGTCCTCTCCAGTGGTATAATTGTCTTAAGGTAGTGTGCATATTCTTCATCCCGGGATGGGCTGAATAGGGTGCATAATGTGCCTCTACCAAGATTTCTGCCTCAAGCCTCCATCTCTAGGAACCTGTTAGTGAAAAATCACAAGACCCCGGATCTTTGAGTAGGTTTCTAGGTTGACCATACTATTATCTAGTGTGATTGTGTAACATTGAATCCTTTCTCCAAGTGTGGGACTTGAAAAGTGAGAAAGGATTCTCCAGAGAAGGCTGGTTCCTATTCCTCTGTTCAGATGCACACGAAATATGCAGAGGGTTTTCTCGAAACCTAATCTAATCTGCCAAGGAGATAGGGTAAGAAGATGCATAAAAATAAATCTAAGCTAATAGAGGTGATGCACCGAGGAATGAAGAACACCTATCTTGCCAGTAAACACAGACCATTCAAATGTGATATAAGATCATGCACAGATAACAAAACTTGCAGTGAAAGACCAGGAGGATGCAAAATGAACACAGAGAGGGTTGAGAATCATCCACAGACATGTATTACTTGCTCCAAAGATTGATACAATACACTACAGAATGCCAAGAGGTAGAGTCGTATTACAGTTTCAAATGAGAGGTTCAAACTCCACAAATTCACCTGATAGGAGAAGAAGGGAGGAGCAAAATAGAAAATGTTCGATCTTTTGAAAGGAGCCCTCTTTACAATATATAGGAAGAATGAGAGAGGGAAAAGAGAGGAAATTAGAATCTACCCCAACCACTTCTAGGTCGTATTTTAAATCATCTCATTATGGTAGAAGTGGTGGATCCTGGCAAAACGGTGGGGTGTCAATGTAATGCGGTGGCCAACCGTCTCGCCTGTGCATTAAAGCTGGTTGTTGAAGCGTCACTTCTGGCATTACCACACGTCAGGGACGTTTTCTCAATTTTCTCTCTCCAAACTGAACCAAAATGCAAGATTGACCCGGAATCATGTAGAGAATTTCAACAGCTTTCCGTTGATATAAAGAACGTGCAAATCTGAGCTCTGGATCGAAAGATATGACGATCTGAAGATTTAGGGCACGAAACAGGCCAAAACGGATTTTGAAATCTTTTCCGCACTCTGCCACCTGGACGACATGTGTCAAGCACTGATTGGATGCGTAATTATCTCTCCTTCCCTATCCCGTGGGTTTTCCTACTTCATTGGACACGTGTCCTCTTTTTATTGGCTCGGGTCAGTGCTTGAAACCTCGCCCTTTGACTTTTGGACTTTCTCCCTTGTGACACGTGTCGTGATTTGATTGGTTCTCGGGCCTGCCGGATTTTCACGTCCTTCGCGTACATTTGTCCCGGATGTCCCAAACTGTTTGGGACAAAAACTCCCGATCCGCCTAAAATGGGCTTCTTGTCCCTCATTCGCCGATGACACGTGGCGTTGCTTGATTGGCTTTCGGCTCCTTCGGCTATCCGCCCCACGCGTCCCTTTGTCCAATAACTTGTCCCAAGTCTTTAAAGTTCCCAGTTCCCGCTTTGCCTTTTCGGCCGAACCACTGGTTCACGCCCTCCGCGTACATTTGTTCCGGATGTCCCAAAGGTGGCTCAAGTAGACTTAGCCAATTTCATGATTTTCTCCTCAATCAATCTACTTGCTTGGAACTGAAAAAACTTGATGCATGTTATCAAAATTTACCCGGGGGTGAACTTTGGATAACAATTTGGTGACTTTTCGGGGTCACCTACCTGCTAGGTAGAAGATCAGTGGCCTTTTAGCGATCCATTGGGCATGGAGTCATAAGCAATAACCTGAAACAAGCCTGATACTGCAACTCCCTCTACGAGAGCACGCTGAACTGTAAAAACTCAACCTAGGAGCAACAAAACCTGCGCCAAAGCACTTAGGGAAACTGAAACCTAACTACAACAAGACAATGTGCAAAGCACTTGGAGGAATGAAAATCTAATTAATATTTACAAGGTGGTAAATTTCCCTCTAGAAGCAATGCTTGAGATAGATTCCATTTACTGGAATCTGCAGTTCTTCACCATCCAATGAGGCCAATTGGAAAGCATTGTTGCTCTTGCACTTCGTGACCATGTATGGGCCACTCCAAATGGCATCAAATTTTGAATGCCTTCCCGGTTTTTCTCTATCCACATCCCATTTCAACACTAGATCTCCAACCTGAAATGATCTATCCTTGGCCTTCCTATCAAAGGTCCTTTTGATCAAAGCTTGATCCTTTTCCATTGCTTGGGATGCCTGATTTCTGATCTCTTGCAGCTCCATCAACTCTGCATACCTTACCTCCATGGGCCCAAACTCTAGCAACTCCAGCTGCTTCATGAGTTCCAATGTTGGCAACTCAAGTGACATGGGCAAGATTGCTTCTCTTCCATGACAAGTCCGAATGGAGAGTTACCGTGGATCTCTTGGGAGTTATCCTATCAGCCCATAAGGCTGATTTCAGTTTGGTATGCCAAGCCCTCTGATTCTCATCAAGAGTCCTCCTAATGATCCTCAACAAGTTCTTGTTTGTAGACTCGGCCTGGCCATTACCTTGAGGGTAATAGTTTGATGAAGTGCTTAGGTAGATCCCGTTCTTGACAGCCCACTCAATCACCTTAGATCCAATGAATGCCAATGCATTATCAGAGATTATTGTAGCAGGTACGCCAAATCTGGTAGTTATCCCCTCATAAAAGTCTAAGATGCTAGACTCATTTGCCTCTTTGAGTGCTACTGCTTCTGTCCATCTGGTGAAGTAGTCCGTGGCTGTCAAAATCCATTTGTGCCCTTGGCTTGAATTGGGATTAATGACTCCAATGAAGTCCAAACCCCATTGCATGAATGGCTGGTCAACTGAGATTGGATGTAATGGAAGGGCAGCAAGTCTTTCTTTTCCTGTGAAGAATGCACAATTCTTACACCTCTTGATCCATGCATAGCAATCACTGAAGATTTTAGGCCAATAATAACCAACCTTCATGATTTTTAGAGCTATCACTCTTGGTGCAAAATGACCACCAGCTGGTCCACCATGAAACTCTTCCAACACCCTTTGAATCTGATTTGTGCTAATGCATCTCAGCAGCACTCCATTCACATCTTTCTTGAACAAAACTCCATCAACAATGGCATATGGAACAGCCTGCAACCTGAAGTATCTCCTCTTCGCTTTGCTCATTTCTGGAGGGCATAGGCCTATCTGTAGGAAGTGTATCATACTCTGAGTCCAACAGGGAGTGGGCACATTATCATTTTCCTGTTCTTGACCATCCTGTAGTACCAAGACAACATCTTCTTCATTACCTGCTTCAACTTGTTGACTCAAGGCTAGTTGTTCACATAGTCCCTTCCCACGTACTAGTTTGGTGACCTTGATCTCGATGTCATATTCCATGACATGAGTTATCCATCCTGCACGTTTCTCATTCAGATCCTTGTTTAGAAGGAAGTCCCTGACTCCCGCATGAGAGACCAATAATTGGATCTTGTTGTTTGAGACTAGGTGCTTGAATTTCTTTAAGCTCCTGATTACTGCAAGGACATGCTTTTCAATGAAAGAGTACCTAGTTTCGTATTCTTCCAAGCCTTGACTGAAGAAAGCAACTGGTTGTTCTAATCCTTCTTTGTTTTGTTGTGCCAAGATTGCAGAAATTGTGTCTCCACCACCAAAGGCATATAACATGAAATCCTTGGAGAAGTTTGGATTGACGAGAGTTGGAGCTTGAGATATAGCCTCTTTTATTGCCTCAAAACTTGCCTTGCCTTTAGATGTCCACTTAAATGCCATGCTCTTCTTCAACATCAGTGTTATTGGCTTTACGAGAGCTGCAAAGTTTGGAACAAACCTGCGGACAAAATTGATCCTTCCTAAGAAGCTTTGAAGAGCCTTCTTATGACTTGGCAATGGCAACGCTCGAATTGCTTCAACTCTTTCTGGGTCAATCATCAATCCCTCCTTTGAAACAATATGGCCAAGAATTTTTCCCTCATGAGCCAAGAATATGCATTTTTTGGGATTCAATGATACCCCAAATCTTCTACACTTCTGAAATACCTGCCTCAGATGAAAGAGGTGATCCACTGCATTTTTGGAGAATACAGTGATGTCATCAAGGTATATCAAAACTATTTTATTGATCAACCCCTTGAATGCCATATCCATTGCCCTTTGGAAAGTGGCTCCAGCATTTGATAGCCCAAATGGCATCTTCTTGTAGGCATAGGTCCCCCATTTGGTGGTGAAAGCCATCTTGAACTGGTCATCTTCCTTCACCATTACCTGATTATACCCTGAGTAGCCATCTAGGAGAGAGAATCTCTCCGAACCGGATACTACTTGCAATATTTGTTCCATTGAAGGAAGTGGGTAATGGTCTTTGAGAGATGCCCTGTTTAGGTCTCAGAAATCTACACACAACCTGATTTCTCCGCTCTTCTTCCTGACCGGAACCAAGTTTGCGACCCAGCTTGAGTGCTTGATCGGGAATATAATGCTTGCCTCTATTAGCTTATTTAGCTCTTTCTTCATTAGAGGCTCAATGTGAGGGTTGACTGGTCTCTGCTTCTACCTGATGGGCTTAGCATCTGGATCCAATTCTATGGTATGTTGTGCCAAATTTGGATCGAAACCTCTTAAGTCTTCATAGCTCCAAGCGAAGACATCTGGAAATTCTTGGCAAAGTTGTATGAAATCTGATTTCTCCTGCTCAGTGGCCACTTTGCCAATTTGAAGTGTTTTGTTTTCCCCAACCGGAATTGGCTCTGAATCTTCTCTTTTGACCTGTATGTTAGCCTTTTCCTTACGGAACTGGTCATTAGGGTTGAAGATAGACTCCAATGTTACTAAACCCCTAGGAAGCTTGTTTGTCCGCAGCTGCACTACTTGATCCCCATACTGCTGCTCTAATTTGTCTCGATTCCTAGCTGAGAATTCAGCCTCTTCTTGTAAGAAATTGACGATCTGTTGATCGTTCTCAAACACCTGCCAGCTGGTGTTATTATCTGGAACTACTGGCCTCACAATCACATGGACATGTGGCTGTGTTTTTTCCCTTTTGATGTTGTCAACCACATCAAACATTGCTCCAATAGCTGCGAGCCTATCCGCGGCTTCATTTTTCTTCCTAGGTATGGACGTGATATTGAAAGCTTCGAAATCCTCAACGAGGTCCCATACCCTATTCTTGTAGTTCTTTAGCAGTTCATTCTTTGTAGCATGTTGTCCCCTGACTTGATTGACGATTAGTTCACTGTCACCAAAGACTTGCAAGTTCTTTATTTTCTTCTTGATTGCCCAATGTATCCCTTGCACCAAGGCTTCATATTCAGCAGTGTTATTTGAACAGGAAAACTGGAAACGGAAGGCTGAGTAATACCTTATACCTTGTGGTGAAATGAGCATAGCTCCTCCTCCTGCACCTTGTCTACTCCTTGATCCATCAAAGAACAACTGCCATACTTCATTCTTGTCCTTATGATCTGGCTTGGTGATGCTGGGGAGAGGTTGATCCTCTTCATGTAAACAATAAACCCCTAGCTCAGATTCTTCTACTTCTTGATAAGGATCAAAAGCATGCACCTTGCTTGCCCATTCATCAAGAGTCAAATCCGGGATACTTCCAACCTTGGTGTCAGCCTCGTCAGTGCTAGGGTGATCTTCTTGATCAAATGCTGAGCAATTGGCATTAATCTGACTTGGAGTGTAAGGCTCAATATGGAAGTTTGCAATAGGTTCAGACCTAATTGTAGCCTTAGTTCCATACCTTGTTCTAAACAGCATGTGAGACCAATCCACGAAAGATAGCCTCCAATTTTAGTAGTGAAGTCTCTTGACAAGCACAATGCAAAGAGTGGTGGAAGGTCTATGACTGATACATCTTGTAAAACAACAACATTTGGACATGCATGCAAGGTAAGACTCAAATTTCTAATCACTCCAACTGTTGCTATTGCTGTCCCATCTAGCTGCACTACCCCTTTAGATGTTATTTCATACTGGAGCCCTAGCTGATCAGCTATCTGTTTAGGCATTACTGAGCTACTTGCCCCGGAGTCTATCATGCAATTATGTACTAGCTGATTTCCAATGATTAACGAAACATAAAAAGGGGGGGCTTCAACATTTTACCTTGTTGTGCTCCATGACTTCCTTCAGGCTGGGCAGCATTTGTAAGCACTTTGTCTTGCATCTGAACCTGCTGATTCGAAGTTGGCCAATCCTTCATGGCAGCTTGCAGCAGATCTCTTTGGCCTGGGATGGATAGGGATTCCCACATAGATATATTGACGTTTGTCTTCTTCATCTGATCAATGATACTGAATGGTGATGAAGGATCTCTCTGCTGTCCCTTGGTTTGCACATTTACTCCTTGTACGTGGGCAGCAACAGCTGGCATTTGAGTTGGCCTAGGGGCTGTTCTTGGCTGCCCTTGTGCATTTGAAATGGGACTTTGCTTGCCAATCATTTCTGGAGTCATAGAAGGTTGTGGGCTGGTTGGAGCTAGTGGCTGCTCCTCACCCAAATTTCTCCTTTTTGACCTTGTGTTGGCTGCAACACCTTGAGAAACTCCTGATTCATGCCACATAAATCCTCTGCTTGCCAGTTCACCAATGTGGTGTCATTTGGGGCTGATTGCTGTTGGAATGTTTCTTGTTGTTGACTATTTCCTTGACTGCCCTCACCCTCCACACCAGTAGTTGTCACCATCAATGCTTGATTGAGGGCACCATTGAAACACATGGATTGGTTATGAGGCTCGTTGCATGGAAAGCACCAATCGTATTCCTGAGCAATGTTGTTCTGTGTTGGCACTAATGCCTTAGAGGCAGATATGACATTTGGATTATAGGGCTGGAATGGTCTATTGGCAGGAGGCCTTGTTTGATTCATATTTGCAGCTAGATTAGGTGGTCTTTGTGGTTGGTATGGCTGCCTATTAGGTTGAGCTTGGGGTTGATAAGAAGGTCTGAAACCTTGGGCTTGTTGCCTCTTGAGAGTAACTAGCTCATTGCCTAGGTTTTGCAATTGCTTCATGACCTCTTGAAGCTCATTTGGGGCACTTGGAGATGAAGTGGAAGCTTCATTTGAACTCTGATTTCTAGGAGTGGGAGAAGGAGTCAAATTAGGTGCTTGACTAGTGTTTGGACTCTCTAAACTTGGAAACAATGGCATGGGAGGTCTAGGGGCAAGTTTTCCAGCTTGAATCAAACAATTTTCAGCCCTAATGGCAATGCTATAAGCCATAGGGATTGTTGTGCCTCCCATGGACTGAATTAACATAGAAATATCAGAATTTAGAGCTTTGAGATAGTAGAGAAAAGCACCTTCTGTTGTTGGCCTGACTGCCACTGGAATTCTCTCCCAAGTCTTTTGAAATCTGAAGTTGAAATTGGTCAGCTGCTCATTGGGAGCTCTCTTGATAGTTGTCAGCTGCTCCAAAAGAGACAAGTTGTCTCCCTTCTCTCCAAATTGCTCGTGAAGTGCTATACACAGCTGATTCCAATTTGTGATAGAACCAACTCCAAGGCTCCTAAACCATTGCAATGCTTTACCCTTGAATGAAGATGCCAGTAACTTGACAGCCACTTGCATTTCATTGATTTCATGGATTGCACAAAGGTTAGCAATATCTTTAACATGATCACCTGGAGTAGTCTGATTTTCTCCGGTGAAGTAGGGAATGTTCTTCAAGGCTGCAATAGGAACTGGATGTTGTGCATTGAGAGCAAGTGGGCTGCTGCCTGTGAAGTTGACGTAGGGGTTGTTTTGAGCCATTCTAATTGGTCTTAAAACCCTTGTTGACTGAATGAAAGGCCTACCAGGTGGAGGAGTTGAGAGAGTTCTATTTGGTGGAGATGGAGACCTTTGAATCCTTCTTCCTCTTTGCCTTCTTCTCGGAGATAATTGCAGGTATTCAAACAACACTTCTTCTTCTCCGACTCTTGACCTTGTGATTCTTCTCATAAGTTTTCAGGCCTGCACTGCTGAAACCAGTTGATTTTTCCCCTTGGAGTCGCCAGATATGCAAATAATAGCTCTTTTTAAGCAAGAAAATTGCAGCAGATGCACATCAACTTTGCTGCAAATAAAAATGAGACCTCTAAGTCCCACCGGGCATGCCAAAACTGTTAGTGCAAAATCACAGCACCCCTGGATGCTGGTCAGGTTTCTAGGTTGACCATACTATCATCCAGTGTGATTGCATAACATTGAATCCTTTCTCCAAGTGTGGGACTTGAAAAGTGAGAAAGGATTCTCCAGAGAAGGTTGGTTCCTATTCCTCTGTTCAGATGCACACGAAATATGCAGAGGGTTTGCTCGAAACCTAATCTAATCTGCCAAGGAGACAGGGTAAGAAGATGCATAAAAATAAATCTAAGCTAATAGAGGTGATGCACCGAGGAATGAAGAACACCTATCTTGCCAGTAAACACAGACCATTCAAATGTGATATAAGATCATGCACAGATAACAAAACTTGCAGTGAAAGACTAGGAGGATGCAAAATGAACACAGAGAGGGTTGAGAATCATCCACAGACATGTATTACTTACTCCAAAGATTGATACAATACACTGCAGAATGCCAAGAGGTAGAGTCGTATTATAGTTTCAAATGAGAGGTTCAAACTCCACAAATTCGCCTGATAGGAGAAGAAGGGAGGAGCAAAACAGAAAATGTTCGACCTTTTGAAAGAAGCTCCTCTTTACAATATATAGGAAGAATGAGAGAGGGAAAAGAGAGGAAATTCAGAATCTACCCCAACCACTTCTAGGTTGTATTTTAAATCATCTCATTATGGTAGAAGTGGTGGATCCTGGCAAAACGGCGGGCTGTCTAACAGAAGCGGCGAACTGTCTGCTGCATTAAAGCTGGTTGTTGAAGCATCACTTCTGGCATTACCACGCGTCAGGGATGTTTTCTCAATTTTCTCTCTCCAAACTAAACCAAAATGCAAGATTGACCCCGGAATCATGTAGATAATTTCAACAGCTTTCCGTTGATATAAAGAACGTGCAAATCCGAGCTCTGGATCGAAAGATATGACGATCTGAAGATTTAGGGCACGAAACAGGCCAAAACGGATTTTGAAATCTTTTCCCGTGCTCTGCCACCTGGACGACACGTGTCAAGCGCTGATTGGATGCGTAATTATCTCTCCTTCCCTGTCCCGTGGGTTTTCCTGCTTCATTGGACACGTGTCCTCTTTTTATTGGCTCGGGTCAGTGCTTGAAACCTCACCCTTTGACTTTTGGACTTTCTCCCTTGTGACACGTGTCGTGATTTGATTGGTTCTCGGGCCTGCCGGATTTTCACGTCCTTCACGTACATTTGTCCCGAGATGTCCCAAACTATTTGGGACAAAAACTCCCGATCCACCCGAAATGGGCTTCCTTGTCCCTCATTCGGCCGATGACACGTGGTGTTGCTTGATTGGCTTTCGGCTCCTTTGGCTATCCGCATCCCACGCATCCCTTTGTCCCAACTGTCCCAGTGCTGAAGTTCTCGTTTTGCCTGAAATCTGGCTGGTTCGCGTCCTCTATGTACATTTGTTCGGATGTCCCAAAGGCGGCCTGGAGCAGGACTTAGCCAATTTCACGATTTTCTCCTGAATCAATCTACTTGCTTGGAACTGAAAAACTCTGATGCATGTTATCGAAATTTACCCTGGGGGGTGAACTTTGGATAACGGGAACATATATCCTACCTCTGTGCTGAGAATACCATCTCGCCTCCAACAAAAACCATCAAACTTCCTCAAGGGGTGTCTATGACTCAATCTCTGCTCATACTACCATGTAGAAGCTGTCAAGAGGAATCATTGAAGAATCCTGCTCCACAAATATGTGCTCACCGAGGTGGCAATAGCCACAAGTCTCTATCTCGAGAGTTTCTGCTACCACATTCTCTTTCCTCTTCACATGCTCTATCTCCATGTCATATTTATAAAGCAACTCCATCTAATGCGCCGACGAGCATTTAGATTGGGCTACGTGAAGAGGTGGTGAAGACGTAAATGATCTATCCTAATTGTGAATCTCATGTCCAAGAAGGAAATTTCTCCATCTAACTAAAGCATGCATGCACAACGCCACAAGCTCAAGATCATGGGTGGGATAATTCAGCTCATGATATTTGAGTTTGTGATATGCAAAAGCTACAACCTTACCATCTGCATCAACACACCTCCAAGCCCCGCTAATGAAGCATCATCGTGCAAACAAAAACTCACCTTGTGGATCTAGCACTGCAATAATGGGTGTTGTGGTGAGGCACTCCTTCAGTTTCCTAAAGGATTGCTCACATCTATCCATCCAAAAAAAATTCTTCCCTTTCCTCTGAAGGGAAGTGATGGGGTGCACAATTTGAGAGTCATCTTGATTAAATCTCTGGTAATATCCTACTAATCCCATGAGGCTAGCGCACTTTCGGTCACTAGTGGTAGGCTTGGCCAATCCATAATGGCTTTAATCTTGGAAGGATTGATGATGATACCTTCCCAAAAATAACATGACCCAAATACTACACCTTTGTATCGAAAAGAAAGCACACTTCTCCAAGTTCCCATTAAGTTCTTGCTTATGAAGACATTCAAGAACTGTCGAAGGTGCCCTTGTACTCCTCACGTGTACGTGAGTATATTAATATTTCATCTAGGAAGATGAGCATGAAGCGATCTAAAAGTTCCTAAATACCCCATTCATCAAACTCATAAACACCGTAGGGTCATTCGTCAAACCAAAAGGCACCACTATGAACTCATAGTACAAATATCTCATGTGGAAGGAAGTCTTATGAATGTCTCGCCTCTAAAATCCTCAACTGATGGTAGCCTAACTTGAGATCAATCTTAAAGAACACCATGGATCCTTTCATCTAATCAAACAAGTCATCAATATGAGGAAAGAGGATAACGATTCTGTTCAACTGGCAGTAGTCAATACACAACCGCAAGGATCCATCCTTCTTCTTTACAAAAATCACCGGTGCACCCCAAGGGGATACACTAGGATGGATAAGGCCCTTCTCCAAAATGCCTCAAGATGTAACTTGAGCTCACGAGCTCCGGGGTGGTCATCCGATAAGGTGCTCGTGAGATAGGCTCGCTCCAAGAACTAGATCTATATGGAAATCAATCTCATGTGGGGTGGCATCCCGATATCTCACCTAGAAATACATTGGAAAACTCTCTCAAGATGGGATGATCATCTAGTGATGGTCCATTGGATCCATACTTTGATCGTCACTTGATCTGTAACAACATACATCCGACAACCATGTCACACACACATCGCTTAAGCCGCATAGCGGAAATGGTGTGAATGGAAATGGGTCTCCGACCCCGAGATCACCGAATCAACTCCTAAATCATCTACATAAGATATAGTCTTATGATAAAAATCCATCCTATCTCGTGTGTAGATAACAATCCATACCTAAGATGACTCCATACGAGCCCAAAGGAAGAATATGGAGATCTGAGGTGGTGGTGAAAGGTCCCAAATCTACAACACACTCCTTAACTAAGGAGTCCACAGAGATCTTAGTTCCAAAAGCCATCTTGACATCCCATCTAAGACCCTACCTAACTACCACTATCCTGCATCAATCTACTAAAGATGGTGTAATGAAAGAATCAAAAGAACCAAAATTAAACAATACAGAGGTAGGAATACCACCAATGCTACATATGGTCTCAATAATCGCGCTATGGTGCTCTACCCGGTGGTTCTCAACCACCGCATAAATCCTATGACCACATCCCATGTCACCAACCTGTAGCTCAAAAACCTATGCCTTACCCTTGTTATGGTTATGAGGGAAATCTCTCTAAAAATGTCTAGCTACTCCACATCCAAAGCAACCACCTGATCCTCTCCAAGGAGTAGCACATCAAAGTAGGTGCCCTAGAAGTCTATGGTGTTGATCTTGATGATCTGGTTATGGTATGTTGTGGCCTCTGCTAGAAAGTTCCTCCTGACTGAGCTCTAGGTCCACCTTGTGTCCTAATGGGACCCCTAGGAGGAGGCCCCATACTCCGATCTCTCTATGCATCAGCTCTCTGTGGAGGTCTATAAGGTGGACATGACTACTACTGCTGCTACTATGGCCTAAAGGATGACTGTGAGGAATGATGACCACCACAAGGAGGAGGTATTGAACCTCTTAATCCACCATCCTACATCTACTTGGATGTAGCTCCCGACTCGGCCTCTAGCCTGCTAGGTTTTACCCCAAGTCTCCTCTACAATATAGGCCTTCTTGACGGCCCCGCTAAAGTTTGTGGACAAAGTGAATGCACTACATCTCCAATATCCAAATTCAGGCCCAGGATGAACTTGTGAATCCGCACTGCTCATCCCGCATATACTCTACATATCGAAGTAGATCTAGAAATTTACCCTCATACTCGCCACCGATAGCAAGAAGCTTTGACAGGAGGTCATGGAACTTGTCAATGCTCTCCTGTATGAACCTCCATGATAGATATCTTCTCTTGAATCTCTCCTCAAATAGCTCCTAGTCACGTATATTTGAATCTACATGGAGATTCTACTCCTCTGTCCTCCACCATACTCCTGCTCCATCCCTTAGTATATGGATCACAACACAAGCTTTCATGTTGCTAGAACAAGGACAAAGTTTGAAGCAACCGCTCAATCTCACTAGTCGGGCCTTTTCTGAAATCCACATGTATCACCCTGAGTAATGTGAGGGATGAAGCTTTAGGATCTCCCGATGTGATCTCATTGTTGTGGTTTGTCGGTCTCTAGGTCTCTCTGCATGCTCATCCCTAAGCCTAGGGCTCTCGATACCTCTCTTTATGCTCGGAAATCTGTCACACCTGTCTTAGGTGGTGACTCTAATCTAACTGACTCCGCATGGGAGTTCTCTCCTCTATGCTCCTCACCGAGTCAAGGAGATACCCGAACCTTGATAGAAGGAGCTCTATCATGAACAACTACCTATCCTCCTCCTAAGCCTTTGCACAAACAACATTGACATCCCGAAGGGTCCGTAGAATCGAGATAGAATAGCTACTACACCCTAATCCGGTGGTGGTGGTGGTAGTGGTGGTGAGTCTGAGTCTCCATGAAGGTTCCTCCTACTCCGTCTGAGCCTCCTGCATAGACCAAAGTGAGAGTTAGTTCATTTGCTAAGTTATACATAGTTTCCATGTTTACTAAAAATATTCAAATTCTTGCTAAGTTGTTTTCTAGATTTAAGTGTGCTAGGTTTAAGTTTTCATGTCTCAAGTTTTCTAGTGTGCCCAAGGGTCCAAGCCTTTGAACCATTGCTCTGATACCAAACTGTAGTTTCATTTTAAACAACCACTTGAGACTCAAGAAACAACCTAGGGTTAGCTAGAAAATTATAGGATAATTTTTTTATTAGAAATGTCCATAGCCAAGTTGCAAGACAACAGGTTTGCCACTTTGTGCAAGTCCTAAAACAATTCCTATTTACCAAAATATAAGTTTCATTTATTAACTTATAACAAGTTCACAAGGTTCCAATTTTAGGGTTACATGTTTTAGTTAGGTTTAGGGAGTAATTTTACCCCATACTTGCTCTCTAACAGGCTTAGAGTTTTAACTAGATTTTTCTCCTACTTAACACTTCCAAAATTTCCCTAAATCATTTCCAATGGATAGGAAATTTTCTCACCTTTCTGGTGATATAAAGAAGTCCTCCTAACTCCTTGTAGAACTCAAGATATGAGTGGGTGGAGTTTCTAGGGAAAATATTCCCTAGGGGACATGTGTCAAGAGGAGGGGGAAGCACTTTGGATAGATTGGTGGGTCACAGGGTGGCATAGGGAAATTTTCCACAACAAAGCTCAAAGGCACAAAGTATTCCACACCCTCGCGGGTCCCTGGAGGACACGTGTCAAAGCCTGGAGCAAGGCGGAAAAGGGTAAGGATTTTAGGCGGAGCGGCGGGGTATTTTGGTGCACTGCACCGATGGGAGACCAAGAGGAAGAAGGGGACATGCAAGCCCATGCGTCCGTGGAAGAAGGAAAGGCCGAGGGAAAAGGCGGAGTTGTGGGCCACGGGAGGAATGTAAGAAATTTTCACAGAGGTCAAATTTTTTTTTTTTCAAGGGTTCCACCCAAACCGTCACCACCCCAAGGTGCCACGTGGCATTCTCTTATTGGCACACAGCCGGTGGGGTCAAAATGGAAAATTTTCCCAATTTTTTAAAAAGGGTTAAGTTTAAAAGGAAAACCGCACCTCCCCCATAGCCACAAGAGGACATGTGGCACCCTCTGATTGGCTATGGGCCAACGAAGGAAAAATGATAATTTTTCCAAAACAAAATTTTTCAAAAGCGTAAGTTTCAATTTTTGAAAGGAGTCCACCCTTCCACCATGCCATGTGGCAGCATGTGATTGGTTGTGGGCCGATAGGTTTGCGGGGTAAAATGGGAAAAATTTCCCAAGGCAAAATTTTCAAAAGGGGTAAGTTTAAGAATTGGTCCGCCCTCCTAGGGTGCCACGTGGCAGGTCCCGATTGGTTGTGTTATGGTGGGGGGTACGGACCTTTTGGGAAATTATTTTAAAGTTAAAATTTAAATTTTTCTATAGTTAGATTAAATCTTATTATTTTTTTGAATGCCAAATTGAAGTAAAACTTCAAATGGCCATAACTTGAGCTAGAAAGCTCAGTTTTGGGAAAAACAAGGACTTTTCGGAAAGCCCTTGATGCCCTCTTTGCATAGGGATCATAAATTTTTGAAATTGATGAAGTTTGAGAGGTAAATTTAATGAAAAAAATCTGCAGGGTTTTAATTAGTGAACTGGCAGTTTTCAAATTCTCAATTTGGTTAAATTAGAACTCCTCCTTCGCTCAACATGTCAAAAAAACATGGAGGATTAGTCTAGGGAGGGTTTAGAGTGTTTTAGGAAGATTAATTTGTCCAATTGATTTCAATTTTTATTTCTCTGACAATAGATAGAAAAACAACTGTGCAAGTTCCAAATTAGATCTTTATAAGGTTGGAAAGTTCTTTCTTAAATGTTAAGGTGAATTTGAGTTCCTTAGGACTTACCAAGTCCGAATTTTAATGTTTCTTATCTTATTGTTTGATATAAGTTTGAACTGCTCATTTTTATCAAAATGTGAATTACAAGAATGAAGTTTATGGCAGTGAACTGTTTCCTTTAAATTGGTATATCAATATTGGTCATTTGAATGTGCATATGTTTCCTTAACTTAGTCAAATACATTTAATTGAATTCCATCAACCATTAAATACCAAATTTTCAAGTCTTATTTCTATATTCAACTCCTTCAAGAGAATAAAATATTGTCTTTTGTTTCATACGCATGCTTCTTTTCCAAACAACAATTTCCAATCTTTAACAACAATTTCAACTTCAATAATAATTCAAATCTAATACACAATACACTTTTGAGAAAGGAATAAAATCCTTCATTGATCATCAAATACAGTTTTACAACTTTCCTTTTTCATTTTGATTTGGTTTCAAAATATAAAATACAATGCATATAACATCATTTACATTTATTTTTCAAAAACATAGAACAAATATAAGTTTCCTTTACATTTCTCAATTCAAATTCAATCTTCCATCTACAATACAATAACTTCACATTACAATTACTATACAACTCATCCACTCGAAGTGGGAAGGGATTACAAAGAACTTGCTCAAAGGATGGGACCACAAACCGTATTCTTCTTTCTCCAAACAACAACATGCTAGTTTTCTCCATCTTTTCATCTTTGATCACAACAAGGAAGGGGAAAGGAAATGCTCTCCACCCAACCAAGACATCCAATGAGAAGGGAGAAGCCATCCTTCCCCATTTGCCCTTGAGCCCCAACCATATTGAAATAGAGAATGAGAATCAACTCATGGCAACAAGGCTTTCACACACATATAAGCAACAATTTCACATGCAGATCAATAAGATACACATTCAAACAAGGACATCAATTCACAACTACATTTGAAACCATTCACACAAAATATAGGCTTGATCAAGCAAGCCAACAAGAGCAAGGAACTATGGGGAACTTCTTATGCCTCCCTATTTGGAATTGGGCATCCACCTAAAATTATACCGCCATTAAACACATCAAATCCTATAAACCTTATATCTCCCAACCCTTCCTTATGCCCCCAAAGTTTATCCCTTATCCCAAAAACACACACACACACAAAAAATAGTTGCCATGGTGACCTTGTTGATTTCACCGGAATTCTAATATGGTTAGTCTCCGGTCCTCGACATTGTTGTGATTTTTTTAACCCGTAAAAATGTAAATACCTCCTTCGGCCTCGTGGCCACATCAAAACATCTAAAATGATATAAACAACATTTCAAGATCATCTAAATACATGAATCACAACAATATCAAGAATTTAACATTATCATTTTTAATTAATTAATCCACTATACAATGAATCACAATAACATCAAAGTCACTATCACATCATTTGTATTTTTAATCAACAACTTTATCATTCTTATAAAATATTCATTTTATAGATCTATTCATAATATCCAAATCACATGTCCAAATCAACATCTATAATATGTCCATGTCAATAGTATATCATTATCTAAACATATATAATAAACGTCTCTAGTAATCATCATGCATAATAATCGAATCCGGATCAATAATAATCCATGATCTAACATCGACCATCATACTAAAAAAACACAATAGTCTCGATAATATGATCAACGGTATAAAGAAGGTCCGTTGTCTAAAAATGTCAAAGGGAAGTGGGCACTACAATATAATCCCAACTCCATCACCCTTCATGGCCACCGAAGATGCTAGTAACATTGCAATAAATTTTTGAAAACGCGGAAATCCAGATCTCACAATCACATCCAAACTGATATATATCTCATCATGTGCTTAAGACCACCGTAAAATATCACCGTGACATTCAATGGCCATCCGACTGTGACCATATAATATGGACATCTATATCCAAATATAGGCTTTTGAATATCATATATATATATATCCTCTAAGATCTCACAACACATCTCCCATATAAATCATCAATAATGTTTAATATTATGGGGTATCTACCCTAATCTCGTAATATGTGACCATAATATGGACATCTCCCACTCATCTCTTTCAAATATAGGTCAAATCAAACAATATCATATATATATATCCTCTAATGTCATCAAATCATATCACCTATTCAAAATTAACTATAAAGGTACAAGTATCCATACACCATCTATGGATATATAAATTAGCCACTTAATAAATTTATATTATGGGGTATCTACCCTAATCTCGTAATATGTCACAAGCTAGCAAGGTCCAATATCTCCCACTCATCATCTTTCAACCTCAAACCAAGAGTAATGTTCTCATTCGAAATGCGATCTAAACAAAACTTCTTGGAGTGTATATCCCTAAAATAACACTAAAAAAAAGTAACAAATAACAAATATTATCAAAATTTGCATGCGAAATCATTCAAAATTAACTATAATAGCATAAAAATAACCTAAAATATCCAACCAATTCCAAAATCCTACATTCGACACTAATGCCCAGAGAGATGGATAGAGAACCCAAAATTAGGCCACTAGCATCTAAAAAAATTTCTAGTGTCCCAAAGGATGATATGGCCTCGTCTACTTCCCCTAGTTAGAAATGTAAAAATATCAAAATTTCTAAAAATGATTAAAAAAGCATTTTTGACAAAAAATTCTAAATTTGGTCATACATACTAGCTCCCTAGTCATCTATGTAGCCATGGCCACCGCAATCCTCTCGAATCCCTTCCGATGGCCCCTCTACCTCCAACATGTGGAATCCTCAAATTTTGGATCTATAACTTCAATCACTCTTAGTTCAAATGAAATTACTATTCACTTTTTCCATATTACTATATATAATAATTCAACTTTACTCTATACTATAGCTACTATTTGCCACCATCTCGATAACTACTACTAGGTACACATTTTACCTCATATCTTGAGCCTTGTTACTCTATTTTCCTCCCCATTTACACCAAATGGATTGCAGTCTCCTCTAACACCATGCCATACCATTCTAAGTATTTATTTTTCAAATCGGCACATTTACTAATCAATATATGAATAATTTTTCAATACTACTACCTCTCCTATATTATCTCTTAGTTACTATTACAGCCTTTCACATCCTTTCTTTTTCAGCTTAGTTCTCATTTTTGTGTACCTTGACCTTTGTGTGAAAGGGGGCATAAAATTGGGATCATCGTATAATCTCTCTTAGGATATAAAATACAATCAATAGACATTCTTAATACATTACTATCAATTTTTCTTTAATCTCGATCAAATACGATTATAATTATTCTATATAATAGGCAACACTTTTTGCTATTTTCAAATCCAATTTCCCCAAATGGCCTAATCCGGGAAAAAACAAAACCTATCCATGATTAATCTTATAAATACATCTTATTGAAATCAAATCCTATCCTTATTTGTTCAATTTTGATCAAGTTTGATCCATTTAATTAAACATGAAATAGAAAAAGGAGATAACATGTATGATGATTGTTGGAGAACTATTCTTGTTTTGTGAAAAATGCTATGTAAATTGTTAAATAATTTGTTGATATGAGAAAAAATTTGTAACTACCTTTATTCATAGGTTCCTAGGAAGGGTCGGGGGCACCAAGGTGATCATGTTTGTTTTTAGCATTGACATCTTTGTTATTTGAAGACCCAAGTTAGATTCTCGGGACATTTTTGTAATTGAAGACTATGTTGTACTATATTGATTCATGCCGGGTTCACCAAATGATTTAACAAAAATATAAATTTATTAACTCTAGATATTGCATGGTCACAAAGAAATTATATAACAATAAAGTACATATATGACCTAAGTAAGAAGCTAGAAAAATATGAAACCCTAGGTGCAAGAGAGGGATAAAGTACTTAGCTGATTTTGTGATTAATCCTAGATTATACCAAACTAGAAAACTAATAAATAGGAGGAGGAAAATATCATTACTCTACCTAGAAAATTGTGTGAGTGTCAGATCTTCCTAGACTCGGGAGGATAGATCAGTCAAGGGTTATGGGAAGCGTAAAGTGTTTTTGGGAACCTATGACTATAAAAATGGTCAAAAAGTGATTTCCTCTATATCACTTCTATGTCGTTTCCCTTCATTTTGATCACATGTGTGTCACACTATGCCCGCAACATTCACCTGTAACCTACAAAGAGAAATAACACCTATAAAACTATAAAACACATCAAATCCTAAAAATAAAAATATACAAATGGGGAGTCGTACTAACTCGGGTGGTCACTCGACCGAGTGAAATCATTATCCGGATGTTGCACTACATTTCAGACTCCATGTAGTTCTACATGTGTGTGTGTAGAATCGTGCCCTATCTAGCTCTTATGTAATATGTATTTGATAGTAAGAAATAAATAGATGTAGTAATGTAAGTAGATGTGTAGATGTCAAAATGAACTTCTCTTCCTATGAAGTGTATGTAGAAGAATGCAGTCATTTTCCCCTTAAATGATAGCTATATGGATGTTTTGATGCTCTTGAAATGCCTTTGGATGCAACCTTAGGTGATAGTAATAGATTCTTAGAGTTTTGGTCCTTTATTATGGTCACATAGATTTGTATTTATATGATTTCCCTATTTAAATTTCATAATTAACCACTAAAAGGACAATCCGGAAGAAAAAAAAATTCCCAATGGATATAAAATACCCAAAAGATGTGAGCAAGATACAAAGAGTTCAAGGGTGCCTAGAGGGAATGAGTGCACCTAAGCATTGACATCCTAGCTAGGAACTAGTGTCCAGAATTAGAAATTTGAAGTATCAAAATTTAGACTGGGAAATAGGGTGTGTAAGACCAAGAATAAAATTAGAAAGAAATAAAAGAGGCAAAATATAGTGGTCAATTAGTACTTTTCTCGCTTAGGAATCATATAAATAGTGGTATGTGACTAGGACCTAGAAATGTACCCAAAGTGAGTGAATTATTATCTATACAATCAATATAATAAGCATAAGTATTACCACTTCTCGATGACCTAACTTGGGAGCCACACTACATCACCATCACTTCCAGATGACCTAACTTGGGAGTCATACTACATCACCATCACTTATAAATGACCTAACTTCTAATACTATTCAAATTGAAACACTCGTTATAGGAGTGGGGACAATAAGATGTCATTTTCTTTCCTGTACTACTCTCATGTGGGTTCTTTAATAAGGAACAATAGGTTAAAACAAAACTAAGCGAGTAAAAATTTGGTCCTTATCTATCTACAACAGTTGGACCTTTTGGGGAAGTGTCATGGAAGGAGAGAAAAATAGACATATCTCCCCAAAACTCTTCCTCTAGTGGTAGGAAGCCCAAATCCTCCAATTATCAATAAATTAGGTTGGGAATTGATCACTCCCTACCTCTTATATCACCTCGAAAAATAATCCAACATCTCCAATATCATCACAACTATTTTTCCAAGTTACTCCTTATGATAGCTTTCTATCTCCTTGTATGTCACATGGGTCAAAATTTTGATCCATGGTTCACCACGCTATAATTTGTTATATTCTATGTGCACATTACAATATGGCTTCTTTGGACTCTATACGGGTATGTTACTCACTTCCTTCACACTATTTGAATTTCATTTAAATAACATAAAGGGGGAAAATGTAGATACAAAATCATACACATATTACTATTTTACTATGTCGTTAGTAGGGTGTTATATGCATGAGTCTTAAACAAGAAAATTATTCACTAGTGAGACTATTTCTTGTCCATCTATGTATTTGATTGATTTTTAATATAACTCTCCTCTAAATATTTCATTTTTGTATCCACTTTTGGTCAAGTCACATGGATCCCCGTCTATCTATCTTTTCATATCATATAGTGTTTATCTAAGGACACTAGAGCCCACTCTGGACACTAGCACCTAGGCACATGTGTCCATTCTGGGTGCTTCTATTCTTTTTATTCTTTTTACACATTTTGACATTGGTGGTCAGCCTCATTACTTTTCTTACCCTTATCCCATGTTCCTAATTGATATTTTGTGTCATTAATGCCGAAATTCAAACAAGAGACTCATATATATACACAACATACTCACTATTATTTTGGTTGGCAATTCAAGAGGGCTATCACATCTACATACTACCACTATTATCAAAGGGACTGCATTTTTGGGATGCATACACTACATAGGAAAGGGAGGCGTTGAATTCCATACCGTGCAAATTTACATAAAATTTAGTTATAGAATGCTATCTTGATGTCATTGGCATGAGGGAAAAACAAAGGAAACTATTTAACACATAAAAACACAAAACTACATCAAGTCTCGAAATGCGAGTGTAACACTCAAGTATTAATTTCACTCATTGAGTGACCACCAAAGTATCATTTTGACTTCACATATTACATATTTTATTCAAATCTAATGTGTTTGTGAGCTTGTGTAGATAGATAGGTTTTGTTTTTCACATTAGAGGTGTTATCAAAACCCTAATAGTGAAGTCGGAGTGACAATGAAAATATTGGAGTGAAGACCCTCAAACCTAAAAAGAGATCAGCCCTTGGTTATTTACACAAACACTAGCACCCTGAATAGACACTATCACTTAGGTACTCCTTCCCTCATATATAGGTGATTTTGTACATCATAGTAAAAAGTATTATAACTCTCTTCCATCCATTTTGACATCATTCCCAATCAGTTCCAAGAGATACATAGTCCTGACTACCTCTAGATTACATAGAAATCAAATAAGTCATCTCTCTCTCTCTCATTTGCTTAGATTTTTACACCATTGAATACTTAGCATCTGTATATCACTTGTATAACACTTATTATATTAGTTAATATGAAATATATATTTAATTCAATTTGAATTAAATCATTTGGTGAACTTGTTCCTTACTCAAACTCCTTACCCTAGGATCCAAATCGCTTGTGGCTAAAAAAAGGTACCCATCCCTAATCACCCTATGACCTATATGAGTATGCAACCAATTTTTTCAAATGTTAGGCAATTTGGATACGTAATGGCCTGGGGTGAACAGGAGATGAAAGTTAACTAGGTGAGACAAAGGCTAAGGAAATATATAAGGAAGGTATAAGGAGATTGGTTTGCGAAGCATATGTGGGATCCATGAAGAGAAAATCAGGTCACATGGATGAGGATAAAAATTAGGGCCGAGGTTAAGTCAAATAGGGAAATACTCAAAAATGTCAATGAGGACACAAATCTCGGGCATGAAAAGGAAGCGGTCAAGCACAAGCTCAAAAATACTTTATAGCGGTGAATGGACAATCTCGAGGTGATGTAGAGTAGGGATAATGTAGGAGCCAACACGCAAAACCAAAATGGAGATGTACGGGGGTGAGATGTGTATAGAGTATTTGTTGAGGTAATGATGAGCCAAAGGTGACATCAAGGTTCAATGTAGGTGAGTTGGGTGTCCAAGGATCTCGGAAGGGGAGGAGATAGGAGATTTGGGTTAGCTACTTGGTTCCCAACTTAGCAAGTTGGGGCTGAGTTGGGCTCGAAACAAAACTCTTTACACAAGACTTAAACCCTGTATACAACTCATTATTCCTAACTGTACCTACAAATAAACACATGCAAAAACACCAAACCAAGCACTTTACCTAAACAAAAATACCTAAATAATGCAAGAAAAACACAAAGTAAAAGATTAAAAACTTACACATGAAACCAATAAAATAACAAAACGAAGAGTAGTAAGAAACAACCGAAGTGAGTTGCATGATTCCAAACCATGATATTTGATACCATGTGAGATTGAGGAAGCATAAGCATCAAGAAGGAATGCATTCACATCAAATAAGTTACACTCGAATTGAAATGTGAAGTAGCTCCAATATAAAAGAAAGAAATCAATCACCTAAGTTGTGCATGCAAAAATAAAAAAGGTCTACTCATGATCGTAGATAAAAATAAAGGAAATAAAAATAGGAGTGTCATGTAACTCCCAATGTAAGAGCCATCATACGTCCATAATGGAGAAGAGGAGTTACGTTCCATAATGAAATGTAATACCTCTATGATGCACACTAACACATATGATAGATTCTATGAAAAAATCTATCATATAACTCCTAATGACACTTAATGACTTTTGATCTCACCTAAGTGACATGACTCACCTTGTGAAGTGGAAATTAACCTAATTAATGAATAAAATATTAAAATAATCCCTCACACTAACAAGTCAAGAAAAATTCAGCCATGAACAAATTTTTGATTGACTAATCTCAAAAATAACTTTAATTTTTATGGATCCAGAGATATTCCTTTTTGATATATTATGTGTCCAAGGCAAGAAACTTGTGTGTTTTAAGGATATCACATTTTCTCAAATTTCTATATAGCTAGTGTTTTCTCATAGTTTATATAACTAACCTATGGTGTTGTTTATGATATTATTATTTTTGGAATAAATTATAATATCATCCAAGGATATAATTACAAACACATATAAGAAATGTCTAAGTGCATAATGCATTAGTTAAAAAAATAGACGAGTATAAATTTGTAGTGACCATAATGATTTATAAAGGAAGTTTTGTAGATGCCATATTCTTTAAATTTGATTCGATGGTAATCAGATTGTAAATCAATTTTAGAAAATAAATTAGCACCGCTTCACTAATCCAAAAATCATAAGTACGAGGTAAGGAATATTTATTCTTAATGGCAATTTTTGTCAACTTTCGTAATCAATGCACAACCTCATAGTAATATCCTTCTTCTTCACAAATATTACCTGGTGCACCCCAAAGAGAAACACTAGGTCTAATCCTTATTTGAGTAATTCAACCAACCATACTTTGAAATTATGTAATTTAAGGATTGATTATCAATAACGTGTTTTATATACTAGTTTGGCTATAGGAATTCAAACAATGACATGTTATATGAATTTTTTGAGGAGGTAATTCTTCTCTCTTATGGGAATATATCCATTAATTAATGTATTATTGGTTTAATACTTATACTAAATCAAATATACCAAAACTTATTGTGTTACCATGACACAAAAAACCTTACAATTATCTTTGAGACTTATTTTTAAGTGTATAATAGAAATTTTGTTAACAATGATAGTTCATTTCTCACCTTACAAGGTCTTAAAGGATCACCCATAAAAATATGTTTATTTTCACATTTCATAAATGCATTATTATTTTCTAACAAACTCCTTCATAAGATAGACTGGGTTGAATATATGAAATTGATCTATGCTTTCTAAATCACCTAATTGAAATTTTATATTTTCAATGAGATATCCGTTATGTTTGACTATTATTCCATCTACCATATCAATTGATATGGGTTTTATTTCTTTGGTATGTAATTCTAGTTTAGATACTACTTTAGGAGAAATGAAGCTATGACTACTACCTTAAAAACAAAAAGACATTATTTAAACATTTATTTTTCCTTGTAATTCTAATAAGGGAATTTGGCATTATATTATACATGTATACAAAATAGCATAAACTTTAATATTTTATGAAGTTTCAATTTTCTTAGTGTTGTTGTTTGAATTTTAGGGTTGTTTGAATTTTAGTTCCTAGGTTTTAGTGGACAACTTTTTCATAACAATTTTCTACATAATTTCAACATTAGACTTTTGAGCTTGATTTATTTTGAGTATTCATATTCCCATTCTTTTTGAGAATTAATTAAATTGGGCTCCTTGCATTTTGATTTTTCTAGAGATATTCTCTTTTTATTCTTGTTATTGTAATGAAATGAATTATTTCATTTTTGTAATGTTCTTTCTTATTCTTTATATTGTTGTTACATTTATCAAATTTTTATGCAATTTGGAAAGAATCATCATTCATTATAGATTTACCACACCATACATTAGCCTTAAATTCATCTCTTAAAGCATTTATAAATCTCACTACTTGATCTCTTCCTATTGTGAAAGTAACAAACATATTTATTCAAAAGTTTGTTCGTAATCATTCATCATTTTCTATATTGTTTTTAACTCAAAGAATTAATTTTGTCTTTCCTTAAGATAATAATAGATAGATAATTTTGATGTAATATAGGTTTTAGTTTATCCCATTTAATTTTATTGGTTTTTAATTTCTAAGAAATGATTGTATCTTTCCACCAATTTAGTGCAAAAATATATAATTAATGTGTGGAACTTTATGTTCTACCCCTAATAATATTTCCTTTTTGTTTGAATTTTCTCTCTAAACTAGATGGCCACTTCCCAACTCATTGATATATCCAGGTAATTTTATTTTCCATTAAAAGTGGCAATTTATTTTTACTACTAGCATCGTTGGATCAATAGACTCAATGCTTATAATTATTAGGATTCTCTACAAAAAAAATGACAGTATTGCAAAAGCTATTTATTTTATTAGCATTCCTTTATTAGATATTTTTATCCTTGAGTGAATATGCTAATTAATTTTAAAGTTTTTTATAATTTTTTTAATTCCATATTATTTTGAATGTCCATGATCCCATAGTCTATTTCAACATGACTATATTTCCACACCGAGAGAGAAATATAAGGGTGGAAATGATTTTTCCATTTTACCCTCAAAGATAATTTTTATTATTCTCTTTTAATTATGTCTAGAATATACCTGATTTGAACCCCAATTTTAAACTCACATGTTTCAAGTAGCATTCTCTAATAAAAATTGTAACGTCCCTTTCCCTAATGTTAATTAAAAATAGTAATCCAATTTTTAAAATTTTACTAATCATTGCCTTGTAAGGATATAGATTAATAAATGCATAGGTATAATGAAACATATAATTAGAAAAATGAATGAAAATTAACTTGAGTAGATAAAACTTGGTAGTGAAAAGTTATTATCATTATGTGTAGGTTTTAGTCCCACATTTGTTAGATGAAGCTATAATATGAAATGTATATATTAGAGTACTTATATGTATATGTGAAGTAGAAGGATATGAAATTTCATGGGGATCGAAAAGAATGATATATATTAGAACTAGAAATCACACACAAACAATGTGATGTGAATTTGAAGGGGAAGAGGTGTATGAATTAACTGAAACGGGGACCAAAATTATGGTAGAAAGAGGATTTGTATTAATAACAAAACATAAGTTAGGTGAGTACAAGGATAAGGGGAATAGAGAACGAAAATATTGATAGGTAAAGAGGAATGTAGAAGGAGGAGTAGTGGAAGACATAATAAAAAAGAGTGTCAAAGGGAGTGGAAGGAAAGTGTGATGTTGTTTAAGGGGGGGAAGAGTTTAAGAGAATGTAACCTTTATTCCTTGTTTATGTGGTAGTGTAGTAAATGTGTTTTAGATCGTTTAGAATAATGGGAAAAGGAGAAGGGAGAGAATCTTTGAAGATTGGATAACGAAGGAATTGTAGAGATGGTTTTGAAGGTAATACCATGCCTCTCGGTCTTATCGATATCAACAGTGGCATTAAGCAAAGTAAGACATAGAGACTTGTGGATAATTAAATCCCAAGGAATTTTGATTGGTATTTTTTTGATTTCTCTAGAAAAGGGGGGATTAGAAAATGGGAAGTGGTGTTGGAATCCCAAATCGAGCTATTATATCGATCAAATTCAATAAAAAAATATAATGGAAGATTAGGCGGTGTGGAGGAAGAATCATAAACAATGTCAAAAATATTGTCTCTTACACCATCGAAAAGACCCATCTAAACCCATAAATTATTTGTGAGCATAAACTTTATCTTCCAAAGAAAGAAGAACTATGTGTTGTAACTAATCATAAATTGGATCTCATGATTCACTGTGTCTAGTATTTTGAGGAATGGATTGGACATCTGGAGAGTTCAATCCTTTTAATATTCAAAGGTTTTGTTGGTTGAATTTCTCATTTGTTCCAAATAAATGGGGGATTCCATGAATATAAGGATGTCATGTTGGGTAAGTGCGCAACATGATATAATTTCCCAGTCGTGAAATAGTTTAATATAATTGTGGATGTTGAGGAGTAGTTCTTGAAAGGAAAATTGTGTAAGAGATAAACCTTGGTGGTGGAAGATGTAATTCATGGACCTTGAAGTACAAAATCATTTCCAGAGGTTAACACCATAGGAGTTTCTAGTATACACATGAATTTCTAGTATACATGTGGAAATTTCTTAAGGTCTTCGATGAGGATGGTAATTTTTTCCAATCGCAAATCTCCAGGAATAGGGAAATACTTCACTGAGGTGGTAGTCAATTTGGAAAGAAGGTTCGACATGATAAAACTCTTTTCATAGCAATAATGAGGTAATATTTTCTTGTCACATGCAGTACCTTGAATTATAATTCATAATGGAGGAAGGCAATTATTTCAAGAGAAGAAATTTAACATTGTGTCAAAATTTAGTTGTATATTTATGGCTTAAGAATTCTCCTAATGTCGATGTTATTAAATGAGAAGATATTACATCTATAGACATAACTAGACATTACTTTGATAAATGCGTGTTCGAATGGATCCCACACCCCTAGTCAATCGCTATGAAACACTTTCTATTTTCGTAAAAAAATTGATCAATCACTATGATGCATCCAATTTTTCCTTCCTCCTTTGAGGTAAGTAATATTTACATCAATACCTCCATCCCTTATTATTTTCTATCTCAAAAAGATTTTATTACGGTGACCATAATTATGCACAAGTCTCGCCAGAGAGGACTATATAGAGTGACATTGTGCTAGTCTCATTGGTGGAGAGGAGCTTCATCAGCTGGATATCAATTTTTTTACATGGAAAAATTACTTCTTATGGTGGTAAGTTTAAGACACAAATCATAGAACATGATGGAAGATTAAGTTTATTACCTGGAGAGGCATGATAAAGATACTGCTTTTTTGGGTGGTGTTGGTTTTGGAAGAAATTTTATGGGAAATGAATAGCCACCTATAACTTTTTGAAAGGGGGATAGAGATACACTGTTAAATTTTAAGCTCGGTGTGACAGAGGATCTTAAGGGAGTTCTCGATGCCTAGAATGGAAATGATTACTACAAAAAATTGAAATGTCGTCAAATGTGATTTCATCATGGGTTGAGCTACCCAAATTTTCATGAGAGTAAGAGGTGTAAAAATATGATCCTATAATAAATTTTCTCTACATGACTAGATGTTTCTCAAAATCCATAGCAGATATCGCGAGTCTTAAAAAAAATCACTCAAAATTTGGAGGAATTTCAGCAAACCGAATCCCTCCTCTTTTTCCCATCTTACCAATAACACATTATTTCCAGTCTCTAGGAACAAGGTCATGTGAAACATGTCCTCCTTCTGGGTGGTCTAAGGAATATGAGAGCGCCTCTTCTAGATAATAATAATTCAAAGGTGGCATTATTCCCAACTCCATCGGGAATCTACAAAAATTGGAAGTGTTGCATCTCAATGGGAACCACTGTGGGGAAAAATTTTGGAGGGCTTTGGGAGAATGAAGAAGTTGAACTATGTTGTGTTCTAGGGTGAAGACCTAATTTAAATTTAGTTAATAATTAGATATCTAATTATATAAAAGAGACTTGTAGGAAATAGTAAAATAATAAAATGATTAAGAGAAATTGGGTGTGTAGCATAATACTCAATTTTACGTTCTTTTGCGAAAAGTGGTAAGTGAAAATATCAAGAAAACATGTTACAACTGATCTTGGTCATCCAACTAAATTAGAATATGAGTGTGGTGGGACACAATTAACCTACTTTATGAGATTGGAATACGAGTATTGGTTCTTGGATGACTTTGATGGATTAACTTTCTTCTAGTCGTCACTGCTTATTGAAGAAAAAATTGATTTTAAATGGCTTCGGCATAATAATATCATTTATTACAAAGAGAGTGAGACTTGGGCTTCAAAAAAATGGTATATCGAGGGGAGTCTCAAAGCGAAGCCATCCCATAAATTAATTTGTAAATTTCTTAGCCTGTGAGCCATAAACTTATTAGGGCACACATTAACCACCTGAAACATCATCTATGTGATTCGATCACCACAAAATACTAAACATAACCTAAATACATAAGTCTTTATGACTCATCTAATTGACATTTACAATAAATAAAATACATCTAACCATATTGGAAAATGAGCTCCTTGCAACATGGTAGTATGAAAACTTGAAATGGAAATACTTATTCAACTTTACATATTGAAGATACATGCCCATACCAGTGTAGATATCTCCCTAAGAGTAGCACGTGAAGATAGATCCTTTAAATTTAGAGAATTAAAAATCTCACTATGTTGACAGTGTAATGGCTCTAAAAATCCCAAGTATGTGAAGTTTTATCTAGATGAAGGCCACATTGGTGCGAAAACTAATCTCACCTCGTTGGTAGATGAGAAAATGAGTACGAGCTATGGAAATATCTTCCAAATTCTAAATTTTATTACAATAATTATCATCCATAATTTATATAACTAGGACATGAATTCAAATACTAAACATATACCTAATTTCAATGCTTGAACCAATGAGATCCAGGTTGGAAAAATACGAGCTACGAATTTACTTAAATGTAAGAAAAATTCATAGCATTTTCTTCTACCAATATTCATTTTTTCCGATTAGACTATCAATAGAAGTGACATGGTTGTAATGATCACAACACAGTTATAGAGATCTTAGTAGTATGGTTATAGTGATTTTTATTCAAACCGTGGATTGGCAGATATAAATGGGCTATTTTTACATCGACAAAGAAAGTTGCTAAACAAAATTGTACCTAATCGTCAACCACGGATATCTCAACCATTAGATCAAATTAATATATATAGATTTATGTGTGTGTGTGTGTATGTATATATATATATAGTCAATCTTCACCATCCACATCTTTTCCATTTTTAGAGGGGGAGGCATTGACCGAACTTGTAGACGCCTTTGGGTAAACATGGAAAATATGGGACCTTATGAAATTATTAAGCTATGCAACAATGTATGGTTGTGAATTGCATTGGACATTCTTTTTATATGGGGACCCAAACACTAAACATATGATGCATGTGATGATTAATTATACTAGTAAAATTAAATCATCCTTCGTGACATGGCTATTTGTTAAAAATAAATACATTTTTATTTATTAATAATATAAAAAATAATGGTTTCTTAAGAGATAGTTGAAATGTAAGTAAAAGTTTGAATGTTTGGATAACATGGCATGGCTTAAAAATTGTTATATAAAGTTGAAGAAATTTTTAATTTATTTTCCTTTCTACAATATTCTCTATATTATAAAACAATGACTGATGAAAATATTTTAGCATCATAATTTTTTTAAGTGGGTGATTCAAATGGTCGATTATCACATGATAATACATACACCTACCCTTTCATGCAAGAAATGTAGGATGTTAGATTGGACAACTATGAGATGAATTTGGTGAAACAACATCATGCTCCATGAGGATATCAATGTCTTATATTCACTTTACGTCATCGAAAAAGGGAGGTCATCGAGAAAGGGAATGTTGCCAAATAAATGATGGATCCCAACCACTACTCACCGCATAGTAAAACACCTCGGTGTAGTTAGTTTATGTTTTTATAACAATATAATATATCAAACTTTGAGGTATATTGTCACTTTGCCAACTTTTAAAATAAATAATAATTGAATCGAAAGGGTTGTAGTATCATTGGTGAGGATGATGGTATAAAATGTATTTCCTATTCATTCGTTAGGGTATAAATCCCTCTAAATACTTAACAATGGATGGCAAATGGATGGGATCAGGATCATTTCCTAGGTGACTTTGATGGATTGGATTCCCCAGTCACGAATTCTTAGTTAAAGGATGACCTCAATATAAATACGCTACTAAAAGATGACTTTGATATAATGTATACTACTCATCACGTTGTAATCAACTATATGTCTTTGTCAACATAGATAAAAATGGCAATCTCTATAAGAGGTCCTTGAATTAAAATAATAATAATAACTATAATTTTTATTAAATTTCATCTCTAAAAAAAAATTAATACTTATCCATCTATGGGAGAATACAAGTTTAAATCCCAATATTTTAGATCCAGAGGATTTAACCACACCGAAACACACGTTAAAATTGTCAATTTAGCATGAATTGGATAGTTACACTGAGAATAAGATTAAATAAATAAACAAAATGTTATGGGGAAATTTCTGAAAGAGGTTTGAAAACCCACAAGTGAGGATCATGAGGGATGACGTGCACATCAACGGATGTGCGAACGGCAGCGTGAAGAGATCTCGGGAGGAGCGAGCATCAACCGAATGTGCATGTAAAGATTCGACAAATGGGTAGAACCTGGTTAAGCCATAAAACTATCCTCTATTTCATAGATCAAATGGGGTGTACATATAGGAGGTGGTAAGTAACCCCCAGTGCTGCAATCATGACAACTCGAGTAGAGAGGGGGAGTTACATTCCCATAATAGAAGTGTAACTCCCAATGACGCACTGACACATAAGGGAATCTCATAATGACCCCTAAATGACACATGGACCTACGATCTCATCTAAGTGAGATGACTCACCTAATGATGTGGAAAATACACACACCAACACCCCCTTCATCATAACTTAGGATGAGGTAGCAAGTTAGAAACGAGAAATGGGTCCCGACACAAAGCTTGATGAGGTACCCATGCACAAGAAAGAGGTCCCAAGCAGTGAAGGAAAACCTAGTGGGAAAAACATCCACCACAAGAGAAAAAACACTCTCTAATCTAAGAAAGATGCCAAATATGGGTCCTGACCATAGATAAGCCTGAAAAGGTACCCATATACAAAGAGGCAATCTCTTAGAAAGAAGAAGAAGAGAGAAGAAGAGGGAGGCAAGAGGAATGCAGAAGATGCCATGGATGGATCTGAACTTTGCAGCTCTAGGATGTCTCCCAGAAGAATGTCGATGATGAGATCCTCTGCCTCTGGACTGAAGAAGAGCCACCCGCAATGAACTATGTGCTTGCCCTTAGGAAGGATAGAAATAACATGCTGGAAGTCCGCCCACTCCGCGAAGGAAATCGAAGGTAAGAACATGAAGAACTCGAGTCAGTGTGCATCGAAGTGTGATATAGGTCTAGTGAGTGAGTGCCAAGGAACCGAAGGTAATGCCACGTGTGTAGAATGGTAGAGTGAAGAGGAACACCTACATAAAGGATGTCCAAGTGATGTGAAGGGAACAAAACATCCTCCACAACAGAAGAGGGATCCACAGCTGAGGGTGGATCAATGAAGGTCTCCGGAAAAGTGGAAGTGGTAAGAATCCCAGAAGGGGCACTCCCAACAACGGAGATGATGAACTCCTCTGAAACACCTATAGATGGATGAGGAACCTGTAGTGCATCACAAGTATACTCTATGAAAATACGACTAAGGTTAGGCAGATACTCATCCCAATGAGGGGGCTCAACAAATAGAAGAGCGATGTCAGATAGGTATGAGTCATCCAATGAAGGTAGAGGAGTGAAAGGGGCCTCGCACACTGGAAGTGGAAAGGAGGCGGGTGTGATGAATGTATGAGACTAAGAAGGGGACTACTTGATATTTGATGAGATGTGGGGGTGACAACAATGTCTGGAATAGTGAGAGAAAGAGGAGAGAAGTCCTCTGTAATGCTCTCTACATCAGAATTGGGTGCACAATCCTTGTCATCAGAAGTAGAACCAAGTGAGTCTATGTTAGTGGAACTGCCATCACATGAAGAAATGGAGGAGACAACTGAATCAGTAGTAGCAACAATGGTGGCAGTATGTGAAGGGTTTCCATACAAGGACTGAAGAATGCTCCAGACATGGTGAGGTGGATCTGAGTCTACCACGTGAAACCAGAGAGAACGAGAGACATGCATCATCATGTGACCAAATAAATGGTCACAAATGTCAAGGAAGTCCTCTAGATGATGATGATCAGTGGGTGCGCAAGAACTGGCCCAAGCAAGAAGGTAAAATACCCTCGTGGGTGAAATAACATTCCATGGAAGCACGCCAAATTGAATAGTTCCTCTCTCGGTGAGAAGTGGCAGAGGCTGTAAGGTGATCCTATGATGCTCATGTCTAGAAAGAGCACTCTCCATGATGAAAAAATGCAAGATGTAAGGTGCACGAAAGCAAGACGTCGGACTCGGCCGATAATGCGTCTGCGTGAAAGCCCAAGAGTACAAGCAACCCCCAATGTGGCACTTTATAAAAGTAGTGAATTTACAAAATTGACAATGCCATCATGTAATGTGTGGAAAATCATGCAACTTTGACTAAAGAAGCACTAAAAAATGAGCAGTGAGTCAAAAGTTATAGCATTAAAATGATTCCCACAACTGATGGAAAAATGCACTAAACACTGCAAACACATTAAAAAAGTGCACAAAACGGGTGCAAAGGGTATCGTGTGGGTACTTGTTGGAAATGGCATGGAATTTTAGATAGGTTTTGTTTTGATGCGAGGGGGATTAGCCTCTTGCCAACCCGGACCTCGCCTCCATCTTCGACGCCATAGGAGGGAGTTCAATTACAAGCCAAAAACAACCTAAATGATTATTACATGTCATGAAATGAAATGTTTTATTTTTTTAACACCCTAAAAAATTAGAAAAAGAAGGTGGGCCCATGTTTGAAGTGGCCAATGTCACATAAGGAGCTGTCCACGTGGAAGAGAGCTGGGAGTTTGAGCCATTGGAAGGAGAAAACCAAAAGTGCAGGTCTGAAACACCAAAGACCACGTGCTGGATCAGGTTGCAGGTGTTGTAGGGCAGGTCCACATGCCAAGGAAGATAAAAAATGTAGGTCTACAACAACAAGATGGCTCCAAAAAATGTCCAAGACCACGTGTAGGTTAGAAAAAACATTTTTTGTAACAGTAATGCAAAAAAACATTTTCTAATGTTAGAGGAAGGAGCTAGAGGTGCTTTGAAGAAATGTTGGAGGGCGTTGGTTTTTTTGTGGCACAGGTTTGAAACAGTTTTCCAATGCAACCAAAATGTTTTTCAACCAAAAACGTTTTTCAAAGCACCTCAGCAACCAAAAAATGTTTTTCAATGCAACCAAAAAGCCACGTTGTAGGTGAAAACGCAGTCGGGAACCTTAAACAAAGAAAAAGGTAGACCATGATCCAACAACTAAAGCATGAGCCTCACGATTCAAAAATAGTTGAAGAGCAAGAACGGGTTGTACAAGACTAAACTTCTTCGAGCCAAGGTTGGACCAATACAACAAATAACTAACAAACAAACCCGAGTTGGTCAATGAAGCTGCACAGTCTAGTTGAATGCCATTCCTACGTGAGAGGAATCAGTGGGATTACAGCAAGTATGAAATGAGTGCAAGGGCTGAGTGTAAGGCTGAGTGAACCAAGTGCCACGAAGAGAGCCAACAAGTTTTCCAATGCTGAAATGATCAAACCACGAACCATGCACGGGCAACAAGCAGACAATAAGAGCCAATGTAGAGTTGACCACGAACCAATGTAAAGCCAGATCACAACAATAACCCATAGGTCCACGCCAAGCCAAAAATGAGCACATGCGAATAGAAGCAATCATGAACTCAACAATGGATAATGCAAACCTGATACAAAACAGCACTGCAACCTTTGAAGACCACATGCAAAAGCTGAAAACTTGAAAAACCACAAACATGAACAAACCTGAACAAGAAGGTGAAACCCACAAACACGAGCAAGAAACCGGAGGTATGAACCCCAAGATCAGTGCAAGAAGAGCACGAATGGAATATCCATTACGACACATGCAACGAGAACTAGATATCACACCGGAAGCTAGAAAACACACGAGCAACGCCGAGGAGTGCACAGATCCACAAGATCCACTCTGATACCATGAAAGAGGGTTTGAAAACCCACAAGTGAGGATCACAAGGGACGACGTGCACATCAACAGATGTGTGAACAGCAGCATGAAGAGATCTCGGGAGGAGTGAGCATCAACTGAATGTGCATGTAAAGATTCAAAAATAGGAAGAACCTGGTTAAGCCATAAAACTCTCCTCTATCTCATAGATCAAATGGGTGTACATATAGGAGGTGTTGAGTAACCCCTAGTGCTGCAATCATGACAACTCGAGTAGAGAGGGGGAGTTACATTCCCAGAATAGAAGTGTAACTCCTAATGACACACCGATACACTAACACTAACGACCGACGCGTAAGGGAATCTCATAATGACCCCTAAATGACACATGGACCTACGATCTCACCTAAGTGAGATGACTCACCTAATGATGTGGAAAATACACACACCAACAATTTATAAATAGAGATCTCGCTAATATCCATCCTAAAATTAGCATCATTTTGGGTTAAATCACACTTGCACACAGGAGATAAATCAGTAACCCTAATATCTCCTCATTTTACTATATACAAATTGATCGATCTAGATATGGATCTCGTATTCGTATCTCGTCTCGAAGCGGGTTTAATTGTCTCCGAGAGGAAACTACTACCTACTACTATTTTGTTTTTTTCACTAGAATCCTCCCAACTCACGTCCATGTTTCTAAATATCAAATCACTTTTCAAGGAAACAAATTAAAAAAACACATGTACAATGGAGATTAGCCAGAGAATGTTGATATCGCTAATTTTTTGAATGGTGAAGATTATGTCTACCACTAGCGTTGTCATAATTTTCTTGATCCATCCCCTTATTCTCATTTGAAATAACACGTTCAACATAATAATCTCTCCAATTATAGAATTAGAAAAGAGTTAGAGAGACTCCTTGATGTGGCCATGCATAACGATTTAGTCGGGTCCTTGACTTCTTTGCAGTCCGTGATATGGATGGATGACATATATCATCATCTAATGATATCATGAAGAAAGACACAACAAAATGATAAATATGGTTACATAACATCACACACTATTTTAACATGAGGAAATGCACAATAATAAGACATGTGGGCTAGTAAAAATAGGCAGTTTCTTTTTATTTAGGAAGTAAGAATAATTACTAGAAATTAAATATAGATTTTAACCAAATTTACTTCCATTATTATTTTTATTTATGTGATAGATTATGCATTAAATCGATACAAGAAGATCAAAATCAAATTATATAAATATTTATTAATTACATAAATAGAAGGAAATACACTATTTAATATTAATAATCTCATAAGGGTAAAAATACATATCTTTTATCTCGATTACTCAAACTCCACTTATCTCTTGGTGTATGACATTGGGCACCTTAGGATATGGATGTACTAATATTAAGACATATATTCAATCAAATCTTTCATTTCCCTAGCTAGCAACCATCCTGGGGTGATACTCTATATCCCCAAATTAGGACATACTCTCTGTATGACCCTCTCCATTGCCCACCACCTACCTCACCTTTCCACATGCAAGATATAGTTTGAACGTATCAAAAGTACATTCTCAATGTATTTTTTCATTTTGAAAACCATTATTCAACCTTTATAGGCATTTTATCCTACGTATTTGAAAACAAAAATTCTTGTTCATAACTAATTAATTTAGTATACTCCCATTTGATCTAAAAATGGTTTTTACTCATTGGGTAACATTTTCAAAAAATCTAAATACTTCAATATTGTGAATTTAAAAATTGATCAAGAGTTTTTATGGATTCATATTTGGGTGTTTTGAAACCCCAATTTTTCCAAATTATTTTAAAAGATCAATTTTTCTTCTTACTCCAAATTTTGTGATTTAATTAGAAATATTAAAAACCATTAAAATTGATCACAATCTGATTTTATAGATCCATATCAATCTAATTTATAATCCAAAATTGACTTGTGTAAAATCATTTTTGTCTGTGGTGGATATGTTATGAATTTCCACCCTTTGGTGAAAATTTGAGAAATGAAGCGGTGGCTTGCACTCAGAGGTTCTCATGGCCATTCAGAAGAACCAAACAAATTTCAGCTCCCAGTGGGAGAATCGTGGTTTGTGGAGAATTGAGGCTTGCCAGAGGAATTTTTCCTCTTCTTGGTCTTGTCCAAGTTCAGAGTTTCACTCAGTTTGGAACAAAAATATGAGGCCCACCTTGTAATCAAATGGAAAATATCAACATCTTAACTTAATCCTAGTGTACTTGAAAGGTCCATGAATGTATCAAGCTTAGTTGAGGTGATTTGAAGATTCCACTAACTCATACTCAGAGCCAACCAAGCTACTTCCTAGCTCACCGAGCTGTTTACATGATGCACCTGAGCTACGTAGGAAACCAAGTTGAATTAGGAAGCTACAGTGAGTTGTTTGTAAAACAAGTTGGTTTTGAACTCTTGACCAAGCTAAGAAGTCATGAGAAAGATATTGAAAATACATGAGTTACCTATTACGAGGCAAGTTGAATAGAAATAACTGCATTCAAAGAGGGATAGAAATGGATTTAATACCACCAATCAAGTTGCATTTCAAGCTTGTGGCTAAGTTATAACATTGTAGGTGAGCTCGTCGTGCACCGAGCTAGTTTGAACAAGACCGATCCATGCACTAGGTTGCAACATTGACCAAGCTACTAAGATAAAGATGGGCCAAGATAGTTCATTGTGGGGAGGACCGATTTACCATGGAGCCAATGCATAGAAAAGAAAGCGAGTTATTCCTATACACCGAGCTCTGTCAAGAATTGTAGAAAATTTGATCTCAAATCTCACATCTCGTTGGTCTCATTATTGAGTTTTCATAATGTGCTTTAATTTTTCATGTCCAATTCTTCTCTAAAACATTTTATTCCTCGATTTAGTGGTATGTAATTTCTCCCTCCTGTTTGAATGTTTTGAAAATGCCTAAGATGTTTTTTTGCCCTAATTTGAACAAAATCCATGTATGCCCCTTTTTGTGCCTTAGTTTTTTCAATTTTTGCTGTGTTGTTTCTCCTTCGCCGAATCATGCAAAAACTTGAAATTGATCGAATCTCATTTTTGTGCAAGTGTTTCCCCAATCCCAGGCTTGAAAGTAATGTCAAAAATGGTTTAGTTGATTTAAAATTATAAAAATCTACCTTCCTTGTCAAAAATTTTGATTTCTAGGGCATCCGGTGATTTTTGACGTTTTGACGGTCATACGGGCATATTCTACCCGTCAAATTCATCATCACAATATTATTGCAGCGTGGTGGGCTCCTATTGGCTAGGGGTGGTCGGGAATTTTTTCTAACTTGTTGTTTTTGAAATTTTTGGCTAAGGGAAAATTTTGACCCATGGCTCCACCTTTTTGCAATAAGGTGTCTACGTGGCACGTGCTGATTGGCCGAAGGATTGGCAGTGGCAGAGGTTCCTTAGAAATTTTCTTTCATTTTGCAAAATTCTCAAAGTTGATTTTTTTGCCCAAAGGCCTGCATCGAATAAGGAGAGGACACATGTCCACATTTGTAAAAGGTGGAGGGAGGGGCCGAGGAGATTTTTTTAACTTTTGACCTCTATTCTCTGAAAGGTGAAAATGAAAAATTGGCTCTGCCTATCGGATGAAGACACGTGGCACATTTTACAATGTCAAAGGGTGGCACGGGTTAGCATTGAATTTTGTGAATGTTTAAAAGGGTCAAAAGGTAGGAATGGAGACTTAGACCCGCAGCTAATTGGAGAATGCCATGTGGTAGGGATGAATTGGGCTTTCGGGCCCACAGGGGATTTTGTGAATTTTTTTCCAAAATTTAAAAAGGTCACAAATGCATTCCTAAAGGATGGGAGTTCGATCCAATCACATTTTGACATGTGTCCCACCCCATTCAAAGGTCAAAAAGGTATCTCTAAGCTTATATTTTAAAATGACATTGTCCACGTGGAGGGCTGATATTAAAAGTTGATCAAAATCGATGGATACTGTGCATTTGTTCGTTTTGGCCACCATGGGAGCTCCAAGAAGCTTGGATTCATCATTTCTTCATCAAATTGCATCAAACCTTATATGATTTTGGGTCACCTCGGCCTTTTGAGAACATTGGTGACATTTTTATGACCTAATTTGGTGATCTATGGTATTTTTATACATTTTTTCTCGGGCCCGATGTAAAAAACGTGAAAAATGAAAATCAAAAGTTGCAGAGGTGAAATGATGAGGGGAAAAGGTAAAAAATGATAAGTAAAACATGTTGGCATGCCTGAATGACAAAAACATGACCCTGGGATGGATAAGGATCTAAATTTGTGTAATATTTTAAACTTTTTGTGCATCCCTGGCAATATGTGAGTTGTTTTCAGTTTTATGTCATTTTCATGAAAGGATAAGGGTTTTTGTAACAAATTTGATCCCTTAAGAATATTATTTTCTTGGGAAGGAAGACTACATGAGGGAATGAGGTATATGATGCATTTTGGGGAGAATTTTTAAAAGGAGGAGAAAAAAAGAATGTAGAATTTTTCATGGAAAAAACTGGAAGAAATCCATTTCTCTGGAAAAAACCACCTGAGAGTCATTTTCAATTCCATATTGCATCAGATTTCATCATGTTGAGTTGGTTTCAGTTGTAAAGCCATCAAAAAGCTCTGAAATTTTCCAATAACATTCCCCTGCTGATGTATTTGATCAATTTTTAGATTATTTGGTGTTATCTCTTAGCAAAATTTGTATATGCTTATGTTTTAGAATGATTTTCAATTTGTGTTTATTGCTCATGTTGCAATCTTGTTTATGGGATCTTCCTTGATCATACAGGGTATCATTTCTTATCGATGGTTTAATGGCATTTGCAATCTTATATTCAGAAGAGCCTTCATCTCATAGAAGATAAACAGATTTAAAATCATTTTACTGTCCTTGAATATTGAGATTGTTTGTAAACCATTGGGTGCACCTTAGGTCATGATCAAATAGGGATTCTTGAATACTTTGTTGGTATTTTGCTTTAAGATTTTGTGACAGGTTATCAAAGGTTGTGTGGAAGAGTGTAGATCTGGGCCTCCATGTGGTTCACATATCCTAGTTGAAGGAGTATTTTAAACCCATTGAAAAATCTTTGTTGTTTAGGTGTTGCAGATCTCTTGCAAAGGTTCTCAAGGAAGTTGGTAATTCCTAGCTAGTCTTTTCTAAACATCTCCCAACAAAATTTCATTCAAACTAACTCATCCTACCCATACTACCCCTACATTGCATTGTGTGTCAACAAAAGAATACAATCCATTCAAAAAATGCACAAAGCATATTAGGATTTTATCATGTCTCTAGTAGCCTTAGCCTTGTCTTGAAAGCATTTCCATCATTTAGTAGTGACAAATCTTTTGAGTTTGAATAATGGATAATTGATCATGTTTTCCCAAGGACATATCCATATAATGTGCAAATCATAAGGATAACTCCACCTCCTTCATCAAACAAAGGCTGCAATATAGGTTCTCTTACCTTGGTTAAAAGGCACAACCTAGAATAGTGAGGATTAGATCAAAATCCTTTTGAGGTGATACCCACTCCTTAAAATATTGAGTGCTAAAAAGTCAGATAGATGTACTCCCGATTACTACAAATGACACAAAATCATTTATCTTCCTAGAGTGTCTTGTGAGATCCATGATGTTTCTTGAGTTGTGAAGGAGATTTATTTTGGGTACCAACACCGGAGTGGCACCACTGCCGGGGACTTCTTGAAATTTCTTGGTGGTTTTGAAGTATTTGAAGGTTTTGAGCATTAGTGTATTCAAGTTTTTGAGTTCTTTGTATTGTCAAAGATCACCCTATCTTTCAGATTTGCAAGTTTTAAAGCAAGGGTTTTAAGGTCAGCCTACCCTTTTCCATTTCTCAGTAGTTTAGAAACTTTTGTTGCATTTTGTTTGGCTGATTTAAGAAGAAGAAACCTTGCAAAGTTATCAGTATTATCAGGCATTTGAAAAAATTATTTTAGTGCATTCTTGCACAACTGAGGTGAAATTCCTTAGTGGTGACTCCATGCTGATTTGATTTTAGAAATACCAGTGTCTTGAGCTTTCTATCATTTATTTTTGTGCTATTGATCTCTGCAAAATTGGAGGGAAGAAGATCTCTCTTCCTTAAAGACTCTGCTAAGAAATTGTTCTCAGATTTAAGAAAATCAGAGTTGGAAGGGAGAAGAGTTTGGAAGGTGGTTAAAGGTCAGACATTAGGCAAGGATATAGTCATTAGTGAGAGAGATCAACCTTTGGTAGAGGACTATCACTCTTCTTTAAGTGATTCTAATTTAGGAAATTCTCTCATAAACTTGTTTGCCTCAGCTGGTGAAGGTCCTTCTACTGTACCTAGTAAGTTCCTTCTCCAATCTGCACCTTTGTGTTTTAATTCGAATAAAACTTTCTAAGAAAATCAGCACTTAGAGGATACCAGTCTTGTGAATCACATTCTTGAGCCCCAAGGGTATTGTACTCCTCACCAACTTGTTTCACCTCCAAGATCACCCCCACCAAACAATATGGCTCAGCCTAGACCTCCATTTGTTGTTAACACCTTTGGTCCTATAAAATTTAGAGGAATGGATGGTTACCTAAATGCTATCCCACAAGATGTCAGAAATAGGTTGCCAAAATTCCAAGGTAACAATGCCATCACTGGTGATCCGCATCTCAAACTTTTTGATAATATGATGGAATATTTTGAGATAGAGTTTAAGGATGTGTATGTTAAGCTATTTATTCATACACTAGAAGAAGATGCTAGGGATTGGTATAAGGCTCGCTTGATAATTCTATTGATTCATGGATTAAAATGAAAAATGCATTTAGGTTACAATATGGTGACATGACCGATCCTAGATTTCTTTTATCCGAGTTTGAGAATATCAAGAAGAACCCTAATGAATTAGTCCATGACTTCAACAAAGGTTTAACAAAACTTTAAGAATGCTTCTTGTTGGTTTGAGGCCTTGTGATGAATCTTGTTTAATCAAATACATAGATGCATTTGATAAAAAGGAAACCTACTACCTAAGAGACAAGAACCCGACCAACATAAGACAAGCTTTCACCATGGCACTTCAAATTGAGAACAATATCAAGGCTATTGGGAAACCTCTTAAGAGAGATGGTGTAAAATTAATAAACCCTAAAAAAACATTAGGCTAGAAAAGGTGCTGATATAGAAGAGGTTGTGAAGACTTTGGAAGGGGTTGTCAAAGAAATCTCATACAAGTTGGCAAGAGTTGAGAAGGGAATTAGATAGACTTCACAAGGTCATCCTAGGTAGCAGAGCACAAGATAGATTTGGCAATCACTATAGGAATGAGCAAAGGTTTGATGACAAGGGTAAAGGGCTTGTTGGTGGGGGAAATAGACAACCCCAAGCATGTGAAAATAGAGTGGTGTCTGACCCTCTAACTACAAGAGTTGTTGTTGTTTAATAAATTGTTGATATGAATTGGTGTGATAGATGTTTTCTTCCTCATCCTCCATGTGAAGTGGACCAACAAGTTGTTGAAGATGATAATGAAGATGAAGTGGATGATGACATTTGTATGATGGGTAGCTCTTCAAGCTCACAACAAGTAGTAACATCAACAGATGTGATAAGTGCAAGGATTGCTGCAAACTTTTGGGATTGGATAAAGAGGGTACCATTTCTTTCCTCCTCTCAAACTCATGAGGTAGATGTTTTTCAAGCCTTTAAAATTCCTAATAATGACTTTGAATATCTGAGGGCTTTGATGATCAAAAAGTATGATGGTGGTATCCCTTTGGAGGAAGATAGACAATTGTTAATGAATGTTGTGGTTGGTCAAGAGAAAGAGTATAATACTAGAAGTAAAGTTATTAGAGGATCTAGTCCTCAACCCAAGCCAAAGACACCCTTGCTAAAAACCATTCCAAAAGATAATCCTAGAAACTAAACACTTGCCAAGAGCCCTGTTGTCCCATGCAAAGATATCAATCATCTTCATGCCTAGGCTACGAAGAATCCTTCTCCATCCGATGAATATTCTTGTATCCCTCCCAATGTTGTTTTGCCAAAGAGTGTCCCCTATGACATAGCCCAGGTATTAAGCCAAATTAAAGTGAGTGTTCCAATAATTGAGTTACTTAGAATTCCTGAGCATAAGAAGAGAGCATTTGAGTAAGAAGAGAAGATTACCCCAAGCGAAACGTAAATGTTGTTGAGACTCCTCTTAAATCATTGCTGGCCTTGAAACACCACCAGCAATGGAAGATCTTGGAGAGGCACTTGAAGTATATTTGGGAGCATCCTTGGTTGATTCCCAATTGAATGTTGATCCATTATTTACAACCTTGCTCATAAAAGATAGGCTACTTCATAATTGCATGTTTGATTCCAGTGCATCATGTATTGTCATGCCTCTAGAAGTCATGAATGAGTTGGATATCAAATTGTGATTTCCTATGGGAAGTGTACTACCATGGATTCAAGGGAAGTGTCGGTTGTTGGTTGTGTGAAGGTTTTAGTAGTACAACTTGCAGCCTATTCGGGTAAGAACTTAAAACTTGATGTTGTAATTGTTGACATCGCCCGCCAAATGGGGTATGCTTTTGTTAAGAAAATGGGATACAAGTGTTGGTGGTAGTATTCAAATGGACATGTCCTTTGCCACCATGCCCATTGAGGGCAGCCTTGTCAAACTCTATGGTGAAAAGAAGATGTTGCACTTGATTGAAGACCCCAATAACACTTCTTATGAAGTGTTGTTTGCTGATGTAGATGCTAAAAATTTCATTGGTTTTACTGATGGAAAAGAGAACAAGATGGATAAATCAGAGTGCCTTGGTATGGTATGTTCTCTTTGGACCTTGCTATTTGATGGGGCTTGCTCCAAATTTGGAAATGGTGTTGGTATAGTTCTGCTTTCTCCTAGTTTAGAAGAGTATGCTTTTTCCTTCAAACTTAATTTTGAATGCACTAACAATATTACTAAGTATGAGGCATTTTTTTGAGGTTAAGGATTCGCATGAAGGTATGGAGTGAAGGATATTGTTTCCAAGAGGGATTCAGAGCTGGTAGTCAAACAAATAAGGAAACTATATGCTACAAAAAATTAGTGCATGAAACAGTATAAGCATGCAGTTTGGGATCTAATTGAAATGTTTGATTCCTTTAACATTGTTTACCATGATAGAAGTATTAATGTTGCTGCTGATAAGTTGGTTGTACTTGGCTCTAGATTTGAAAATTGTACTATTTCACCTTTTTGTGAATATAACATTGAAGTGCTAATAAGGCCAGTTGTCCCGGATAATGTGAAACATTGGTAGATTTTTGATGATGATGCACAAGTGTTGAGGTTCTTACAATGCCAAGGTGAGTTTTCTGGTCAAAAAATTGATTGGGAGCCAATGGTATGCATGAATGAAGGGAGAGAAACTTTGTTTGACAAGGATATTATACAATTAAAAACAAATACCATTCCTAAAGGTCTTGTTGCACTTGAATCAAATTTTAGCAATGTTGATTGCATCATTAATAGGAACATGTTTGCTTCAAGGGATGTGGAAGAGCACAACTTGGGAACTAAGGATAAACCAAGGAATATTTGGTTGGGCAGTAATCTCAGAAAAGCAGAAAATTAGTCCTATGCCCAACTCTTAAAGAAATATCAAGACTGCCTTGCTTGGTCTTATTCAGAGCTAAAAGCATATAGAGAAGATTTGTTCCAACATGAGATTCCTCTTGAGGCCAAGACTAAGCCATTCAGACAGAGACAAAGGCCTATTAATCCACTTCTCTCCATGAAAATGCAAGAAGATTTGAAGAAATTAAGAGATGGTGGTATTATTCAGCCCACTAGGTATTCATCTTGGGTTGCAAACCTTGTGTCATTAGAAAGAAGAATAGAGACATCAAACTTTGTGTGGATTTTGGGAATCTAAATAAAGAATCCATGAAGGAAAGCTATCCCTTATCAAACATGGAAAATATGTTGCAGCTTGTGACAGGTCAGAAATACTTTCTACTTTGGATGGTTTCTTTGGATACAATCAAGTGGTTGTTAAAGAATTAGAAAGACTTAAGACAAACCTTCACTACGCCTTGAGGAACTTGTGTTTTTGTAAGGATGCCCTTTGGATTGATGAATGACAGAGCCAATTTTGAAAGGAAAATGGATGTTTCTTTTTCTGGTTACATCAATGATTTCATTTTAGTTTATTAAGATGATGTGACTATGTTTTCAAGGCAGCTTGGTGACCATTTGCTGCTATGCACCTATGGAAAGGATGTTATGATGTATATGTGTTGATGGAGATGCCGACATGTGGCACACATCCCCTTATCTTATAATATCATTCATTTATGATTTATTATGCTTAGGAGGTCGGCCTCAATATTGTTCATAGGTTAGAATGGTATAAATAGGGGTTAGAAGGTTGTAGTTAATGATCATATTGAGTATTGGAGTGTTATTGTATGGTATTGGAGGTTACCCCTCGAAGTGGTATCGAAGTGGAGAAGCTATTATATGAGCATATTGTCATAATTTATCTATATTTTGGTGTTCTCTCATGTTATTCTGTTGTATATGTTCTGATTTATACAAGTAATATCCTTACAAGTGGTATCAGAGTAGCGATTTCGGCCAAAATTAGGGCAAAAACCCTAATTTTTTGTTTCAAATATATCTTAAAGAGGGTATAGAATTTTTTCCCAATTTTTGCATCATAATTTTGAAACAATCTAAGTTAGAATATCTGAAAATTTCAGCTCCATTGGATCTGTTTTGTGGATGTTATTGGTGTTTTATGTTTTTCATAAATTCACTTTTTAGGAAGCAAATTGTGGTATTTTTTAGCAAAATTTATATTTTCGGAAAGATATTGAAATTTCAGTTAGGGTTTGTTCTTTGTTTTTTTATCCATCTACCGAAATATTTTCAGAATTCCTAAACCCTAATCATGATCATGGGGATAACAAATTTTTATGGAAATGGTGAGATGGATGCTAAAGAATGGTGGATAAAATTTAAGAATATATATTTCTCATATTTCATGACAAGGAATAGGTTTTCACATTATCTTGGTGGTCCTGCATGGATTTGGTTTTTTGAGTTAAAAATGATAGGAAGGATTGGTCTTGGGAGGAAATGGAACAACTTTTTATGGATAGATGGGACCACAAAGAGGAAGAAGAGTCAAAGGAAGATGATGGGGAAGAATATATTGAAGAATCAAGAGAGAAAGAAGATGAAGAGGAAGGTGAAGAAGATTCAAGGGAAGATGATGGTGCAACATATATTGAAGAATCAAACACAAAAGAAGTTGAAGAAGACTATGAAGAAGAGGAAGAAAAACAAGATATTGATGCAGAAGAAGATATTATAGCTCCCAAGAAGGAAGATACCATATTTTAGTTTCATGGCTGCATTCAAAGGAATAAGATAATTGTTTCCATAAACCCTAACAAAAAGTATAACTTCATCAACAAGGATATGGCTCAACATCTACATATTCAAGAAAGTAATATCAAAGAAGCTCAAGTGAATGGTAAGAAAATTCAAGTTTTTGAAGATTTAAAACTTACTATGGAAAAATATAATTTACATTCAGATTTTTTTGCCTTATATATGGATGGTTTGGATATTGTTCTTGGGTATCCTTGGTTAGAGACATTGGGAAAAATTAATATTAATATGAAAAATAAGTTTATGAATATTTGGTACAAAAAGAAGAATGTCACTTTACAAGATATCGGGGTTAATGGAAATCAAAGAAAATTCAATATAGACCATGAGGATGATTTAGAATATGGAGAAGAAGGAATAAGGATGATTCAAAAGAGGAACATGAAGAAAAAGAAGGAAATGATGATTCATCTACTCAAGAGAAAAATAAAATATCAAATGCAAAGGTGGAAGAAGAAAAGAAAGTTCAGAAATAGGTTGATAAGGTTGAGGATACTACAATTGCAGCATATGGAAATCCACATCAACATGAGAGAAAAAAATCATGGAGATATCCTAGGGCACATCATATTTCCAACCAATATAGATATACAAGTAATTGGAGGAATAATCACTTTATTTATACAGGGGATCAATGGAGCAACAATTATGAAGCATGGAATCCTTATTATGGTTATACATGGAATCCTTATTATGGTTATGCATTGAATCCTTATGTTGGTTATGCATGGAATCCAAGGATGATAAACTATGGTCATGAATGGAATCAGAGTAGCACAATGGAATATGGATATTAGTTTAGATATGTATCATCTACCAGGATCACATATGGATGGATGATCGATCATGGTGCAAAGTGTGTAAAAATTTACAACACACTCATTACATGGTTTCTTCTTATGTTTTGGGGATGAAACATGTCAAGGAGGGAAGGAATGCTATGCACCTAGGGAAAGGATGTTATGATGTATATGTATTGATGGAGATGCCAACATGTGGCACACATCCCCTTATCTTATTATATCATTCATTTATGATTTATTATGCTTAGGAGGTCGGCCTCAGTATTGGTCATAGGTTAGAATGGTATATATAGGGGTTAGAAGGTTGTAGTTAATGATCATATTGAGTATTGGAGTGTTATTGTATGGTATTAGAGGTTACCCCTCGAAGTGGTATTGGAGGTTTCCCCCTCAAAGTGGCAAAGCTATTATATAAGCATATTGTCATCATTTATCTATATTTTGGTGTTCTCTCATGGTATTCTGCTATATATGTTTTGATTTATATAAGTAATATTCTTACATTTGCAACATTTGGAGAAGATGTTGATCAGATGTAGGGAGTATGACATTTCTCTTAATCCAAAGAAGTGTCATTTTGGCATGCAAAAGGCCAAGTTTCTGGGACATATTTTGTCTAAGGATGGTGTCATGATAGACCCTGAAAGAGTGGAGGCAATCAGCAAAGTACCTATCCCAAGAACCAAGAAAGGTATCCAATCTTTCTTTGGCGATCAATTTTATTAGAAGGTTTGTTTCCAATTTTCGAGCTGACTCTTCCAATCACAAGCATGGTAAAAAGGATCAAGTTATTAAGTGGGAGAAGGCTACCATTCAAGCTTTTGAAGGAATAAACGATGCACTTAAGCATGCACCTATTTTGGTAGCTCCAAACTATAAGAGCCCTTTCAAAATCTTTTCTTTTGCCTCTGAAATTACTATTGCTTCAGTTTTGTTACAAAAGGATGAGAATGGAGTTGAGAGGCCTATTGCCTTCTTTAGCAAGGATTTACAAGCATTGAGTTGAAGTATAAAATCATGGAAAAAAAAAAAGCATTTGCCTTGGTGAAAGCAACAAAGATTTTCAGGCCTTATATATTGAGTTCAAAAGTTATTACCTATGTTCCCCACACCATGGTTAAAGACATCTTATCAGACATGGAGATATCAAGCAAGAGATGTAGATGGGTCAAAAAATTACAAGAATATGATATGGATATCCAAACAACAAAGCTAGTAAGAGGTTTGGGTCTTGCCAAGCTCATGGCTGAGAGTAATTTGCAAAATGTAGAAGTGAATCAGCTAGAGGAAGAAAGGGCAGATCTTCTTGAGAGATTGGTGAGTTATGAATGGTACAAGGATGTGATCTTCTACCTCAGACACCTATGCTATCCTAGTCATTTGAATAAAAATTAGAAAAGAGCCCTCAAGCTGGCTTCTCAAAAATATATCATAATAGACCTTGGGCTGGCTTGGAAGAACCCTGAAGGTGTCCTCTTGAAATGCATAATCGAAGATGAAGCTCTCGGGTTAATTTCTAATTTCCACGGGGATTTTGTGGAGGACATTTTGCTTGGAGAGTGACAACACATAATATTTTAAGAGTTGGTTATTGGTGGCCTACTATTTTTAAAGATGTAACCAATTTGGTTAGAAAGTGTGATAGTTGCCAACATTTCTCTAGAAGAATGAAAGCTTCAGGGATCCCTTCCTTTACAACCCCTTTCAAACAATGGGGAATGGACTTCATTGGTGAGATTTCAGATCCTTCTAGTGCTGCTCATAGATGGATCCTTGTGGCAACTGATTATTTTACAAAGTGGGTTGAATAAATTCCATATAAAAGGCAACACACCAAGTGGTAATGGATTTTGATTGAATCATATCATATGCAGATTTGGAGTTCCAGTTAAGATTGTATCTGATAATGCCATGCATTTTAGAGCCAAACCTTTGATGGCAATGTGCAATGAATATGGAATCAATATAACTTATTCTTCAAACTATAATCCACAAGGAATTGACAAGCTGAGTCAAGTAACAAGAACTTGCTCAAGATCATTAGAAGGACCTTGGAAGTGAACAAGAAGAAGTGGGGAGAACAATTGAAGTTTGTAGTTTGGGCTGATAGAATAACTCCTAAAAGAGCAACTAGTAAAAGCCCATTTGAATTGGTGTATGGAACTCAAGCATTGCTGCCCTTACATCTACAATTATCCTCATTTCAGTTTTCTCAACAGTTAGAAGATCAAGAACATGGCCCATATGAATCAAGAATCAATCAGATCATTGAGTTGGATGAAGAAAGAAGAGCCTCTCATCAAAGGCATATCAGATTTAGAGAGAAATTGAAGAGGTTGTTTGATAAGAAGGTCACTCCTAGAGCCTTCAATGTGGGAGATCTGGTTTTGCTATGGGATAGTAGGCATGAAGACAAGGGAAAGCATGGCAAGTTTGATGCATTATGGATGGGCCCTTATGCCATTAACATCAGAATTGGTGAGCACACCTTTTTTCTCAAGGATCTAGATAGGGATTTGTTCTTTCCCCCTCTTTTTGAGGAAACCCGCATTTTGGGTTAACTATTTTGTTTGAAACTAAGTCTCCTTTGTCACAATTTTGTGATTATGAAAGTCTTGTTTTGGATTTCTATTTTAGTTGCATTGGAGATAAGAATGGGACATCTTCTGACTTAAATGTTTTTGGGTTTCTTGCCCTCTCTTCAAATCCTTTAAAATAATTTTGGGTCTCATTAGAAGGTTGCGTTATTACCCTTATACACTAAATTTATAATGGAAGTATAATTTCTCCATTCAATTGTTTTGTGTATAGTTCTTTTTGAATCATGAACTACTTACTCTTTGTATTAAGTTGTGAAGCATTTAAGAGTCTTTAGTCTTGAGTTCATGGATAATTCGAACTTGTTAGCTTACTGTTTTGGGATTCTATTCTTGTTGGATACAATGAATGAGTTCTTGGGTTTCTTTTAAAGAGAGAAAATATATATTCTCTTGGGATCAGTATGTTGTTTTTGGGACTGTCATGTGTCTTTCGTTCTGAACTGAATTGAAACAGGAAATTCATTTGTTAAGTTTAATGAAATGATTAATTATATGGACCTTACCTAATAGAGATACCTTTTCTCTGTCATTTGGATAAGTTCATTACTGAACTCCTCTGCACTCGATTCTCTTATGAGATGGTGATTTCCTTATGGTATGTTGGTCTACCTTGTTCGAATCATTTGTTGTAATGATGTAGAAAGATAGTAGTTAAGTCGGTTCTGCTGATAAGTGAATGCACACTTGTTGATCGACTGTTGTTGACAAAGCCTTGATTTATTTGGATGGATAGGAGTAGGTTTTGTCTCTTGTACTCTATCTTTTGGCTGAACTCAAGTATAGATTAACTTATGTATGGGACTACTTTGATTTGTGAAAGTTGGTTTTAGATATTTGAATGGTAACTTATAATATGCGAAGTAGAATTAGATTTGTAGTTAGACTATTTTGATTTTCTATATCTTCTTGGATTGATATGGAATTCTACTTAGATGTATATCTTAAATGTTGAATTTAAAAGTTGTTATCCCTAAAAGGAAGCTGTTAATTCATGTTATGCACTGATCGCTTTTTCAGATGTTTTGAGTTTGGGTATGGTACATGATAGTTATTTTTATTCTTTCTTAAGATTTAGATGAATCATCCTAAAATGAACCATGCTGTAAACACTTCTTTTGTCTTATAGAAAAGATAAATGTTGTATTCTATTAGGATAGAATTATGAAATAATGGGATGGTAAGATCTATTGTTTGTTTAAAGGTAATTGATAGAATCAATTAAACTTTAAGTTTTAAGAAAAATGTTGTGGATTATATTCTGCTCTTCTCTTAAAAGTGGATCTAGATTTATTATTGTACTTCTTTTCTAGTTGGTATCACTTATGTTATTGTATGATATATTAATTGTCTCATTAAAGCAGAGTTGTTTTAATGAAACAATTAGTGGAATGCACTTCATTTTAATGTTTAGTGCTTATCATGCTTAGTTCATTGAATTGACCCGTGCTAGTAATTTTTGCAGATGGACATCGTAAGTAATAAAAGAAGGTAAAAACTTATATGATGCATTGGCTGATATAAGTTTAATTCATTGTAAAGAATTTTGATTCATTCTTTAGTTGTTTTGAAAAATAAAAGTTGTATACCTTTTTGAATGAAGGCTATTGTTATGCAGTATGCCTAAAGTGCATAGTATTGTAAATATATAAGTTTATAAAGATGAATTGTGAGTTGAGATTTACTTGCGTTGGTTGTGTAAATTATCTCATACTTTATAAAGGAGATGGAAGTTCTATCTTGTTGATATTCTTCATATTGTTATATGCTTATCTGGTTATCCTTTGATAAGATGGATAAAGGGAATTAGTTCAGTTTCCCTTATAATGATGCAACTTGTTAAGTTGCATAAGATGATGTTTATTATCTAAACAATATAACATAGTAATGTGATGCGTAATGAACATGCAAAGTAAGAACTATGGGTATTGTGAATGATAAATCCTAACACTTAATCATTTAGAGGAAGAATCTTCCTCTCTTAAATGAATGTAAACCAAAATGGATTGGTGATATGATTGTAAATCATAGGACTTCATTTTGTATGAAGTCTACTTTAGTTGGACCTATGTGGTTGCTAAACCTCCCTGAATGTTAAATTACAATATTTTGAAACTTATGATATTGCTGTCCTATTTTGGTTAACTACTTGTTAAACTAGTAAGCAAACATTAAAAGCAATCATGAGTTAAAGGAAGTTATTTAATACTTAATTGATTCAAGTATAGAATAAGAACTTAAGGAGTGTTGGATTAGGGTTTAACAAGATTGCTGTAATCGGTGTATTAATCCAAATTAATAATTTATTAATAACCTCCTTGGGGTATGTACATCTTGATGAGGTAGTTTCTGTAGGATGTTGGCACACACCAACTACAGGGTTGTACCTTCAAGAAGACAAGGGTATTCTCAAGGATACCGCATTACAGTTGACATGTGGCAACACCCTTCTGCATTGATCATCTAGATCTACACACAAATAAGGACTTGAACTTAGTTTCTCTCTAGGTCAAGTTAGTGGCATGTTTAGGATAGGCTAGTAGCTTTCAATGGCTCAGGGTACCTTGGCACATTTGGTTGACTTAGGTCAACCGAGTATGCCTATATACCCTAAGACATTGTGAGCATCTTCCTATAATAAATCATGTCTCTAACCAGAGCTAGGGTTAAACCTTGGACAAGTGGACTGATGGTAGTCAGTAAAGACCATTCTAGATAACAGAGGAGTGAGGTGAAGGATGTATTCCGAAATGATGAGTATGCCGTCTAGGAATAGTGACATAAACAATATGTTGAAAATATTTGGCCAAAGTATTGCAAGCTGCTGGTTGTGTTGTCCTATGTCACCTAGTTTAAAGCAACGTGATGTTAGATGAATATTGGTAACAAATATTTAGATAGGTTCTTTAAATAGATCACTCAAGTACCTAGTTTCGAGGTAGGAAAACCAAGTATACAAAGTATATGATAAGTATCCAATACTTAAAGTCAACATAAATAAATTGGTAGATCAAGTTAGTCATTTACAGTCATTTGCATATGGTTATCTATTATGAGATTGATTGGCATGGAATGTGTGTTTTAAATGATGTTTTATTTAGAAACAGAGAACATTATGTAAAAAAATAAATAAAAAATTTTTTTCCTTGTTTCTAAAGTCTTAAAATGGGAATGTTACATAAGTAACGGAGATTTTTTCCAAATGGAGGAATCTAACTTCTGGAACAAGGTGGAAGTAATAGCCTTCATTCTATGAATCCAAGGCCTATTGAGAATCATATTATATTTTTTTTCCTTGTTAATGATGTAAAATTATGTTAAAATAGTTTTCATTGAGAGGGATACAAGAAGAACTATAGTCCCAATTGAAGTAGTCTTAAGGCTATCATGCCCTCACAACTTCTACAAGAAAGAGAAAGGAACCACATTCAAAACAGCCCCGTCATCAATCATGTTACCAAAATATTGTGTAACATTATTAAATTAATTGTAATATTATTAATAATAAGTTTATACAACTCATATTAATAATATAGTTGATAGTTGTGTGTGAGTGAAGTTGTTGAACAAACAACTCACGTAGCTATTTTGGTGTGTGAGATAATAAAGGGATGTTAGAGATATCCTAGGGATAAGTTTGAGAGATTCATGGAGAGTGATATGAGGGATTAAATATGAAGTTGGACTTCACCTTTGTTGGAGATCAAACATTATAAAATGTAACCTCTATCTTTTTAATTGATATCCCGAATGAATTTAATTTCTATATTTTATTATTCAAGTGCTTTTATATTATATTGTAGTTCTTATCAATCTCTCTTGATGCAATTGTTATAAACCCAAACTTGTAGGTATAAAGCAAGATATACTCTTTGGGCTATTTCAGCGTTAGATGACATCTTGCTTATATAAAAACAAACCCAGTATCCCTATCACTTTTCCTAGAGGATGAATGTAAAAGTCAATACGATTGATTTGAGCCCATGGAGGAGGCGTAACATGGATTAAATGACCAAGACCTAATGCATCTAGCAATGCAGAATGATGTGTGGGGAATTCTTCAACAAATATAGAAATGAAATGTGAGAAAAGGTCTTGTTCAAATATGAAATCAAATCATAATCCCTAAAGATTTTGAGAAGACTATAGGAGCATCATATTGAAAGGGGGATGAGTGGAAAGGGGTTGGGAAGTGTACTCCATCATCCAGTTATTACATCAATTTCTCGGTTCAACTTCTAACTCAACTAAACCCAAAATATTTATATCGTTGTTTGGGATGAGGTTAGGGGAAACTTGAGAGTTATCTAAAGTTGAGGCCTCATGAGGTTTAGGGAATGGATCCTAATGAATACCATTGTTTACTTTTAAAGGATCTACTTTACTATCCTCATGAGGTTTAGGGAATGGATCCTGATAAATTCCTAGGATTACATTATGAGGTGCAACAGTCTCATATAACTCGGTTGTGAGGTTATTTCAGAATTTACTAAGAACATGTCTACAAAGAAATGCCTTTGATTATCGGGGTTTCTTTCTATGAATTTTTGCAATCCCTACAAGTTATAGCATCATGACCAACAACACGATAAAAACTACAATAAAGATTGGGGTAATAGTCTCTTGGCCTTTGGTTTGAGTTTTGCTATTGATTATAACCCCGATTATAGTTTTGAAACTGGTTGTTATAACCATAGTTTGCTGCCCCTTGGCCAAAGTTTTGGTATTGATTCGGGCCTTGGGTTTGAGCCTATCAAAGAGGGGGAGGGTTGACATCAACCACATTGAAAGAGGAAACATAATTGGGGACTCTTTTATTTTCTATGTTGTTGTTGTTATTGCCATTATTTTTGAAACAAACATTATTTTCTTGGTCGGTAACACCATTTGTGTGCACTCCTAAAAGGATTGGGGGATTGGGCATAAAAGATATTAGAAAAATGAATATGGCCTTAATTGCAAAAATGGGTTGGAGAATGCTATCAGAGGAACAACCATGGATTGAACTCATCAAGGCTAAATATCTTGAGCAACAAACAACTTTCTCCTTCCTCCATGTAGAACAACTTCCCCATGGTTCCATTTTCTAGAACAACTTGATTCTTGCCAGGAATTTTATCAAGCAAGGGTGTAGATGGAAAGTGGGAAATGGCAGAGACATCAATTTTTGGGGTGATAATTGGTCTAATCTTAGCCTCAATGATAGATTTGGTGCAACTAAGGAGATTCTTGAACAAAAATATGGTACTAAGGTCATTGATTACATGGAAATTGATGGAAATAAAAAGAGATGGAAACAACTCTCAGTGGATGGATTTGATTTGAACTCGTGTTGTCCTCTCTTCAAGAGCAACTGGACCTCATCCCCTTGAATCAGGTGGAAGTCAAAGATGAAATTATATGGCACAAATCTAGAGATGGGGACTATACGGTTAAATCTGGATATAATTCTTACTTTGAGAATACCCAGAGTGAATTTAATTGGAGCAAGATTTGGATGACTGAGTTAACCCCTAAAATCAACTTTTTCTTTTGGCTTGTGCTCAGAGGAAGAATTCTTACTAATGATAACCTGATAAAGAAAGGGTTCATAATGCCTAATAGGTGCCACCTATGCAAAAAAGATTCTGAAGATATTAAGCACCTTTTTATCCACTGTGATTATGCTACCATGATTTGGAGCTATGCCTTTTCCAAGTTCAATGTTTTCTGGATGGTGCCTAAGGACTTCATTCAATTTTGGATCCAATGGAATCCTCCTTTTAAGCATTGTGTTGTGAGAAGACTTTGGAAACTGGTCATGCCCCATATTATCTGGAGAATATGGAAAGATAGGAATGATATCATTTTCAGAAATAACAAACAACATTGCAAGCTCAGCTTTGTTAAGATTGGGCATGTTGTTAAAGATAATATTGGGAGATTCAAACCTCCCAAAAATAAGAAATATCATGAAGACAAAGAGTATATTCTATCCAATTGGAAGATAGGAATTGCTAGTTTGCAGATTAGGAATACCTCAAACATTGATAGGTCTTTGATTCATTGGATTCCTCCTAAGAGAAACTGGCATAAACTAAACTTTGATGGTGCCTCCAAGGGTAATCCTGGTTTTCTGTTGGGGGAGGTGTTATTAGGGATCATAAAGGTTGTTTAGTTGTTGCTTATGCTGGTAAAATGGGGATTCAGATGAATCATTATGTTGAAGCCCTAGCTGCTCTATGGGGGCTAAGGATTGCCAAATATTATGATATACAGAACTTAATTTTGGAAGGGGATTCTCTTAACATCATCAACCATCTAAATCAAACTTCTCCTCCTAGCTAGACTATCAAGGACTTTATTTTGGAAGAAAGAAATATTTGTCAAAATTTCAAGAATATCATCATTAGACATACTTATAGGGAGGGGAATAAGGTTGCGGACACATTGGCTAATGTGGGCATCAATAATAATCTTACCATATGGGATAATGAAAATTACATCCCTAAGGAGGTTCAAACTAGCATTAATGTGGATAATTATGGGATTACATATGTGGAGTAATAATAATAATGACATGGAGTGGGCCTTAGTGGAGGTGAAAGATCACACATGTGTGAATTATCCTCCTTATTATGGCCACATTAATGCCATTGAACCTGCTTGTGAGTGGAAGGAATTTCAAAAATGGGACAGACATAAGGAAGAAATAGATTCAAATGAGGGTTTTGAGCAGAAAATTTGCAGGATTAGCAGGAAGAAGAAGAAAATGGGAGGGGCACCGTGTCAATTGGAGCCATGTTGTGATCCGCCTAGAAGAATAATGAGGAACTTTGGAACCTCTTGCACAAGGGAGGCATCTCCAATTTCATTGAGCACATTCAGGGTCATGATCAGAACATTTTGGTTCATTTTTCTATGGATTGGAAGGATAGAAGGGTCAAATATGGTGGCCACCGTGTTACTATCAATGAAGAGCTGATTGCTGAGGCTACATGCCTAGAATTGGAGGGCTATCATTTTTTTAGTAAAAGGATTGACAGGGTTGCCGAGGCCAAGAAATTATTCGACAAGGGTGAGGAGCTTGACTTTGTTTTTATGGGCATAAGGGTAAGTTCTATTCCCAAGCCATATGATGAAGTGACAAATATGATGGTTAGATATATTTCTTTGGAAGGGCGTTATAAAATGGTCCCTGTTAAACACCTTATCTTTTAAAACCATTTTAGAAGGAATTTTGTGGTCTGCTTCCCACACTACCTGCTCAATTCCCTTCAGCACTTTGTTCTGGACTTTCAAAAGCACTCCCATGCTATTCCTTTGCACCAGGGCCTTATCTTCCTATTGCACAAGCTTTGTGTCTCCAAGTTCCCTGGCTTCCCAACTACTCCTAGTGATCCACACACTACCACCTCCTCTGCTCCTACTCCCATTCTAGACACCCCTTCCAAATCCAAAACCAAGAACCCCAAGCTTTCAAAAACTGACACCCCTCACACTGCCTGGATTCTCAGAAGCACCAAAGAGTTGGAGGTTTCTCAAAACTTGCTACATATCAACAATGTTGGTATTGATATGGCCCTGCATCAGGAGGGGAATCATGTGCCTCATAGATTGGAGTCTCTGGAGAAAGAGATGAAGCAACTGAAGAAGGACCTTTAGCGTATGGAAAAGCAGAAAGGAAAAAGAAAAATTGATGAAGATAATGACATTGGAAAGGATCAGATTGCTGATATTTATAAGAATCGAACTCTCTGGATAGTAGACTGGGGAGAGCTAAAGATAGACATGATCACAACATGGCTATCTTCAAAGCCATAAGTGACTTTTTAGAGCAGCAAGTTCAGAGCATTGCCATGCTTAGTGGGATCCCTGCCACTATTTGGGGGAATGATAAAGAGAGGAGTCTAACCATCTCACAGTTGAATGCTTTGACCCAATGCACATCACCACATTGGCATTGTTCACCTTGCTGCAAATGATCCAGTCCAAAATTGAAAGAGCATCCAAGAAGTAAACTCACTTGGGTAAGGAGTTGTTTTAGATGTTGATCTTTTGTGGTCTTTTTGTTGTGACTTTGCTACTTTTTTTTGTTCTATTGTAGTCTATGTCCTTTTTGTTTCTTGTTTGTAACTATCTCTTGGTTACTTATGGTCATAGTGTTCTATCTAGATTTTGATCCTTTTTGTCACATCTACATAGTTATATCTGGCTATTGAGCCCTTTTTGTAACAGGGTATAGTCCCTTTAAAACTATTTACCAATAATAAAAAACACCATTCGTGGTAGACTTGTGGTTATAATTCAAGACTTTAGGCCCTTGATTATTGGCTCTGTTGTTTTGATGTTTTACATTGTTTTGATTAGGGAAACCAATTTACCATTGAGACCATAAGTCTTACGCCTACTATAGATAGTGGCTTACTCAATTCAAAGCGCACCTTCTAACACTTCTTCATAATTATGGAAAGGAAAATTTTGGACTTCCTCCTTGGTCTCTGTTAAGTGAGTGAAGGAAGAGATCAAAAATTCCATTTGGTCCATGTTAGGTGCACTTGCAGAGGAGTAAATAACTTGATGCCATCTCTAGATGAAGTGGGTGGAAGTTTCATTTTGTTCCTTCCTGATATGTAAAAACTATCTAATCCATGTTCGTAGTAACTTGTTCATATCAAATTCCACGATGAATTTAGAAACAAATTTTTGATGGAATGTATAAAAGCTTCTTAATCTGATAGTACCAATCTAAAGTGATTCCCTCAAGGGTATTTGGAAATATATTAGCTAGTACAACATCCCAAGATAGCAATTCCCTTATGGTAGTAGAGTAGGCCTTGATATGAGCGTTTAGATCTCCCTCCCCCTTAAACTTGGGGAGGTACGGTAATGGCCGTGGGAGCATGACACCTTGTATAGTGAATTCTAGAGGTTATTTTAGGTACTTAGATTATGTTCACATTGTGTAAGATTTTACCATTGAAGCTCCTTGATGAGGCGGAGGAGGAGGAGTTGGATAGGATGCATTGTAGGCATTGGTTTGAATGTATGGGGCTTCTTGATACAACACATAAAGGATTAGCTAAAGTATACATGTCCATATAATGGGATGTTGAGTACATATGCAAGTAAGGAGTAAAAAAACTAGGATATCGGCTAGTGGGCGTAAAACCAGAGAACATTACATTGCTATGAGGAACGACATTTGAGAATGCACTTCTGGTAAGCCCCTACATAGGATAAGTGTGATATGGATGAGGAACCATCCCTAGTGTGTCAAAACCCATGAGAAGATCACCAATTTGATTGAATGGATAACCTTGTTACACATGATGTTAAATTGGTTGTGTTAGCAGGGGTGTATCCCTTATTGTCAATAGGATACCCTATGTTCTTCCCTATTGCATAAGTTGCTTGTGAAGGTTGGGCATTCTATAGTTCTCTAATCCTCCCCACTAAAGTAGAAATCACACCATGGGGTGAGGATTGAGTTCCTTGTTTTGGTGTATGTTGTGTACAGTTTGGTTGAGAGGACACATGATTTCCTATCATGAATGGTAGGATAGGTAAATAGGATTCCGATAGATAGCTATAGGAGAATCAATGACATATAATGGGTAGTGTGAGTTCCTAATAGCTAAGTTGATTCAAAGGGGAATTAGAGGCTATGTACGGGTAGTGTAAGTTACCTATTGTTTGATTGTATTTTTTGGTTTGTTTGCTAAACTACGTTGAAAGATTCATTTTAAATAATTAAGAAAAGTAAATCTATCTTGAATAAAAGACAAATGTGTTTTAATATTTAACTAGATAAATTCATTCCCGATTAATTATCCAAAATGAAATGAACAATCTAATCTATTTTTCTGAAAGAAATAAGATGAAAACAAATAATTAAACAAACATTAAGATTTATCTACTCTAAATTGATTAAAAAAAGTGAAATCTACGAGACAAGGGAAATTTATTCTAAATTAAATAAAATCTACTTCTACACTAAATAAAATAAACAAGGAATAACCGGATGTGGCTATTCCTCCGTTCAAGATATGAAGGTTAAATTTAATCTAAACACCAATATTTTCCAATTTGTAGTTGTGGATTTTCTACTTCTTCTAATTGCCTCACCTCAAAATCACAAGAATAAATAAAGCTTCCTTCTTCCTTTGAGATTACCTCATTAGAGAAATGAATTACAAAGAAAAATACTAAGAAAGAAGGTACAAAACAAGATCATAGATATAGAAGATTCCTCAAGATTATTTTCCTAGTAGATCCACTGAGGATAAGCGGGGAAGAAGTTTGTCACTGGAAGATTATTCGTATGCACTTAAATTTAATTAATATAGAAAATGAAATCTACAAATGTTCTAAATGAAGAAATAAGGAAATTAATGTACATGAACTTCCTCTCGAATCCTTTCCTAGGAAAATCCACAGGGGGAAAATTCGAGAGGAAAAATCAATGAAGCTTCTTACAGGAAAATGAACAACTATGAATTCTACCCCTTTAAAACAAGCTATATTTCTTCTATTGATATAATGACAAATATCTATTCTAGATTAAAAGCTTTGAAGATAATTAAAATGAAATCCCAACCTGGTTATCATAGAAATGAGACGATTCCCAAGCATGGTTATTCTTCTCTATCCCCTCAGCTTCATTTCATGAGATGAATCCAATTGGTCCAAGGAGCAGTGCTGGTTGGTTGTAGAAGAAATTGTAAAGATGTTGGAGTAGACTGGTTGTAGGCTAGTTGGTCACAAATGCAGGCGGGAAAGCAAAAAGTAAAGAACTAATTTTAGAAAGAAAGTAACGATGTAATTAAAATCAAGAATCTCTAACCAATGCTTTGGGAAAAGATTGGTTTTTATAGAAAAACAACAGGGAAGAAGTACAACACACTTGAAATCGAGAAATTCTAGATCATCCTTGAAAGGGAAATCAACATTCTAAGAATAGTAAGGAAGAGGAGTTCCATACGTGTCCAACAAGCTTAAAATTAGGGAAATGACTACAAAATGCACAATAAAAATACTCACAAGATTGCAACATGCATTCAAAACATGCAGTTTGGAGTCTCAGATTAAAGTGCACAGAACCAATGGTCTACAAAGATTGGCGATTACGATGCAACCTTTGTGGCGGTTGTGTGATCAAGAGAGAAAATAATAAGGAAAATAATTTAAAAACATTTGCGAAAGAAATAAAAGCTAAGGAACTAAGAAATAATGAAAGATAATTCATATAGGCATGTTGTAGAAAAAGAAATGGGATCTAGACCTCAAAAGCATTTGTTTTGGAAAAGAAATTTATCATCATAGGGATTTTTACCATTCTCGTTAATGTAGAATTGTGCAATTTTAGGTGCGTAAATTCCCATTTCTTCTTTTCACTTGGAAGAAGATGCCATGTAATGGTATTGTTTGTAACATTCCCATTTTAATACTTTTAGAAAAAGATTTTTTTGCACGATTAATGTTCTCTGTTCTAAATACATAATTTAGAACACACATATCATAACAATCATTCTTATAACAAATAACCATATGCAGCTGTAATGACTCGGTGTACCACCGATCTATTCATTCCATGACTCGGTGAACTACCGATCTATTCATGTGTAACTTTGAGCTTGAAGTTTTCTACTGAACACTTCATGTTTGTGGTTCTCTTACCCTATTTTAGGTTTTGAGTGCTCTACCCAAGGAACCTATCTGAATAATTATTACCACTATTCATCGGCATCACGATCCTTAGACTAGGTGACATAGGACAACGCAATCAATAGCTTGCGATACTTTGGCCAAAGATTTATAACATATTATTCGTATTACTTATTCCTTGACAGAATACTCGTCAATCTAGAATACACCCTTCACCCCACTCTATTGTTATATAGAACGTCTTATACTGACCTCTGTCAGTCCCCTTGTCCCAAGTTTTCACTCTGGATCAGGTTAACATCATAGTTCACGTTATAAAGATGCTCTTAAAGACTAGGGGTAAGTTGACATACTGGGTCAACCGAAGTTAACCCCATGTGTCAAGGTACCCTGAGTCTCAAAGGGCTACCTCATAACCTGACTATGGTCCTAACTAGTCCCGGAGAGAAATCTTGATCAAGTCTCAGGTGTGTAAATCTTAACGATCAATGCAGAAGGGTGTTGTCACATGTCATTTGCATTGTTGTATCCTCGAGAAGATCCTAATCTTCTCGAAGGTACAACCTTGCAGTTGACGTGTGTCAACATCCTACGAAATAGCCTCAAAAATATGTACATACCTCCAAGAATTTACTTACGTTAAGTTATATTTGGGTTACAGGTCCACATAATTAGGTAGCCTTCCCTAACCCTGAGTCCAACACTCCTTAAGTTACCTTTTTGTAAATAGGGTTTAGTTTTACAAAAGGGTTTTAATTAGTTTAAGATTGTTTCCTAGTTTTCGGTTGGTACCTAACAACCCTTTAACCAACAAAATAGGGCAACAACCACCTAAGTTTCTTCATTTAGAAAATGACTAATCCAACAAAGGAAATGTAACAACCTTACAGGCTGAAACATATTATACTTAGTACCGTTAAGTCTTAACGATTTATTACCATATATAACTTTTATAATTAATGCATTACGAGAGGGGAAAATTTTCTTCCTATTCTAGTTACATTTTAGGGCATAGTTCACTCTCAACGTTCCCTAAAAATGCAGTGATCTTATTTACAATTTTTAATCACAATCATAAGTTATCAAGAATCACTAATAAAAAATGTAGTATTCAGCCATATAATTAGCTATGGCTTTCTTAAGAATTCATCAAGATTCCATTGTATAGAATAATATGAATGCACACTCATTCATATAGATAATAAGAAGATCATCCCAACAAAGTAAGTTACACAACCCACATAGGTAATATCTCACTATTTCATTCATTCATTTCCAAACCTATACAATTACAACTTATGCACTTCGGCATACTTTAAGACAATAGCCTTCAACAAAAGAGGTAACTTTCTTCCATAATACAATTTGGAAATCAAATCAGAATTCTTTATAAGAACCAGATTAGAACAGTCAATGCATCATATTAGATGTTTTCTGCCTTTACCACTTACGATGACCATCTGCAAAAATTGCTAGCACAGTCAGTTCAATGAACTGAGCATGATAAGCACTAATCCTTAAAACAATTGCATTCCACTAATTGTTTCCATTAAACAATCCTGTTATAATGACATCAATTACTTCATACCTTCTATTTAAAGTGAAGCCAAGTATAGGAGTCCTAGTACATTGTTAAAAACAAAATGGATAGAAGGAATAACCTATTCTTCCTGTCCTAAATTTAAAGTATAATTGAATCCAACAATTACTTCACAATCCCAAATCATGATACACTCTGGGTTTTCTTTCTACCAATTACAATACGACTTTATACCATAACTCAAGTTACAGGCATAATTTCAACTTAATCTATTTCAGATGATTCATCTTATACAAGAAAATAAGAAGGGACAATCTGTATCTTAAGTACCTAACCATCCAAAAACCGAGAACAGTGTAAATCATGTTTTAATCAACTCTTATTTAAAAACTAAACCATTTTAAGGTATACATCCAATAGGTTCATATACAAGCAATTTGAGCAAAGAATGGATTACTGCCACTTGCAAGTCCACCTAACAAACTGCCCTTAACCTTATTATACTAATTTTCAATCAATGATAAGTATGCAAAACATTAGCTACAGGATTACCTTTTTGCAAGAAGATAACAAACGAGTTCTAAATCAAGATCTTAACACTGCTAATAAACGAAAGGAGTCTTCCAAGTTAAGATCTCACCACTTACTATTTCTTTCCACTTAATTTTAACAGTTCTGTCATCCCATAACCATACTGTTGAGTTCCTTATAGAATTCTAAAGAAGAGCACATTATCATTCCAAAAGAGAGTATAAACACTTTCATATTTTTGAAACCCTTTAACAATTTTCCTTTTCAACTCAGAGGAAGAAAACAGAGAAAATCAAAACACTATTGTAATCGAGTTCAGAACTACATTAACTTCCAAGAAGTAATATACATTCTCTAGTCCAATCAGAGAAGGAGAAGATGAGTAATTCAAACACTTAAGTTCAACCAATAGCTCAGGTCAGGTAGAGCCACCTTAAGAGTTTTCCAATAGATCCCTATAGGTTCTACAACTATACATTCAACAAAAGCCAATAACATTTTTTTAACATAAAACGTTATAAACGATCAAAACTCAGACTATAATCCTGGTCTAATAAAACAGTCTACATTTCATCCACTACTCGAACCATTTGAGTTTAAGGTCAAGTTAGGGTAACTTCCCATTACCCTCATTTGCCAATTGATCAAAAATTGAATCATTCTAACCATTGCACTGTTTGGTTGCTATTTTATTTCAAGACACCAAACCAAAAATGCATGTACAGAATTAATAATCAAATTCTAAATATAGATTCAACAATACCCAAAAGCCACACTATTCATACCATAGTAGTGAATAATGCATTATCAGTCAGAAATAAATAGATCTTTCAGTTGCATTTAAAACATTTCAACCCTAATTCCAACTTCAAAGGGCATGCAATAGCTGAACGTTGATAAAACTTGTCGACATTGAAGTCATTTTTAAAAGAGTTTCCAACATCGTTTAACACAGCCAAAAGAAATAGATTTCACAATCATCTCAAGGTAACATTAAACATAGTCTTATCTTACCCAAAACATTAAACATAATTTCCATTAATGCTTTTCCAAGATTAACCACGAATTTTCCAGGGAAACAGAGCTCATCCAAGTACATTTCCTCCGTGCATAACCGTGTTCCTAATACTCATGATTAATCACAAAAACAACAGTTAAACCATATACTGCCTTACTCACAGTACCTACAAACATAAGAACATTCAAACCCTTTCGAAATAAGAGGTACAGGCTTAAACCTCAAGCAACGTTTCCAAATCATGCAACTAAAATAGTAAAGTTTCATAGAGTACACCAACAATCCATCCACGAAATCAATTACCTATTTCCTTGAACATGGACCTGTTACAGTCATAGTTCTTACGGCGAAGCAAACAATCAGTTGTTCCAATCATAACCGAGACAGTAAGGAATTACCATGGTGTTTAAAACACGTAATCATTTAAAATGTTTCTTTCCATGGAGCCAGTTTCTAATCTAACAAATCAGTCAGATAAGAATTTACAACACTTCCAAATGGATAGCAAAACTCCAAGTTTAATCCACAAAGCAAGGGAACAAGAATAATGAAGCAGGTTTCATTCAGGACCCAAAATTCCATGTTCAACCCAGAACCCCAAATTTACATAAAACCCATAATCATTGTTACCAGCCAAGCCAAAAATGCACATATATCATCAGAACAGAGTTGTTCTAATGAAAACATTTAAAGGAAAGCAAGATTTTAATAGTTAGGGCCTATCATGCCTGATAGTGTCACTAAAAAGTCGAAGAAGACCTCTGGATGCACTCACCCCTTCTCTTCTTCTTCCACGAAAGATTAAACAACAAAATATTGCTACCTCCATGCCTTATATATTCCGCACGACACAGAAGTAAATTTGAAACTTTCAAAATTTCCATGCAACGAAGAGTAAACTGTTGGTTTGAAAAACTAGTACTCATGTAGAGTGAAAAATAGAATGCATGAAAAAAAAACAACCAAGAAAAATTCCATTTGCATGCCTTCCAAAGCAATCGAGCTCGAGAACCTATGTAAATTAATTGCATTAAATTTCTTTCTCCCACCCGTTTTCCATTGCCACCGACCGCCAAAGTTGGCGAACTCCAAATTAAAATAAACAAAAGTTTCCATTTTTAGAGATGCTGCCACGTAAGACCCCTCTTACCAAATTAACCTCCGCTAACCTTGGCAGCACTCCCTATCCTTCATCCTTATCCTTTCCTTAAATGCCATAGAAACCACCGCCCAAAACTTGTGACCCTCCTTAGGTTCCTTTTCATAGCATTAGTTTAGGATAGGTTAGTGACTTAGGTTAGATCATAGGTAGATTTATTCTTAATGCCATAGGATATAACATTATTCACCCACCTTAGAATTAGGTTTAGATAACCCTTAGGAATATCAAACACATAATTTAGGACTAGGCTAGATTAACTAACCTTGCAACAATAAGTTATAGCTTAGGTTAAAAACTAATAACCTTACTGATTCTAGTTTAGGTCCACTAGATAGGATTAATCAGTAAATAGAATAAAACATTCCTGGATCAGATTCAAATTTTGCATTAGGTAAATTATCTTTAGATGGAAAACTTACACATCTTACCTGGCTTAAGGTCTAGGTCCTTTCTGATGCTAAGATGACTGAAACCAGATTCCAATTGTAATGATCTGCTAGGGTTAACCTCTAGAATCCAACAAAACTTTCCTCAACGGACATATTTTATATGCAGGAGGTTTAAAAGAACTTGTACATTCAAAGTTCAGTCAGACTTAATAATTCATGAAATTTCAATACATAATTGTTCATCCCGAATATAATTAAAACATTCCTTGGATCAATGCAACTAATCTAAGGATGAGTCATAGAGGTAGATAAATCCACAATCTTCCAGAAATCAGATTGCACTCATATGCGAGGGATGAAAGAAAAAGAGTCCAAGCATATTCCGGTTCAATCAAAGATCTTAAGAGTAGAAAAGACATAACCAAATCAAGCATGAATTCCCAAAACCAAAAGAACATATCCTCATATGGGAAAATCACATATCAACACTTGAATGCAAAGGAGAAAGTAACAATAGTTTAGGGTGTTACATTGTTAGTATTTAAAAGCTCATATATGAACCATACCGCCATGGTTCACATCTCTCATTCTGGAGTGGTTTATCCGATTACGTATGATGAATTCACATTTGTAATCACATAGAATACTTGTTCGATGAATTTTTCAAGAGCTTTATCATTAGTGTCCTTAAGGAGGAAATACAATAAGAAGTCAAAATGTTTAAACCCAATTTAATGATGGTAGGATTAGGATTAGCCCAATTGATAGAGGAAAACATCACAACACAATTCCAACCTTCCGGTTTCACTTCATTCAAAAATCCAATCACTTAGTGTGCTCCCATAGTGCCTCCCTCAAAGTCATCCCCTATCAAGTGTCTCACTGAAGCAAAAATACAAGAGCACAAAGAGAAAGGCCTATGCTACAATTATGATGATACATTAACTAGAGGGAATCAATGCATGGAATGAAATTATACCTCCTTGATGTTTAATCACGCCCAAATTAGACAACTATGAAGATGCCAAAGAAGTCCAAGAAGAATATTTTCCATAGGATGAAACCCCTCCTCAAGATTCTCAACTAGAGATCTCACTTCACGCCCTGAAAAGAGTCACCACCCCTTAAACCATGAGGGTAAAAGGGTATTTCAAAAATATTCCTCTAACCATCTTAATTGATTTAGGTAACACACATAACTTTATTGATCTAAGGCTGGCCAAACAAGAAGATTGCTTTGTTTACCCTTATTCTAGATTTTAAGTTATGATTGCCTATGGTAATACATTTCCTTATAAGGGAAAAATTTGTAATGTTCGTATTGCAATGGGAGATTATAATCTTCACTTTGACATGTTTTTCCTACCCTTGGGTGGATGTGATGTCATTTTGGGAGCTCAATGGTTATGCACACTTGGACCCATCCTATGGGATTTATATGAACTATGGATGTAGTTCTCTAACAATGGGAGAAAATACACCTTAAAAGGTCTTTCTATAGGCTCCAATAGTATTATTAGTTCCCATCATATGGAAAATATTTTGAAGAAAGGATCACATGGGGTCACTGATCAATTTTTTCTATCCAGTTGAATCCACCTACTTCTACCAAAGCATTCATGCATATTGATAAGCTATCTTTGACAAACATGCTCATGTATTTACCGAGTCCAACATATTTACACCTTCACACCCATAATATCATTATATTAATATCCTCCTAGGAAGTGATCCTCCCAACATTCAGTCTACAGTACCTTTTTTTACAAAAGATAGAAATTGAAAATCTCGTTCAAGAACTTCTTAAGGTGGGATTCATTCACCATAGCACACTGTATCCCTCTCTAATTTTACTTTTCCATAAAAGGGATGGATCATGGTTTCTTTGTGTTGATTTTAGTTAACTCAACAAGATTACTATCAAGGAAAAGTTCCATATTCCAATCATTGATGAGATTCATGATGCTCAATATTTCACCAATTTAGATCTCTCGCTCAGTGTACTACCAGATTCTCCTTTATGAGGAAGATATTATGAAAACAACCTTCCACCCTCATGATGGTCACTATGAGTTTTTTATGCCTTTTGGGCTTACCAATGCCCCATCGAAATTCCAAGGCTTGATGAATAAGATTTTTTGGCCCTTCCTTCATCATTTCATCTTTGTATTCTTTGATAACATCTTGATCTATAGTAAAAATTGGGCCAAACATCTACAACTCATTGATATGACATTATAACTTCTTGTAGACAATTAGTTATGTGCCAAACATTCTAAGTGATACTTTATCCAAATTGAAATTGAATATATGTGATATAATGTCTCTGTGAAGGGTGTTTGAGTGGAACCAAATAAAATCACTGCCATGTAAAATTGGCCACTCCCCAAAAACCTCCACAATATTTGTGGATTCTTTGGGTATCATAGGGTATTAAAAACATTTGTTTAGGATCATGGTATAAATGTAACCCCATTGAAAACCATGTTGAAAAAGGATTCTTTTGCATGGAATCAAGAAACTAAAGAGGTACTTGAGGCCTTAAAACAAACAATGTGCAAAGACACCTGTCTTAGTCATATTAAATTTCACCAAGAATTTCATCATTAAAAATGATGCTTGTGAAAATGGATTGGGTATTGCTATCCTCCAGGAAGATCATCCTATTTATTTCACTAACAAAGTGTGTTCATGTGTAAATTTTTGTACTTATGAAAAGGAGCCAAATCCTACTAACTTGAAGCACTAATAAAGCCTATACTAAACCATCAAGATAAGATATAAACAAATGAACTTAAAAACATGCATTATGAAGTAAACAAGCAACATGCTAAGTTTATTATACTCTTTATAAATCTTAATGAAAGTGAACCTAGTTTAGATTCTAAGCAATCAAATTGTGTGTTGTTTGCTACCAAATATAGTGAAGAGATATCTCTAAGTTGGCTACAAGGACAAGCTTGGATCTTCCCTTACTAACTAGATGTGGATTTCATGGATGTAAGATGGAGGATATTTCAATAATGGAGTATGGCCAAGATAAAATGTCTTATATCTTAAAGCTACCACAAATAAGGTCTAATGCCTTTCAAAGTGTTATGATATTTCGTTATGTAAACAAGGTGTAAGGTTGAAAGGGTAGGCTTAACCTTCTATTTATAGTTTTCCACTTGGGAGAGTTTGGAATTTGGGTGCATGTGGGACTAAAAGTAAGATAAAAGAAATTTTATATTAGATTAGGATAAACATGTTTTAGGCTTAGTTAAGCTAGGTTTAGGCTAGTTAAGTATGATTAACGAGTGATTAGAGACTCACCGAGAGTTGTGAGGAGTCCGATTAACCATTTGTGATTGCTAGATAGCCTAGGAAGCCTACAAAAGTGGTTCACTGAGAGAACTAGGGAGGTTATGAATGTTTGAAAGGAGGAATGTCCAACTAATAAGAGAGATATTAGACTAATTAGATGATTATAGGAGGAATACAATAGAAAGAGTGTCATGAATGGGCATATGAGAATGGAGCGACAAATGGGAAATTAACAAAGTGTCGTTAATCGGTTAAATTGGATGAAATGCTAAGTGTAAGCATATTTTAGGTGCCTATAATTTCCTCTCTTTGGGGTGGCATATGTAATGTCACTTAAAAGAAAGTAGACAAGCATAAATAAGTAAAATTTTGAAGGGATAGAAGAAAAATGAGTAGAATGAAGGATGCCCCTCGATTTTGATGGGGCAAAGGAAGAACTTGATCGGCGATTGAAAAGATGAAGAAAAGAGAACAAAAGAAAAAAAAGTGTGAAGGAAACAAAGGGGTATAGAAGAAAAGGAGTATGAGGAAGGGGGAATGAGATAACATCAATCTAGTTCCTTTTAAAATACATTATTTTTCATCATATTTCTAGTGATCTTCATCATCAGTCATTATTAAAAATTATGAACAAAAGTGTAGTATGACATGAAAATCCATATACAAAAAAATTTCCATTACTTAAAACACCAACTCCATACAACATACAAAATTCAATGCAATACGAGAAAGTAAAAGATTCCTAACTCCATGAAACATACATAATGCAATGTAATATAGGAAAATAAAAGATGCCTAACTCCATGCAACATACATAATGAAATGTAATACGAGAAAGTAAACAAGCTAATGTAATAGAGAAACATAATGCAATGTTTTTGTTATCGAGCTTTAGTTCCAACCTATTTGTGTGAAACAAAAAGGGCTAAAAGTGGTGTCCTAAGCAAAGATATATGCAAGGGGAATAACAAAGGACACTTGGGTCCTATGAAAAATCTTTGTGCGCTACGAAATAGTACCAAAAACTTGTTGTGCCCCAGAGTATAGATAAAACATGCAGACTAGTTTTGTTAATGGGGGTAGATCAAAATGATTCGCTAGTCGTTTATGATGAGAATAAGAAAGAACCAAAGAAAAATGTTTTATAGGATGATTTTCATTTTTTAGAAGTTTTCTGAAACATATTTTAATGTTTTTTATTTTTCTAACATATTTGAATGTTTTTGTGATTTTGAAATTTTTCTAAAACTATGTATAGGAAGACAAAGAAACGTGGATGCCCCTAGTGATAGAAGGGATGTACAAGGGTAGAATGCCACGTGCATGTGCAAAAAAGTGAAGATGTGAAATTGCCCCAATGATTAAGTAGGAGTATTCAAAGGAAAACTCTTCAAGCGTTGATGATGAATGGGGGATCAAGGCCAATATGAATAAGTTCAACATGATGATGAACGTAAACCAATGAAGTCTTTGGGAAGGAGAAAGGATGCCCCCAACATAAGTTAACCAAGAAACACATGATATAAAGGAAGTAGAGAGATTTTTTTTATGAAAGGGGACAAAGGTGTCTGATAAAATGTCCAAAAGATAATCTTATACACATGGATGTTTTGAACGAAGCAGAAGAATGATGTGAATGTGAAGTTAGCTTAAAAGCCTCACGATGAAGAAATGATTATCCAAAGTTATGAATCATGAGACAAGATACTGTAGTCAATTTTAATCCCACTATAAAAGGAAGGAATCCCATGCATGCTGACCTATCACCCAGTAGAAGCTGAGTGCACACCCGAGGAACACGCGGGTGTCGAGTCTCTCCTTTATGTGAGTTTTAGTGGGAAGCATTTATATATGATTAGTATAAGAGTATTTAGGAAAGAAGTTGAGACATACAAGAATTCATAGGGCTTAGAATGACCTCTAGATCCTTGTAGTTTCTTCAGAATGGATGTTTTAATAGACTCCATAACATATATTATAATAGAAAGAAATATACAATCATTCATTCATAGCATGCAAGGAAAGAGAACTCCTATGAACGAAATATACATTAAAGCTACTAATATCCATGTCTATTTATAACAAGTAACCTCATTGTATTCATTGTTTCATTACAAAGATCCATAGAGGGAAGACCATAGTCATGCACATCACTAGGCTTATATAACTATGCCAAAAGAAAAATAAATTACAATACTAAGCCTAGTACATTCCTTTCTGCATCAAATTTTCACTTGTAGCAATCTTGCAGAGCTTCACCCATGTTATCTCTCTCTCTCTCTGTATATCTCTTCCTCTATCTCTATATCCTCATCTATATGTTATCTTGGTCTCTGTATATCTCTTCCTCTATCTCTATATCCCCATCTGTATGTTATCTCGGTCTCTGTATATATTTTCCCACTGCAGGAACTTGTATTTATCACTTTTCCGGGCTGCCAACTTTCCTTTCCGTGCCTTCAAATCCATCACCAAGTGTCGAATGTGGTCCTCCATGTGAGCATGTTCCTTCAGGCCTGAGCTCTCCACTCCATCTCATGATGATCTTCTAGAAGATTCCATCCGAGCATGCTCTTTCCTAGGCCACCTATTGCCAGGCTAGCATCTTATCCACACGTAACCGATCACACTTTTCACGTGTTCTGCCTTTGACGCTTAAATCAGCTAAGTCCCAAACCTCCTTTTGCATGCCACATGAACCATGTGCCTTCTTAACTCTTCCTCCTACACGCTTTTTCCTTGCACACCCTTCTATAACTGGGGTCCCACGCATCCATGCACCTTCATACTTAGTCAATTTTCTAGGGGCCCAACATCACCCCACACTACACTTGTTCTCTATCCTCAGAAACATTCTACTTGACCAAGGTACAAGTTGGTTTAATGGAACCAAGATGTAGGCATTTTTACAAATGAATAAGGGATGAAAGAATGAATAATGGGGGGACATTAATTCGTAGGAAGGCTTGGAAAGTCCCATCATAGATCTCTGCCTCCGGGTTGTTCCACACTTCGACCTCACCCTTCATCTTCTAAAGCATAGGTCGCCCACTAGGGTGCTCACTTCATCAAAGCTTAGGCCAACTCCCTGGGTGCCCAAAGTGTCAAAAATTTGTTCCATTTCCTTACCTAGGTCTGTGAGCTTGTCCATTATCTGGTATTGGGGGTATAGGTCCCTTGAGTGGGCCTTAATTGAGCTTCTCAAAGCCTCAATTGCCTTTGATTTTTTTCTACCTCGGCCAAAACCTTGTCCCTCTCTGCCCTGTTCCCCTTGTTCTTTTCCTAGAATTATTTTAGCTCTACTTTAAGCATGGCAACCAAGGAGCTTGCCACCTTATCTTGATCCACACATGTGTCATATGCAGCTTTTGCAGATTGGGCAAAGTGACCTTGATCTCCACGAGTACTTGGTTATACTTAGTAACAAGTGCTATCACCTTTAACTAGTCCTCCTCCTTTAGGTGCGCGACCACTTCCTCCATAGATTCCAATGCTAAGGGTCATCTCTCCATGGTGAGGATGTATGTTAAGTATTCTAGGCATTCCAGCGTTGATGCGTACCTCTGGGGGATTGGTGTTAGATCTGGGTGTTTTAAAATGATGGCACTTTTTATCGATTCTACTTTTTGTAGACCTCTTGCACCTTTGCCTTTTCCTCCTTTAGCTCGCTTCACTTCATGTGTGCGTTGATTAATTCCTCATGTTTCAAGTTTTTAGCCACCTTAGCCAACTCCTCTTCCTTTTTCACCAATTTTCCCTCTAGGGCCCTTATCTTTGTCATTCCATGCAAATAGCCTTGCCTCTGTTTCCACCTGCGACCTTGTTTAGAGCATTACACACTTGCTCGTCTGAGAGATCCGAGCATTTACCAAGGGGTTGTCTCCCTTAGACTATGGAAACATGATAAGCGCCTTTTAGTAGACTTCAAAGTCTAGCTCATCAATGTGGGACTCAAATTCCCAAGAAAGCATCTTCTTGGTCATAGGGTACGCACCCTCCTTCTCAAACGATCCCATGGCTATAAGTCTTTTAGTGGGTATCATGCTTTGGAGGCTGTGCACGTAGTACCTTCCTTGAATCATCCACATAGGCCATTATCTACCTCTATTTTTCATCTAGAGTTATTCTACCCAAGTGTGTACCTTTGGGGAAGCTAACTATCAGAGTGGGGCCTCCTAGGCTGTCATGTCCCTTTTCAACGCTCTCCTCCTTCCCTTCCTTAAGTACTATGTTTGTACTACGCTCTAACTCTTGGTCTACAAGGGCCTCGAGCATATTCTTCACTTCTCACTCTGTCACTTAGGCTATCTACTCCTTGGTAAAACTTATGTCTCCTTGCTTCTCCATGGCATCCTTCTCATTCATCTTTGTATCTTAGTGCCTTCATCACCTTGTGTGCCTTTTCATCGCGTGAATATGAACTCTTTCTTTTCATCCCCACTCTCTTCCTCTGAGTCATAGAAACTAAATACATGAGGTTCCAAAGGTTCCTTTTCTTTCTCTAGCTCTTCCTCCTAGTCACCACCTCCTTCACTCTCATCCTCTCCTTCTCCCATATATCTCTCCAGTCTTGTCACCACCTCCAAGTCAGCTTCTTCATCCACCTTCTCGCTTCTTCCGAGAGGTGTCTTCGATCGGGAGATTCTAGCTTCTCTTCTTCCTCTGGTGACTCCTTCATGGTGGTGGGTTGTTCGGGTGCCTCTACTTCGGCATCTTCTCCTTTACTAGAGACTTCTTTCTCCAAAATAGGTGTTTGGCTTGGCGCTTATAGAAGCCATGCTCACTATCTGAGCAATTAGCACACTTAGTGCTCCTTCCTCTCCTCTGCCTATCTTCTTATATGTTGGCTTCTTCTTTCCCAAGGGTCCTTAGGTATTGAGATCTCATCTACCAAGTATGCACCCTTTTCGAATTTCATCCTTATGCACATGTATACACGCACCATGGATCCTCCAGCGATGGGAAGTGTTATTGGCCTAGTCATAGGGATTTATTGCAACACATACTTCTCCACGTACTCGCACTTACCTCCGGGTAGTTTAGTTTCTTCCTCATATCCCTATGCTCCTGGTCTAAATTTCCTAGCTCCAGCCTTAGCTTCTTTGATTCTTTAAAATTTTTCACCCCGCTTGGAAGTATTGGGTAGTGAACGTGAAAGGGAATTTGCACCAAGGGCTCCATGATTCATCAATAAATTTTAACCTACCCAAGCGGTAGTCTTTGGTACACCATGAACTCTCGGCTTCTCCTGTGTGGCTATTGGGAGTTGTTTAGGGATCCTCCATTCTACCCCAAATGCATTTCTCAAGTGTGTATACCATTTTTCAAGCCATGTGCTTTGTGGGGAGCCGTCATTGTATCACATGCATATTTTTTGAACCTCTTCACGGGCGAAGGGTCTTGGTGCAGGTACTCCCACACAAACTTATCGATGCATCCGACACTCTAATATCTCGTGAATACTATGGTGAGTAGGACATGACAAAGAGGATCTTGTCCCCTTCCTTCGCACATTTAACTATCTCCTCTACAATGTACGTAGACAAGTTATAAATAGTCCCCTCTATAATCTTCCTACAGACATGTAGCCATGGCTTGTTGACTTACGTCCATCTTTCTTGGCCATTTAGCTTCGTTACTGGTGTGTGGCCATCTTCATAATGGGATCCTTGATGTCTAAGATGTCATAGTACCGTGACCCTTTCTTGCAGGCATACTCTATGACGGTCTCTTGAATAGCCTCCTTGTCACCAAGGTCATCTTCCAGGCTATCTCCCTCGCATATGAGGCTTGTAAACTATGAAATCAACTGGGGAGTCACACGCATCTTGTGCCCAACAAAGTGGAAGTAGTCCTCGTGCACCCAAGACATCAACCACTGGTACAAGTGATCCGGCTTCCCAAAATAAGGCAACTCATAGAGTTGTAGTAACCCTACCTTTGCCAACTTGACCTTTACGTCATCATTGTAGATAGGAAAACCTTCAGGTGTTCGCTTGTTGGTTAGGCATACCAATTCTAATGCCATTTATTTCTCTATAGTGTTGGTGTGGTGATTATAGTCACTGACTGGTATGCTTCTCAAATGGGATTCCCATTCCTTCCCCATCATCACTCCATCTGGGTACTGCATCTCTACATACCATTCTTTGTTTGTATCTACCTCGGGTTCTAGTTGTTTAGCCTTAGCTTTTCCCTTTCCTTTCTTGGGTGCCATGGTCAAGGTAATTTTATCACTCCAATCCTCTCCTTGTTACTCTACTTTCCTTCTCCCAACCTTCGATCTTAGATCTGCGATACAATTCTTCTAAACCTGTGCCCTAGTTTGTTGAACCCTAACTTTGATAAATTCTTCACAAGACAACATCTTTTTTTTTACTTCTTTCCATGCCCACATAATTCCTTTCCTTCGGTTCACAATCTCAAACTGGCTCTTCATGTTTTTAATCACATAGATCTTCCACTTGATTGAATCTGAAAAACCCTAGCTGATAACACTCACTTATATCTCCAACTCTTCGTTTTCACAAAGTAAAATGAGAGTGCCTTGACCCTCTATTTATAGTTTTTCCTTTTTTTCGGTCATTAAAGGCTAATTTACCTACACATGTACTCTATTCATTTAATGTGGCTTTTAAAAAAAATCCCATCTTCAGTTCCTTCACTCACGCACCCTTCCTGCGTGAAAACTCTTTAACTCACGCACCTTTCCTGCATGAAAACACCTCTAACCTTATAGCGTGCAAACCAACCTAACAGGAGACTCTTACACGTGCTCAACCCACACTAAAAGCACTTCTATCTAGATTCTTGTTTTCACCTACCTCATGTTTCTTTAATTGCACTTCCTTTTCCTTTGTACATGGGATCTACAAGTAGCTTTACCCTGGCACCATTCTATCTTTTCTCTTCATTTCTCTTTTAACCGGGCTACTCAACAAGGCTCTTCAACACAACTTCCTTGGTACTTTTAATCATGTGCTTCTTCACTTTTCTCCACCCCACACTTAAACGATGCACGGTCCTCTGTGCACTCATAAATTCTCCAAAAATAACAATAAGGTTACTAGCACCCAAGGCACAAAACAAAACAACAACGTGAAAGGGAAACACAAGGAAAGGAAAATGCATAAAGGAAAACTTCTAAACTAACTAGAAAAACTACCTTATTTACAAACACCAAGAAGACTTATTTATAGTAGGGCTTTAGCCTACTGCCATTGAAGTGTCTAGGCAACTTCATTCCATCTAATGCTTATAACTAGCACGTGCCCAAATCAAGGATGTATGAGATTGTGTAGGGACCTAACCAATGGACTTTCAACTTTTAGGATGGCGCAAAAATTTAGAATCATACAGTAACACCATCTACCCAACCTCAAACTTCTTGTTTCTAATATGGTGATCATGCCAAGCCTTTTGATTTGAATTTTTCATTGTTTGGCTCCAATGGGCAAGTGATCATCTCTCATCCAGTTTCATTAGTTCATCAATTCTTTCTTCCAGTGCTTGTTCATCAGCTAATCCTCATGTGCGCATTATTCGTAGAGAAGGTAACATAAATTCAACCAGAAAAATAGCTTCCATGCCAAACACCAATTGAAAAGGTGTGGCTTTATTTAGTCTTTTATACGTAGTTTTGTAAGCCCATAACACTACGATACTTTGTCATCCCAATCTTGTCTTCCAACATCACAAATTTTGGTCAAGGTATGACTCAATATTTTGTTGAATGCTTCTGCGGTTCCATTTTCTTGTGGGTGATAGGGCGTAGTCTTGTGATGAGCCACCATGAACTCTAATAACAGGATCCTCACGGTCTCATTCAGAAAATGTGTACCCCTATCACTGGTCAAACTCAATGGACATCCATACCTTGTGATAATGTTCTCCCATAAGAACCTTTCCGCTGTTTCTACCATGTAATATTTAGTTGGGGTTGCCTTTTCCCACCTTGTGAGATAATCCATGCAAGTGATGGCATAGTGTGACCCCGTCCTATGCTGCTGGTGTAATAGGTCCTATAAAGTCTATCACCCATTTTTTAAAAGGCTCTACACTAGGAATAGGATGTAAAGGCATTTCATCTCTTCTTCCTGGTTTGCCAATGCACCGAGAGTGGTCACATGCTTTATAATAATCCCTAAAATCCCTGTATAAGGTTTCCCACCATAAACCTCCCATTAAAATCTTACACGCTGTGGCATCACCTGCATAATGCCCACTTGCACTTCCTCCATGTGATTCTTCCATGATGGCTAGTCGCTCATGCTCTAACACACATCTGCGCAAAACCTCATCACAACCCAATTTGTATAAATATCCACTAATCAACATGTAGGGCATGATGTGTATGGCCAACTACTTATTTTCCAATGCCTTCATTCCATCTGGTGCCACACCTTTTAAGAATACAAAAATCTCTTCCAAATCCGAGGGCACATGCCACAATCTAAATAGTTGTGCATCTAGCATTGCTTCCTCAATACTTTGCACATCCTCTCCTAAATCAATTCTTGACAGATGATTAGGTCCACAATTGATTTTTCCGGGCTTCACTACAATGGTGAATTCAAACTCTTGAAACAACAACACCCATTGACATATGCACCCTTGAAGAACAATCTTGTTTACTAAATACTTTAATTCCATATGGCCAGTATAGAATATAAAGGGTGTCACCAACATATATTGTATAAATTTGAAAAGCACATAGATCATTGACAACACCTCGCACTCGGTTGTGGTATAATTTTCTCTCTTTGGTGTTAACTTCCCGCTCACAAAACATAGAGTATGATGATCCCCTCATGGTTGTGTAAGTAGTGCTCCAATGGTGGTTCTTGAGGCATCCGTAACACCCCCGAATTGTTGTTACTTTCTCCTATGCATTCAAGTGTTGATATGTGATTTTTTCCATATGAGGATATGTTCCTTTGGTTTTGGGAAGTCATGCTTGATTTGGATTATGTCTTTTCTTCTCTTAAGATCCTTGATTGAACTAGAATATGCTTGGACTCTTTTGTTTCTTTCATCTTTCGCGTATGAGTTCAATCTGATTTCTGGGAGATTATGGATTTATCCACCTTTATGACTCAACCTTAGATCAGTTGCATTGATCCAAGGAATTTTTTAATTTTATTCAGGATGAGAAAATTGTATTGACTTTTGAGAGTTACTAAGTTTGACTGAGCTTTGAATGTTCAATTCCGGAGGTTAACTCTGGCTGATCTTAGTAATCAGAATTTGGTTCCAGTTATCATAACATCGGGAAGGACCTGGACCTTAAGCCAGGTAAGATGTGTATGTTTTATATCTAAAGCTTAATTTACTTGATGCCAAATAGAATCTGATCCAGGAATGTTTTATCCTATTTGAACTCTATTACTGATTAGTCCTATCTAGGGAACCTAGACTAGAATCAGTAAGGTTATTAGTTCTAACCTAAACTATAACCTAATGTTGCAAGGTTAGTTAATCTAACCTAGTCCTAAAACTATGTGCTTAATACTCCTATGGAGGGTGACTAATGTTGTATCCTATGGCAATGAGACTAAGTCTACCTATGATCTAACCTAAGTCACTAACCTATCCTAAACTAATGCTATGAAGGGGGACCTAAGGAGGGTCGTGAGTCATGGGTGGTAGTTTCCATGGCATTTAAGAAAGGATAAGGATGGGGACAGGGAATGCTACCAGAGTTAGCGGAGGATAAGTTTGTTAGAGGAATCTCACATGGCAACATCTCTAAGAATGGGAATGTTTGTTTATGTTGTTTTAGCATTCACCAACTTTGGCAGTCGGTGGCAATGGAAAATAGGTGGGAGAATAAAAATAAATGCAATTAATGAGCATCGGGCCTCGAGTGTGGATTTCTTGGGAAGGCATTCAAGTGGAATTTTTGTTTGGTTGTTTTGTTTTCCATGCATTTTGTTTTTCGCTCTGCATGAGCACTGGTTCTTCGAACCAGCCGTCTACTCTTCGTTGCATGGAAATTTTGAGAGTTTCAAATTTACTTCTCTGTCAGGGGAAGTATATAAGGCATGGAGGTAACAATATTTTGTTGTTTAATCTTTCGTGGAAGAAGAAGAGAAGGTGCGAGCACATTCAAAGGTCTTCTTCAAATTTTTAGCGACACTATTAGGCATGATAGGCCCTAACTGTTAAAATATTTCTTTCCTTTAAATGTTTTCATTAGAACAACTCTGTTCTGATGATATATGCATATTTTGACTTGGCTGGTAACAATGATTTGGGTTTTATGTTGATTTGGGGTTCTGGGTTGTGTTTGGATCCTGGATGAAACCTGCTTCATTATTCTTGTTTTCCATGCTGTGAATCCAATATGGAGTTTTGCTTTGTGGTTGGAAGTGTTGTAAGTTTTCTTTATCTACTAGAGATATTTGATTAGAAACTAGCTCCATGAAATAATGCGTGCTAGATGGTTACGTGTTTGAAAAACACCACTGTATTTATTCACTGTTTGAATATAATTTTTGGATTACGTGTTTGAAAAACACCACTGTATCTATTTATTGTTCGAATATAATTTTATTATTGATTGTTTGCTTCACCTGTATGAACTCCAACTATTACTGGTCCATGTTCGGAAAGTAAGTAATAGATTTTGTGGTTGGAGTGTTAGTTTATTTAGTGAAACGTGACTGTTCTAGTTGCGTGAGTTAGAAATATTGCTTGAAGTCTAAGCCTGTACTTTTTACTTCAAAGGGGTTTGAATGTTCTTATGCATACAAGTTCTGTGAGTAAGGAAGTATGTGGTTAAACTGTTGTTTTTTACGATTTTTCATGGATATTAGGAACATGGTTATGTTCAAGAGAAAACATATTTGGATAAGCCCTGTATCTCCTGGAAAATTCGTGGATTAATCTTGGATCTGCCTTAGTGGAAATTATGTTTAATGTGTGGTTGAGATATGACTGTGTTTTACCCTGAGGTGACTGTGAAGTCTACTTCTTAAGGCCACATTACACAATGTCAGGAATTCTAATTTAAAAGAAAAACAATGACTTCAACGTCATTAAGTTTATTTATGTACAACTAATGCTTTTCCTTTTGTAGTTGAAATTTGGGTTGAAATGATCCATATGCAACTGAATGATTTATTTATTTTGTACAGTTAAAGTGTTGATAACTACTATGGTATGAGTAGGATGGATTTTGAGGCATTACTGAATCTGTATTTAGAATTCTATTATTGACTTTGTACATGCATTTTTGGTTTGGTATCTTGAAATGATATAACAACCTAACTATCAGCAGTTGAAATAATTTAGTTTTGATCTATTGGTAATAAATAGGTAATGGGAAGGTTATCCTAACTCTTAGACCAAATGGTTCGAGAAATGAAGGAAATGTAGACTGTTTACTTTAGAGTAGGATTGTGGTCTGAGATTAGATCGTTTATAACATTTTATGTAAAGAAAACGTTATTGGCTTTTGTTTAATGTATAGTTGTAAGATCGTAGTGATCTATTGGAAAATCTGAAGGTGGCTCTATTTGATCTGAGCTTTTGGTTAAACGTAAGTATTGTTTTACTTGCCTTCTTCTTACCTGATTGGACGAGAGAATGTACATTACTACTTGGATGTTAGTATAGTTCTGAACTTGATTAAAATAAAGTTATGATTTTCTCTACTCCTTCCTCTAAGTTATGAAGGAAAGAAATTATAGGATTTCGAAATACGAAGGTATTCACACTCACTCTCTCTTGAAATTATAGTGTTCTCTTCTTTAGAATTCCTATAAGGAACTCTACTATCTGGTTATGAGATGACAAGACTGTTAAGAATAAGAGGGAAGAAATTGTAAGTGGTGAGATCTTAACTTAGAAGACTCCTTTCATTTACTGGTAGTACCATTGTCTTGAATTTAAACTCAGTTTGTTATCTCTTGTATAAAGGTAACCTTGTAGTTAGAATTTTGCATACTTATCAATGATTGAAAATTGGTATAATAGAGTTAATGGTAGTTTCTTTGGGTGATCTTGCATGAGACAATAATCTATCCTTTGCTTAAATTATTTTTATGCGAACCTGTTGGATGCTTACCTTAAAAAGGTTTTATTCTTTAATTGGAATGAATAAACATGATTGACACTGTTCTTGGCCTTGTGGATGATTAGGTACATATGATACCGAATGTCTTTTCTTCTTTTCTTGTATTATACAAATCATCTGAAATAGACTAAGTTGAAATTATGTCTGTGATTTGAATTAAGATATAAAGTTATTTGAAAAAGGAAAACAAGTGTGAGCTATGATTTTGGATTTGATGAAATTGATGTCATTTAAACAGGGTTGTTAAATGAAAACAATTAGTGGAATGCAATTGTTTAAGGATTAGTGCTTATCATGCTCAGTTCACTGAACTGACCCGTGCTAGCAATTTTTGCAGATGGTCATCTTAAGTGGTAAAGGCAGGCAGATCTGATATGATGCACTGATTGTTTAATCTAGTTTTTATGAAGAATTCTGACATGATTTTTCTAATTGTACTATAGAAGAAAGTTACTCTTTTGCTGAAGACTATTGTATTAAAATATGCCAAAGTGCATAGGTTGTAATTGTATAGGTTTGGGAATAAATGAAATGGGGACATATTACTTATGTGGTTTGTGTTCTTATTTGTTGAAATGATCTTCTTTTGTCTGTATGAATGAGAGTGCATTCTTACTATTATATTCAATGGGATCTAGATGGATTCCCTAAGTAAGCCTTAGCTAATTATATGGCTGGGTACTACATTTTTCTGGTTAGTAATTCTTTACATCTTATGATTGTGGTAAAATTGTAAATAAGACCACTGCATTTTTAGGGAACGTTGAGGTTGAACTATGCCCTAAAATGTAGCTATAACTGGAAGAGTATTCTATTACTCTCTTAATGTTCTAATTCAAAGCAATGTAATTGATGGTTATAAATCACCATGTCTTAATGGTAATAAGTCTGATATGTTTCAGTCTTTAAGGTTGTTACGAACCCTTGCTGGTTTAGTTATTTTCCTAATGGGAAAACTTAGGGCTGTTGTCCTATTCTGAGGGTACAAGGTTGTTAGGTACCAATCGACAACTTGAAACAATCTTAAATCTTATTAAAACATTTTCTCTGCGAAACTGAACCTAATTACAAAAGGTAACTCAAGAAGTGTGGGACCCAGGGTTGGGGAAGGCTACCCAATTAGGAGGGCCTGTAATCCAAATATAACTCAACATAAGTGAATTCTTGGAGGTATGTACATCTTTCCGAGGTTGTTTCGTAGGATGTTGACACATGTCAACTGAGGGTTGTACCTTTGAGAAGATTAGGATCTTCTCGAGGATACAACAATGCAGATGACATATGGCAACACCCTTCTGCATTAATCGTTAATATTTACACTCGAAACTTAATCAAGATTTCCCTTCAGATCTGGTTAGGACCATAGACAGGTTATGAGGCAGCCCTTTGGGGTACCCTGACACACGGGGTTAACATTGGTTTACCCAGTATGTCAACTTACCCTAGTCTTCAATGGCATCCTTATAACGTGAATTATGATATTAACCCGATCCAGAGTGAAAACTTGGGGCAAGGGGACTGACAGAAGTCAATATAAGACGTTCTATATAACATTGGAGTGGGGTGAAGGATGTATTCGGATTGACGAGTATGCCGTCAAGGAATAAGTAACATGAACAGTATGTTTCAAATCTTTGGCCAAAGTATCACAAGCTGCTGATTGCGTTGTCCTATGTCACCTAGTCTAAGGAACGTGATGCCGATGAATAATGGTAACAATTATTCAGATAGGTTCCTTGGACAGAGCACTCAAAATCCTAGATTAGGGAAGAGAACCACGAGAATGAAGTGTTTTGTTGAAAACACCAAACTCTAAGATACACATGAATAGATCGGTAGTTCACCGAGTCATGGAATGAATAGATTGGTGGTATACCGAGTCATTACAACTGCATATGGTTATCTGTTATAAGAATGATTGTTATGATATGTGTGTTCTAAATTATGTATTTAGAACTAGAAAACACTAATCAAAAAAAAAATAAAATTCTTGTTCTAAAGTATTAAAATGTGGATGTTACAGCATCTACATGGACATGGAAGGGCTTGTCCCAAGAGGGAAAACATAAAATAGGTGTGGTAATAAGCCTATCTTTTAATGTATCAAACACCCTCTACTACGCCTTTCCCCAATGGAAGGTACTTTTGTGTCTAAGTAGCTCCTCTAAAGGCGTGGTGATCTTGGCATACCCCTTAATGAATTTTCTTGTAATACCCCATATGCCCAAGGAATCCGTGCACTGCACTCTAGCTAGTAGGCTCCCTTAACCCCACAATAATTGTAACTTTAGCAAGATCTACCAACAAGCCCTCCTTACATATGATATGCCCCAATAAAGTCCCAAAGGGTGTAGTAAACACACACTTCTTAATGTTGAGGGATATCCTCAACTACCTACACCTTTCAAACATTAATCTCAAGTTGTCACAATCATCCTTAATCAGACCATATCTTTGTCCAATCATCCAAGTAAACTTGGAGAAACTTATGAATGAAGTCCTAGAATGCTTGCACCACTATGCACAAAAAGATAGCAGTGCATTCTTCAACCCAAAGGGCATGACCGTATATGCAAAAATTCCCCACTCGGTGGCAAAAGTTATCTTCTCCTGGTCCTCCTTTGCAATCCAGACTTGGTGGTATCCTGAAAATCCATCTGTAAAGGAATAGATTTCACGCCCAGTGACTCCTTCCAAAATTTATTCAGTGAAGGGGGTCAAAATGGATCAATGACACAAACTGCATTCAATTCCCTATAATCCACACAAATTCTAATCTACCCATCCTTCTTGATGCTAATTACCATCGAGACTTATCCATTCCAATTCTTATACAACCTCAATGATCCCAAAAGCTATCATCTTGTCTATCTCCTCCTTAACCTTCATGCGTAAATTGGGATTCATCCGGTAGGGCCTTTTTCTAACTAGGTGTGCACCCTCCTTTAGTTTTATCCTCATCTCCCCCAAGGAATGGTGAACACCTTTTAGCTCATGGTACCCATGCGGGAATAAATCCTCAAATTCATGCAATAGATGAATGATCTATGATACTTCATTCTCTGTCCAATAATCCCCAATAATAGCTTCCTTAGGTTCTTCTCCGAACCGATGTTAACTTTCTTTGCCTTTAACGACTCATAGTAATCATGCACGCAAGTATCCGTACTATCCAATACTCCACATATCCCTGCGAGAATGGCTAACATCCAAACATTCCAATTCCTCTCCATCAATCACATATACTAACTTTCCCTTCTCCTTTTCAAAACACGCATGCTCAAACTCAGTAACTCTTTTTTTTCTTCAATCTCTTCAAAGTGTGCCTCCAATCCTATTTCACCTAGTAGTTCCACAACCTATCTTCCATTCTAGAAATATCCCCCATGGTAAGGTGCTCGATAAATTGCGAAGGCCTTATCAACCGATGGTTTGGTACTCCGATATTCAAAGGCTTGAATAAGATCAGCCACGAGCTCTTATCAATTCCTTGTCTAGTAGCGTGTCTCCGAATGAATGTACCATGCACGCGCACAACCCTGTAGTGTAGAATAAAACTTGTGCACCCAGAGGGATGGTGGCAAAGCTTCCACACCTTCTCTCTAGATCTGTTCACACTCCTGGTTATAGAAAGAGGTGGGCTCCTTCCCATGGTACTCCCTGATGATGGTGGGTATATTACTTCTAGAAAATCTGATAGAGAGAGAAATTCTTACCTCGTGTCACTCTAAAAGGCTCTCTTGATGCATGGTCCACCAATGAGCTGTTGTGACAAGAAAGATGTAACTCAATATCTCCCTCCATTCCTTCTTCGTTCTTCCACTTTGAGATTCTATCTCTGCAGAAAGATCTCGGGAAGGCTCCTGAGTACTTGGGCAGTTCTTTTCCTCCAAGGTGTTGAAGCAGTGTGCACTTTTATTACCTTGGTCACCGATCCTCTCAACTGCCATCCCATTAATTCATAAGTCCCATGCACCCAATTTTCACATGCCAAACTAGTGGTATCACTCACTGACTGAGCATCTTCAAACTAGATAACCCGTTAATAGGGTGTACCATCTCAGGGTCTCTGATTGAGCACACATAAATATTGTCTAGAACTTCTTCTCCTAATGGTTCAATGTAGGGCACTAACTTCCCATCAACCATGGGTATAATGAATCGCTCCTCTTTTTTATCAAAATTGATGTACCTTTGTTGAAATGAAGGTCTGCATTTTCTTATAACACCAAGGGCACCCAAGTAGTCTTTGGGAAATTTTCGCCTGGCAAGCGCTAAGACTTTGAAGTCCCCAGTAAACTTGGCTCCCTGAATAGTAATAGTTGCATCCTTCAAGACACGGATGGGCATTTCCTTAGTCTTGTTTTCCATATATAACACATTTGAAGATGGCTGTAATGCAAGTCTCCCCATATGATGCCATGCATCCAAAGTCAAAACATTAACCTCGTGTTAGTGTCAATGAGTATATTGCTGAGGAGCCATCCATCTACAACTACATTCAATGTAATCTCCTTATCATAGTTGAGGCTATGAGGGGTAAGGTTCACATGTAAGGCCTATCTCTCATGCTCTTCTCTGGCATGTGGTACCTTCTCTCTCAACCACGATCCTAGCAAAGGAATGATGTTCTCCTGCCTTAGCATTTTACACACATCCTTGACCTCATCCAGGTCATCTTTCTGCACCTTGATTCTCCTTCCTTGTTCCTCCCTCCTAGATTGCTCCTTGAGACACTAGATCTCCCCTTACAAGATTTGAATAACATCCATGGTGTCCTGATATATCTCCTTCTTATGCGCGGGTCTGGATACTTTCCATGAATGACCTCTTCTCTTGAAACTAGGTTCTTCTATCTTGGTACTTCCCTTGCGTGCATGGCTTCTACCCTTGTTGTTACCAAGACAGGCTCTAAGCCTTCATCCCATGTTACCCGAGGCATCCAATGTATGTCTGCTTTCTTGATTTTGACCATTGCAATGCCTTTGTCCTTCCAATGTTGTTGATTCATGTGCTCAAATAATTTTGGGCACTCCTCATACTTATGCTTCTTTCCACACCATGAGCACTGCAACAAGTCTGGGAACTCATGCTTGTAATGTTCTGTAGATCCATAGTTGAAACATGTTCCTTACAGAACTCACTCCTTCCTCCATAGTTACCTCATCCATGGAATCCTCCTCGAAAACCTCTTCCATGCACACCTCCATCTGCATGCTCTTCATAACGGTAATCATCATTTTTAGAACCACTAGAAATGCTGGTTTGGCACACCCCATGATCAATGGCCTCATGTATCTGATCAATGAGCCTACAGTCTTTAGTATCATGGGTCGTGGAGGTGAAAATCTTGCAATAACAAGATACATTCTTCCTGATCGTGCACTGCAGAAGGGACATCTACTTGCATCATGGTCCCCATGACAAATTTCACAAGAGAATGTCACAAAGGCGTACCATCTTCCAGGGGAAATTTTCCTTAACATGCCCTCTATTTCATAATCTATGCACCACAAACCACTACAAGTCTCATGGACCGAGTTCGCAGATAGATTTTCCAACTGATTAGCCATAACAACAATATGAGCCTCCAAGAATGGGCTAATGCCTCTATCAATACTACCAACAACTTCGGCGTGCAAGGAAGCCTCCAATGCTTCACACAGATCTATAAAAGTCTTATGAAACAAGGCCCTTCTAAAAGGGGTGATCAATGCTCCAAAAATGACTGTGCATGCCGAGAAGGATGTATATCATACGATAATTTAGACAAAGATAGTCTTTAAGTGCACATCATACTCCCGCACACTCTCTGTCATTCCTTGCTATATCTCCTTCAAAGCACTAATGCTTTTTTTCTTGAACTCAGGAATGTGTAACTCTACCAGGAATGCATTATTTAAGGAAGTGTAATCCACCACCGTTTGATGAGGGTCATACTTTCTATACCAGCTATGCATGTGCCTTGCAACGTGGTTGTAAATTGAAAAGCCTTTTGTTCTCTGGGGTTGTGATACCTTTTTGCGCGCCATAGTAGTTCATACTTGTGAACATGCTCCACAACATCCTCAATGCCCATATAATCGGTAAATGTAGAGACATTTCAAAGAAAACTTGAGGTGGTGGCTGGGGTCCTTGTCCCGAACTGCGAGCCTTGGTTCCCTCGGTGTTTCTCCATCGCCTAATCCATCAGTCCCGGGTCCTGTACCTCCAGAGCCACTAGATCCACTAGAACCATTGGGTCTAATAGGGCCTGTAGGAGTTGTGCCAAGTGCCCCCACGGTCCCACTAAACTATGCACCGATGGTCTATGATAGCACCCCACTACCACTACTTTGTCCCACGCCACTCCCTGATGCGAGACCAAAAGCTTGTATACTTGCCCCTTGTCCAAAAACTCCTCCAAATACTGGAATATGTGTAGCCATAGAAGAAGGAACTAAAAAATTATACCTCCTAGGCATGGATCTATCTCTTCCACTGGTTTCAATTAGATCAATACTTCCTCCTAGATTGGAAAAACCAAGCGCTAAGGCTCGGTCACTGGGTGGGTTCAGATATGCGCCAACGAATCTCCTTTCTCCATGTGACGAACTCTCACCAGAAGCCAAAGGGGTCTCCCTCATGCACTTTCCAAGATAGGGTAGCATAGACCACTCGGGTTCTATGTCCTCTGTGTGAACTTCAACTCCTTCCCCAACGTCCTGTCTCCATAAATCCATCACACCAAAGCAGCCTCATGTCATCTAACAATCTCCCTTTCACATGATTCACTATACTTGAGCCATATTTCTTCCCTCTCCTTCTCTATTGTATCATCTACCATCTTCCTCCACTTGAGCTTCCTTACCTAGCACTCAGAATGGTTTAGCTAGCCATTAGGAGCACCTCTAAACTCATGGTAACCATTAATATCTTCATAGCTAGAGGAATAACATGTAGAAATTTTCCTCTAGGTTCTTATAGAAACTCAAACTCAACAATCTCTAGGCAAGAATACATGGAAATGGCATATTCTAGAGTGTAGCTAGCTAGTACTCCTCCCCACTAGTGATCTACAACATAGGTCCACATCAGATCTGCATCCTGCAACCTTTGGTAGTCTTCTTCGGTCCATATCCATGATCCATAATGCCAACTTGATCTAGATGCATAGGCTAAAAGCCATCCATATAACTCTACTGGGAAGTAGTAGAAAAAGTCTCATACAGATCATGGTAGAGATTCTCTTCTACCCATCTACGTGTATTAAACTCAGGTCCAATGCTAAATCTCTGAGAAAATTCATCCTCCGTGCTCTTAAACCACGATTCAACATTTTCCAATGTTAACCGATCCGTCATTACTCTTTACATCAGATCATGATGCATGCTATATCCTACTACAATTTTGAAAAGAGGTCTTGGCAACGAAACCAAGATGTAGTCAATTTTACTCCCACTATAAAAGGAAGGAATACCATGCATGCCGACCTATCACCCAACAAAAGATGAGCACCCACCCAAGGCAAGCGTGGGTGCGAGTCTCTCCTTTATGTGAGTTTTAGTGGGAAGCATTTATCTATCATTAGTATAAGAGTATTCAGGAAAGAATTTGAGACATACAAGAATCATAGGGCTCAGAATGGACTCTAGATCCTTGTAGTTTCTTTATACAGATTTTTAATAGACTTCATAACATATATTATAATAGAAAGAAAGAGACAATCATTCATTCATAGCATGCAAGGAAAGAGAACTCCTATGAAGAAATATACATTAAAGCTACGATATCCATGTCTATTTACAATAGGTAACCTCATTGTATTAATTATTTCATTACAAAGAGCCATAAATGGTAGACCGCAGTCATGCACATCACTAGGCTTGTATAACTATGCCAAAAGAAAAAGAAATTACAATACTATGCCTAGTACATTCCTTTCGCATCAAAGTTCCACTCGCAACAATCTGCAGAGCTTCACCCATGTTATCTCTCTCTCTATATATATCTTCCTCTATCTCTATATCTCCATATGTATGTTATCTTGGTCTATGTACATCTCTTCCTCTATCTCTATATCCCCATCTATATATTATATCAATCTCTATATATATTTTCCCATTATAGGAACTTGTATTTATTACTTTTCTAGGCTGCCAACTTTCCTTGCTGTGCCCTCGGATCTATCGTTAAGTGTCGAATGTGGTCCTCCATGCAAGCATGTTCCTTCAAGCCTAAGCTCTCCACTCCATCTCATGATGATCTTATAGAAGATTCCATCTGGGCATGCTCTTTCCTAGGCCACCTATTACCAGGTGACATCTTATCCGCGCGCAATTGATCACACTTTTCACATGTTCTACCTTTGATGCTTAAATCAGCTAAGTCTCAAACCTCCTTTCGCGCACCGCACAAACCATGTGCCTTATTAACTCTTCCTCCTGCACACTTTTTCCTTGCGTGCCCTTCTATAACTAGGGTCACGTGCACCCACATGCCTTCATACTTAGTCAATTTTCATGGGACCAATAGATACATACTAGAGTAAGAGTTTGAACAAGGTCCAAAAAAAAAGGCACTTGATAACATAATAATCATGTTTTTATCATATAGATCCAAAGTGTGTGCATATGGAAATTAATTACCTTTTGGAGGGAAGACTTGATAGAAAGCGAGTGAGGACACTAGCCAATGTGTAGGAATGATATAGTTTGATTGGTGATTTGTGAATGGAGGGTGGAAGGAGAGCTGTACATTTCTCCATTGCTATCTAGACGTCCATAGCCCTAACAAAGATGCATTTGATTCTAATTACAAAATTTCTCTACTACCAGCCAGGACATCTATAGCCCCGATAGAGATTATTGGAAATACCCCAAGAGAGAGTTATATATTAATTTGACTTTTCTTTGTAGTTTTTAGCTTTTGATTCTTGATTGATTCTTGATTATTTTTTCTTTCGAAAAATTATTTCAGCTCTCTGGATTTTTTTGACAAGGGTTAAGAACCATTGATGGCTTGATGGAAGGATATGGAAGTGATTACGATGATGACATTTGCTAGTGTCAACAAATATGTCCAAGAAGTTCTTTGCAACAATTTTATTAGATGTTTATTGTGATAGGATCTCTAAGAGGTCAGTCGTTCTTTAATTTTCCAAGGTGATAAAATACCAAGGTCAAATAGATACCATAGAGATAAATGTCACAAAATGCATACGAAAAGGCTAACCACAATATCACCGAAGGGATGAAAATGGTAGAAAGGCTTGTAAAAGAATAACAAGGAAGGGAAGAAAGGAACATCCATGTGTACACAATACCTGATTGTAATGTTTGATCTTTGTACTTTTGATTTTTATGTTTTCTCAATTTTTGTATTTTTGATTTATTTTTAATTTTTAATTTTTAATAGTTTTTGGAAAGTTGGGACTAACAAATTCACTCACCGTGATAAGATCTAACAACTATGGTTGCGATGTCCTTGATAAGGGAGATTAAGTGTGTTTTTTTATCAAGAGTCATATTATCTCTGATCTCAATGATTGTGGTGAGATCATACTCAAAAAATGACTACGATTTATCTTGAAACATGGATTTTGAATGCGAGAGCTTGAGTTCCCTATCCAGAGGTTTATTTAATCTGCGCCATACTTGATGGTTATGTGGGTGTGCATTCTTGAATTGCACTTTCTTTTTAACCTTAAGATTGTTGGAATTGTTGGGAACTTTGGAGCTCTTGGAATGTGTAACCTTAGCTTGATGAAGAATCTATTTGGTTTTTATAAGATGACACATGACTTTTAATCCTAAGAGGTGGGAGAAGAACATTGAAGTTTAGAACGATATGATGGATGAAGAGAATACGGTCTAAGGATTGAAGAGGATGGACTACCAGAGGTGATCCATGGCTAGAAGATGAGGAAGGGATACTAGGATGTGACCCTAAGATGGAAGAAATTAGGCTACGAGGACATGGCCCAAGAATAGAAGATGATGGTGTCCCATAGATGGAAGAGGATGAAGGGATACTAGGAAATGGCCCAAGAATAGAAGGTAATGGGTTACCCCATGGTGACTCATAAATAAATTATAATGGAGGGATACTAGGATGTGGCCCTAGAATGGAAGAAGATGATGAGGGAATACTAGGGTGTGGCCCAAGTATAGACGAGGAGGGACTACTCGGAGGTGTCCCATAGATAGAAGAGGATGAAGGGATATTAGGATGTGGCCCAAGAATAGAAGGTAATGGGCTACAGGAGGTGACCCACAAGTAGAAAATGGAGGGCTACCTGGGGGTGGCTCTAGGATAGAAGAAGACAATGGGCTACTCAATGGTGACCCAAGGTGAGATTTTGATTGAGGAATGATGATAGATAAGGAATGATTTGGCAATGAGAAGATAGGCCATGGATCAATGCTAGAACCCGACATCTCATCATGCTCAGAGGAAGGTGAAGATGAAATAAAAGAAGAATCAAGTTTCATGACCTTAGGATTTTCCTCTATGCTTTGATAAAAGGAATAAAATTCTTCCTCCCCATACGTGAGTGTATCGAGTTAAGAAAGAATCCTTGTAGAGGGATATCTTCGTGTAGTCTGATTATTCCTTCATTATGAGAGAAATCAATCAGCGAGAGGTTGTTGTTCTTTGACCATAGGAGGTTAACTAGAAGAAATGGGTCCGATAAGTGGGGAAGATTGATTGAGAAGAAGATAAATATGTTCAATGATGTAGACGAGGGAAGGCTTGACCTTATCACTCCCATAAAGAGTTTTGATAGTGCTTTGAAAATATATCTTAGCACATGGATTCTTTCTAATGGTTTGACGTGGTCACAGACATTGATCTTTAGAAGATGGATGAGGAAATGGTACAATATGGTTGAAAGGGCTCAAGGGATGAAGAGGGATTGAATTTGGACTGATAGTAGAAGATGAATCAAGAGAGGACATAGGCCTGGAGGCAGGCATCTCATGAATGGACGATTTTGATATGGACCTAGGTCATTTTTCTAGAAGATGATGCAATGTAGGAAGGAAAGTATGATCACATATCCATCCATTAATTTGTGATGTAGGAGTCAAAATGGATGATTGAATAGAGGTAATATGAGTTTTGGAACTCTTTGGACGGAGGAAAGGGTTATCGAGGTGACTAATGAAGGAGGTCCTGAAGGAAGGAAGGGAAGACCGTGACTCAAGAGTCGAATTATATGTTCGATCGATGGAACTTGGAGTCACATGAATATTAAAAGGAGGAATAAATTGTTGAAGTGATTGGGAATGAAGGTCCTTTGAAGAAAGGGAGGACCATGATCTAGGATTTCATCTAGGGGTATCCGAAAAATAGTTGGGATCCGAATCTTCAGAAGAAGCGTGGGAATCCGAATGATAGTTTGGATCTAAATCAGAAGAAGAGTGGGGGGAACTTGAATAATAATTTGGATCAGAATCATTCAAACCATACCACTGAATATTACGAAGGTGAGGAATAGGGTACCCAAATGGTCCCTCTAGCGTGAAGAACAAATGTTTAATCGTAATGGGAATCTTTTGATTTGAATTCCTAAACCTACATTCCGTATTTTTGTAAGTGTGAGGAACCACGTGATAGTTATTCATTTTGGTGTCATGTAGGTACAAATTCCTCGACCTAGATAGTGTGATGGAAATCCTTCAAAGGGAAGGAAGTTCCATGTTGATTCAGGAAGCATAATGACATCTAACTAGACATTTGGTAGATATAGGGATGTTTGTGTAATTCTCCAAAGAAGATCTAAGGAGAACATACATTGTAATGAAAATATTTCTATAATCCAACAAGATTATCCTAGAACATTATGTGAGTTTGTTAACATGCAAGGAGCAATCATGTAAGTCCACTAGTAAACTAGTCTTTCACTAAAATTGTTTTATGGAACAATATACCTTTAAGCTATTGTTTCAATGATAGGAAAAAAATTAGATAGTGATAATACCCTATCAATACCTAGGTTGCGTTGAAATATCAAAAAAATATAAGCACCAAAGTTACATTGACGTGATCTATCCATGAGATAAACTATGACTAGTTCAAATGCCGACAAAACCAGAGTTTTTGATAATGGAAGTTACGAATGTGGATAACGTAACAACACTATTTTGATATGTTAACCAAGTAAGAAAGGTGTTAGTATCAAGATGATTTCATCACGATATAAACAAATCAGTATCAACACTCTCAAAAGACTCAAATGATGTTGGAATAAAAACTAAGTACAAGTATAGCCAAAAGTTATTATCCGTGCGAGAAGCATAACGATACAATAAATAAACTTATACCAAGTTCTAAAAAATGAAAACAAGATGTAAGTACCATAATTTTATAGATAAAATGTGAGCAAAAATAAAAACTCAAGGGGAAATAGTGATGAAATGAAATCCTAGCTATGAAGACAATCTTGAAATCAAGATCTAAGGACTATCAAAGACGTGAAAATGTACTCACACACTTTAGACGTTTAACAACCCAATTGCAAACATGGATGAGTGTAAATAGATAAAAAAGTGACGAAACTGTCTCTATGATAACACTCACAAGGTATGCCTCATTTTTTCCCAAATGGACAACAAGAATGCAAGGGTATAAACCAAATGAGGTGGAAATAAACTAAGCATCACTTGGGCGAGTTTGGCCTCGTCCTAAGGTGAGAAAGAAACTAAGATAAGTGATACATTGTAAATATTGTGATGAGTGACACTTAGATCAAACTTTAAGTGGATTCGTTACCATGTTCAAAAAACAAGGGTTTGAATCCAAATAAGTTATCACTTCGTGATGGCAAAGACACGATAATGGATTAGTAAAGTGGGCTCTAAGACAAAAATGGCTTTCCTAAGTAGATCACTCAACTAGGTGTCAATAGTTTGTCTAAATGCAAGCTTGATTTGCCAAGGTTTCTCAAGGAGTATCTAGGATTTACTTTACCCCCTTATGATGCAATGAGAAACTAACATGTTTAATTGTATCATCATTGGGGTCACGATACAAACAACTTTGACTCTAAACTCACAATGTAAAAACTAGTCAAGTCGGTAAGTGGAGCGCTTCCTGTTTCATCCACGAGCTTACTCAATGGTGAATTACTTTAGGGTTCCTAGAACCACCCCCATTGTTGTAGCTTAAGGTGTTATGCCAAAGGGGTTACATTATAGTTGACCAGATAGGGACTACCCTTTTTTGAAAACCTGCAAAGCGGTGTGATGTATGTGGTGTGTTATTTTATCTTGCTTAGTTTAATGTGGTTGTAAGTAGCAAACCATTTGGCAACATGTATCACACATTAGTGGGCTTGTGTTTCCAACCTCCTTTCTTCGACAAACGAGTTTTGGTCCTACATGCAAAGAGTTAGTAAATTTCCAAAAGATAAAAAAATAGAGTTCACATGTTGCTTTTGATTCCCAAGATCACCTAAAAGGTGCAAGGAAAGAGCATACACAACATGAAAACTCAACTACAATAATAAATGGAAAACAATTTAAGTGATTTACAAAAAAGAAACTCATTTTAGCCAACTTTGAAAAGTTAATTCATTTTAAAGCTTAAATTGAAGTGTTTTGGAAGCAAAATAGAAGGTTTTTGAAACGTTTTTGATTCCCAAGATCACCTAGAAGGTGTGAGGGAAGAGCATACACATTTCAAAGGACCCCTACAAATGAAAAATGTGAACACTCAACTAAGTTAGCACAAAAAAATGACAGAAAAGAAACCTACAAATCACTGTTAGAACCTTGCAAAAAGTTAGAAAACTATGAAAATAAGAAAATTCAAAGAAAATATATTTTTAGTAGTTTTTCAAAGCACGTTTTTAGTATTTTGCATTTTGGAGGTCTTCGGGGAATTTTGGGAGTTTTACATAAAAATAATGATACAAAGGTATATTATTTTAGGAACTTACCTTGTAAATTTTCTTCGTGATCTTTCCGATGCCTATTCAAGTTCTGAAAATGGGTCAACATGTGAGGAGATATGACCCAAACTAGGAGCACTAAAAATAATAGGAATAAATCCAGATCAAACAGAGACACATACGCGCCAGAATGATGCATGCATGCCCCAAACTGACATATACATGCCCCTAATGATGGATGTGCATGAATAAAGAATATGACAATGTGGTTTCACGCTTGCATGTCCAGACAAGCATGTGCGTGGGATTTCAACAGTAAGCGCCTAAACAAACATGTATGTGGGCAAGGTAAAAATGCAGAGTCAACTGACTGAAACATGACAACTGCATGTCTAGAAAGATGAGTATGTGTGTACTTGATGTATACACTCAGGTTTCAACAGATATACACCCCTTTGGAAATTGGTTTGAAAGTCAAGGTACAACCCCAGTGTGTGACTAGTTCGGACAGTGCATGCCTCTTTTGACATATACACGCTGATCCGGGATACCTACGCGCACCCCTACAAAATCTCATAAAATCACGGAAATGAACAATTTAAAAGAGCAAATAGGTTAGTTTTTATCCATTAAAACCTATTTCTAGCTTGAACCCATTAAATGCTTAAGCAAAAGGGAGATTTAGCCCATCTAAAATGTGAAATATGTTAAAAACAAGCATTTAAAACCTAGAAAACATAAAAATGGTTATAAATGGACATGCAAAACTTAAAAATACCTCCACTAATGGAGTATGGACTAAGAGTCCCACTGGGTATGCCAAATGTATTCATGTGTAAATTTGTGTGGTTATGAAAAGAAGCTAAATCCTACTAACTTCAAAGCACTAATCAAACCTATACTAAACCATCAAGATAAGAGATAAACAAATGAAATTCAAAATCATGCATTATGAATTAAACAAGCAACATGCTAAGTTTATTCTACTATTTAGAAAGCTTAATGAAAGTGAACCTAGTTTAGATTCTAAGTAATCAAATTGTGTGTTGTTTTCTCCCAAAAAATGAAGAAATCTCTCTAAGTTGGCTACAAGGCCAAGCTTGAATCTTCCCTTTCTAACTAGATTTGGATTTGATGGATGTACGATGGAGGAGCTTTCAACAATGGAGTATGGCCAAGATAAAATGTCTTATAGCTTAAAGCTACCACAAATGAGGTCTAATTCCTTTCCAAAGTGTTATGATATTTTGTTATGTAAACAAGGTGTAAGGTTGAAAGGGTAGGCTTAGCCTTCTATTTATAGTTTTCCACTTGGGAGAGTTTGGAATTTGAGTGCATGTGGGACTAAAGGTGAGCCAAAAATCAATTTTAGATTAGATTAGGATAAACATGTTTTAGGCTCGAGATAAGCTAGGTTTTGGCTAGTTAAGCATGATTAGCGAGTGATTAGAGAATCATTGAGAGTTGGGATGAGTCTGATTAACCATTTGTGACTACTAGATAGCCTAGGAAGCTTGCAGAAGTGGTTTAAAAATAACTAGGGAGGTTCTAAATGGTCAAAAGGAGGAATGCCCAACTAATAAGAGAGATATTAGCCCAATTAGCTGATTATAGGAGGAATACGACCGAAAGAGTGTCATGAATGGGCATCCAAGAATGGAGTGAAGAATGGGGAATTAACGAAGTGTCATTAATCGGTTGAATTGGGGAAATGCTAAGTGTAAGCATATTTTAGGTGTCTACATAAAGCACTCTCGGGAAGGAATTTATCCCTGTTTACCTATGAAAAGGAGATGATAGCAATTTTTCATGCAATAAAGAAGTGGAAGATATACTTGTTAGGAAGGTTTTTGCATCAAGAAAATCATCATAGTTTGAAGTACTTTCTTGAACAATGGGTATCATCTCCTACTATCTCCAAATTTATGGGGTATGACTATGAGATTACCTATAAGAAAGGCAAAAACAATGTGGTTGCTGATGCTCTCTCTCACACTTTGAGGATCAAGTCTTCCTATGCGCAATATCTGTGCCCATACCCAAATGACTTCCACAACTCTAACAAGAGTGGAACAAAGATCCAACCCTGCAATGCCTCATCCAACAATTGGCATATGATCCTACCTCATCCCTGCACTACTCTTGGGATGAAACCTATTTACAGTATAAAGGGTGTTTGGTGTTACCATCTAAAGTGAAGCTTTTTGCCATACAATTCTTCTCAAACTCTATGCTTCTCCTTCTTTAGTAACTCAAGTTTTTAAAAACCTATGAGCAAGTTCGTAGGAATTTATTTTGGTAGGGAATGAAGGTAGACATCAAATAGTTTGTGGTGAAATGTGATACATGTCAACACAACAAGGGTGAAACAGTGGCAACCCCAAGTTTGTTACAACCATTACCCATTCCAACCCGGATCTGGACTGATATTTCTATGGACTTCATTGAAGGGCTTCCTAAATCTAGGGAAAGTCAGTAATCCTAGTTGTAGTGGACCGCCTCTCCAAGTATGCCCATTTTTTTTCCTTATCCCACCCATATATAACCTCAACCATTTCCTAACTATTCATTGACAAAATCTTCCACCTCCATGGTATCCCATCCTCCATTGTCTTAGACCATGATGCCACTTTCACCAACCATTTCTGGATAGAATTATTTCAGTAGGATAGGTACCCAATTGAGGATGAGTTTAGGATATTACCCACAAATGGATGGTCAAACTGAAATTGTTAAAAAATGTTTGGAAACATTCCTTCAATGTTTTATTTCGAGCACTAGCAATAATGGGTCAAGTGGCTACCTCTTGTTGAATGGTGGTATAACACCTCATATCACACCTCCACCAAAATGACTCCATATGAAGTAGTCTATGGCCAACTTCCACCACCTCTCCTCCCTTACACTTCTGGAAGTTCTCCAGTTCAAGTTGTTGACACCACCCTCACCCAACATGACCAAATTCTGCACACTCTTTGGGAAAGTCTCCATATGGTGCAAAACTGTATGAAGCAACAAACATACCAACACCTCTTAGAGAAAAAAATTCAACCCAAGGATATGGTTTTCTATGCTTACAGTAATACAAATAGACTTCCATGAAACTCAAAGGGAATCAAAAGCTTGCCCCTAAGTTTTATGGACCGTACAAAGTTATCCAAAAGACCGGTGCTGCTACATACAAGCTTGAACTTTCACCCAACTCATGAGTTCATCTTATTTTTCATGTCTATTATTTGAATAAAGGTCTAAGTGAACACATTACCACAAAAATAGTACTACCAGAGCTTGATAGTGAATGCTCCATCATTCTGGAGCATGCCACAATTCTCGATACATGCTCCTGTAAACTTTGTAACCACTCTATCACCGAGGTCTTGATTCAATGACATGGAATGAAACCTAAATATGTAGCTTGGGAGCCCCTTCTCCAGATTCAACAATAGTTCCCACACTTACAACTTTGAGGAATTTTTTTAAGGGGGAGGGGATGTTAAGACCCTTCGTCTTACCTTTATCTTTTCATTAGTAATGTAATAGATATACCGAAACACATGCTTTGTAAGTCATCCCATAAACTATTAAGTATTATCCCACATGGATGGGTAGTTGTAATTTCGAGAATAGAACAAGTATATTAAGGAGTTCTTAGCCCATTAAATTTATCCACAAATATTATTGTATTGATCTTTCTCAAAGGAGGTTGCCCCCTCGAAATGACCTGCAATCTAAAATCTATTTGAGTTATTATTCAAAGTTCATTTATTTTACAAGTTTGTAAATATGTGCAGAGGATTCTCACATCTTTCTGTGTGATCCACGGTCTTGACCACCCTAATAATATAATTAGTGTACAATATTTCTATTTTTCAATAAATGGGAGCCTCCCCATTCCCAAGAGGAGGGACTTAGTCCTAGAGCGTTGGTGGAAAACCCCATATTTTGTACAACGAAAAAAATATTTCATGAACAAGAAGATGATACAAAGCATATGAACATGAAATTGTTTAATAATTTACGCTCACATACAAATTGCCACAATGTACATCTTTGTACTAATCATTTGGTTATATCCATTTGAATCTATTTTCGAAAAGTTAAATTTTGCAGTAAAATATGATTAGACAAAAGCGATATAGTGACCTTTGTGACAATGCTGATTTTCTTGGTTTTGAAAGATAGTTCAATTGATTTTTGGCACTCATGAGATTTTAACTATTTACTAATGGAAGGATAATGGATATTGTTAACAAACAAGTGATAACCAATTTTTAAAGCACCTTAGTGAAATTTAACAAATTTTTATATATCCTTTCTTTGCACTATAGTCTATGTGAGAATTTTTTAAAAAAAAAATCAGTATTAAAATTTGTGACTATAATAATATAAAATAATAAAGCGTAAAAAAACTTAATTTTCAGCTTGTAAAGAGAAGAAAAACAACTTTTCAATGTATTTTACATCAATTTTCCAACGCCATGATTTATTCCAATGCCATGTACAACAACATTTTCAACATTTTCTCTAATTTTAGTGCCTTTTACAATGCTTATGTCCCCGATTTGGTACCACCTTTGGCTGGTCTAAAGCATCTCCAAAATGATTATGATGCCATGTTTTGTAAAAATAATAATTATGAATATTAAGCAATGTAAAGTTCCCAACAAGTCATTAGACAGATCAACCATTATTTTTAAGACCCAAAATATTATTTAAGGTAAAATAAGATAAAAATCACATTTAGTGCCTTTTTGTAGACTAAACTATGAAAAAACAACATCCATCACAACTTTCACACCACTTTTATGGTAATGCCCAATTTCAACACTATTTTACAACTTCCCACACCCTCCTTGTGCCACTCAACAAATTTAAAATATTTTTGGGAAATGCAAAGGTTCTCGAACACATTAAACAACGCCTCCTAGTTTTATATAAGTAAAAAAAAAATTCTATAAGTAAAATAAAATTAAAAATTGCATGTAGAATGTATGATAAAAATGTCAGGGGATATAGTGAACAAGTAAAATTGGTGGGAAGGAAGAAACATGACCAAAAGTAAAAAAAAAAAAACGGTTCAATGGTGGAGAAGTTCAAGAGGAGGGGTAAATGGAATGGGTAACCAATGTGATACTCTACATGTGAACAACAACATGAAATTTTAGGAATCAAATGAAGGAGAAAAGCTTTTGCAAAGCAAATACAGAATACCCATGTCAAAAGTTTCTAGATATGGTATTTTTCAATCAAAGGATTAATACCCATTTTGGGTTGTTCGAAAAACAAAGCATGTTCAAGCTCTGGAGTAAGTCAATGTAAAAACAACAAATACCTAGTGAAAATTTAAATAGTTTTCAAAATACCCACATCATGGGAAAAGCAAATCAAGAAAATGTCAAGTTTTGAGCTAAGAGTGAGTACCCGGAACCGTAGAGGCAACTATTTGCAGAGGTATATTAGAGCATAAGGAGCAATCAAACAATCTGCTTTAGAGTGAATAATTGTTTACAATTTTAGCTCCTTATAGAACTTTTAGGGCCCATTTAATTTTTAAGATGGAGTAATTGCAAGAAAGTAGGTGATACACAAAAAATGATTGAAATTTGAGGCTACCCAATATATGGTCATATGACATAAATTATTTTCCAAACTTACTCATATTTTTATTTTATATTTAGAACTTCAAGGTCTTCAATTGGACAATGTTTAATTTGGTAGAAAAGAAATATACATGAATGGAAAGTTGGAAATTAAATACTTGTATGCCCCGTACCTAAAACCCAAAGAATATCTACTATATATGCTCCAATTTATATTTTTGATCTCGATCCCACTATTCATGTGAGTGTAATTCATGCTTAAAGGGGCCAAAATAAATAAAGAGAAAATCCAAAGTTTCTAGGTTTGAGGCCTGACCATAATGCCTACTTCTAGTAGAGTGTTGCGAGTCCTCATTTCTAGTTGTAAGCTTGAGTAATTATAGGAAATAGTTGAGTCACATACAATCATATATTATTGAGCCCTTCCAACAACTGACCATATGAGTGAAATGTAGATTAATACTTTTGATTGGAAAATGTTAAGTTTGTTAGATAAGGTGAAGACATGAATGGAAATTTGGAAATAAAATTGTGGGAATTAAATACTTACATGTCCCACACCTATTCCATGGATTAGATAGTTCCTACCCAAATAATATATGCTAATTGTGCTCCACTTTATTGTCTCAATCTCGCTTATGTTATTCATGTGCGTGCAATTACAAATTTTAGGGGGGTTGGAATCCAATAGGTTAAAGGTACAAAACCCAACCACACTGCATGCATTCTTCTTGTATAAATTTGTAGGCACCCTTTTCAATTTTAAGCTCGAGTGTTAAAGGAATGTGACAACATGGTTTTGGGTCATTGTGAGCCTCCTCCACACTTTAATCAAATAATTTATCTAACAATCAAGCTTGGTATTTTCTAAATTTCATGACATCAAGGTTTTTCGATTGGAAGAGTTTAATTTGTTAGGTAAGATGTAGATATGAATGGAATGTTGGAGATTAAAAGTGGGAATTCAATACATACATGTCCCACATCTATTCCATGGAGCATATTGTCCCACACACAAAAATATATGCTATTTGTGCTCCAATTAATCATTTAAATTCATGCACATTATGCACGTGAGTGCAATGTGAGCTTAAAGGGTCCAAAATAAAAAATGGAGAGAATTTGATAAGGTCTAAGTTTGAAACCCAACCATGTTGCTTTCTTCTTGTAGCACTTTGTAGGCATGCTTTTCAGTTCTAAGCTTGCGTGATTGTAGAAAAGCAAGTGATACATGGAAATCATTGATAATTGAGCCCCTCTACATGATGAATATATGCATGACATGAAGATTTTATTTTTCAATCAAACTTTGTGACTTTGTTATTTTACTTTTTTATGGTGTCATGTTTTTGATTGCATGACATGGAATTTGTTACATAAGGCAAAAACGTGAATAGAAAGCTAGAAATAAAAAGGGGAATTAAAACTCCACATATCCCACACCTATTCCATAGTTTAGATTGTTCTTACCCAAAAAGAATGATTTTATCTGCTCTAATGTATCGTCTCAATCTCATTCAAATTATTCACATGAGTATAATTTACGCTTGAAGTGATCAAAATAAAAATGCCAAAAATCCAATAGGTTCGAGGGTGAAACATACACTTTTTAATATCAAATTTAATATACCAAATTTGATAGATCGGTTTACTTTTATTGGAAAAAATTGGAGAGGTGACAATTTTGGGTAGATATTTTGATATATACATCGGTCTTATTAAAATATATTTCATATGGGAGAGAAAATATTAAAGAGAATATTTGGAAGGAAGATATGATTAAATAAATATTGAGTAACAATGTGCACTTAATCAAATATTATATAGATAAGAAGATTTTCGTATTGTATAAATATAAATTCTCTCCAAGCGGGAACTTGAAATTGCCAAAATGACATGTTGGAAAGTGCATAGAACCGCTATTGCCACTCATGCTGCTTCGTCACCACCTTGCGGGGCATGCGAATAACACTAGAAAAATATCTTTCCACCGAACCTTGAGCCCCATCATTCTAATCCACATCGCCATGTGATAACTATAACTATGTAAAACATTTAAACTCATAACCTTATTTATGCATTATCACTATGGGAAAGACCCGGTGGTAAGATGATAGGAGCCAAACATCCAATGGTAGGGAATACATATTATGTTGATATCCATACAAGGAACTTGAAAAAATAAATCTCATTTATTTATTTAGGCGTCAGAGAAATGGGTGGTGTAGATTTGTGAAGGATAATCATTCAGGAGCCAAGGGAATTTGTGCTATATGATGTAGACTTGTTATTTAGGTCGTTGAAGTATGTTTGTCTCAGAGCCATTGATCGACTAATGTTTTTTTGCAGCACTGTAGGTGTCAGGTGGCATGTTACATCACTCCCGTGGTGAATGTGTTGTACATAGGAGTTGAGAACAATTTGTCACATCAAGGAATGATTTCAAAACTTGAAGGAATGGGTGTTGTAGTGATCCATAACCGAGAATGCATAGAACTTCATGAGGGGCTAAATACATGTCCAAATATGGAGTTAATAAAATTGTTGGTTGGGGGGGGTTAGTGGCCGAGAGGACTAAATAGTTATGTCACTAGGAGAGATAGAGATGAGGAAGAGGGAGGGATTGCGAATGTATACCACTTGCATAAATAAAAATATTAAGATGTTTGATGAGCCGAAGTGCAAGGGAGCATAAAATATCCATATATGCATTCATCATTTGTTTCTAGGTCTAATTATTAAGCATGAGCCGATTTTTCGTATTCCGAGTCCTATTCATGGTATGGTTAAACCATGACAAGGGAATGGGTAGATCAGTTTTCACTATTAAGGGATTCTTGGTTCC